>CM024267.1:20491166-20562787 GCA_013621005.1 Aeschynomene evenia
TTTTTGCTCTCAACCTCACTTGATCCTCAAAAAACCTCTTTAGGAGTCAAAAGTTTAAGAGTAATCTTTTTTATCACCATGCATGAAGGTGATTTTGTTGGTGAAACCATCATGAATTGTCCTCTTATCATATCGCCAAAGACGCCCCAAAAGAATGTGGCTAGCCTCTATTGGCACCACATCACAAACAATTACATCATTGTACTTCCCCATGGAAATACAAACCTCAACTTGCTCTCCAACCTTCACTTTTCCATCCTCACTAAGTCATTGAAGTTTGTATGGTCTAGGATGAGGCTTAGTCACCAAAATTCAATTTAGAAACTAATCTAGAGCTAGCAACATCAGTACAACTACCTCCATTAACAATTAAAGAACATATCTTCCCATTGACTAAACACCTTGTGTGAAAAATGTTATCTCTTTGTGAATCATCCAACTCTTTGATTTGGCTCATCAACCTTCTCTTCACATTCTACTTCCTCTTCAACTTCTTGTTCACTCTCCTCAGATTGGCTAGCATAATATCCATTGTTCTTGGGAATAATTACCTTTTTATTTGGGAAATGAGAAAAGTAATGCCCCCCTTCCCAAGCACCCAAAGCACTTCACTCCACTAACACTCTTCTTTGGTGGTGATTCGGCTCTTTTCATGGGCAACTTACCTTTGTCAGGACTTGAATCATGATCAGAGGATGATGCACCATCCTTCTTGACTTTGTCCTTCCAACTAAGTTGATTTTGGAACCCTTTCCTTGTGGAATTCTTTCTCTTGAGTTGTTTTTCCACCATGGTAACCTTATGCACCAAATCTTCCAACTCCACATAGTCATGTAACTCCACAACATCTCTAATATTAAAATTTAAACCTTTAAGAATCAAGTCATAGTTACCTCATTGTCTTTCTCAACATTGGCTCTCATCATTAGTACCTCCACCTCCTTATAGTATTCATCCACAATCTTATTCCCTTGAGAAAAACATTAGAGTTGAAGTTGTATCTCTCTATTGTAGCTCGAGGGAACAAACTTTTTTTCTCATGAGCTTCTTCATTTCAACCCATCTTTCCACCAATGGCTCCTCATGAACTCGCCTTTCTCTTTGAATTTTGTTCTACCATATTAGAGCATATTTTGAGAATTTTGTCGCTACCAATTTAACCTTTTGGTTATCGGTATAATTATAGTAACGAAATACATGCTCAATCTTCATGTCCCATTCCAAATATTCTTTTGAATCACTTCCTCCATCGAATGGTGGAATGGACAATTTGACTTCTTCAATTCGGTTGTTGTTGTTGTTATTTGCCCTTCCTTCACCTTGATTCACCAATTGTTGGTCAATCCTATCATTCACTTGCTCAAGTTGTCGTTGCACATAATTCTCCAAAATGGCGAGTTAGAGCTTGCATTTGGAAGGGAATAAGTCCTCCTTCATTGTTATCCAGTTTTGCCATGCTTGTAATAAAACAAGAAAATTAGTAGCAACAAGAATTAAAAACCTTACAATCACTCAACCGTTTTTACACACACACGTGTATCACTCAATTGGTCTTAGGTTTTTATGACAAAAAATGAACTCTCTGAAAGTGTATGTGTGCACGAGAAGGGGGGGGGTTGAATCGTGCAAGTTTTAAAAATTACTTCTTAAAACTTTTACTTAGAAAAACTGTTTTTACTCAAAAGGTAGATTTAAGAGTTTGCAGCGGAAATTGCTTTCTGAGAAGATTAAGTTTCTGAGAACTTAGTGAAAGTGTATGTGTGCACGAGAAGGGGGGGTTGAATCGTGCAAGTTTTAAAAAAATTACTTCTTAAAACTTTTACTTAGAAAGCTGTTTTACTCAGAAGATTAGATTTTAAAGTTTGCAGCGGAAATTGCTTTCTGAGAAGATTAAGTTTCTGAGAACTTAGTCTTTCTGAGAAAGTTCCTTTCTGAGCAGTTCTAAGAAAATAACTTTGAGTTGGAGTTTCTTAAACGCTTTCTGATTTTAATCAATGAAGTTTTCACGAGACCTCTTAAACAAAGTTGTGATAGAGTTTTTCTCAAAGATTTGACACGTAAGGAGTTAGGGAGAAAAGCTTAACACAACGAATTTTATACTGGTTCGGTTATAACCAACCTACTCCAGTCCTCAACCTTCAGTTGAGAGTTCTTAGATATTCTTCTTAATGTGCCTTCCAGACAACACTGCCTTTACCAAGTAAAGGACTTCCACCACTTCACAACCCGAAGTGGATTTCTTTGCCTCACACTAGAGGACTTCCTTGCCTCACACTAGAGGACTTCTTTGCCTTAAACACTTAAGGACTTCCTTGCCTCACAACTGAGGACTTCCTTGCCTTAAACAATTAAGGACTTTGAACTTTGCCTCAAACACTAGAGGACTTAAAACTGCCTTCACACAAAGAAGGACTTAGCGTTTTTCGAAGGTTTGTTTTGATCGAAAACAACTACCAAGACTAAGTTACAAACCTAGTTTTACACTTAGTAGACTTCTAGAATTAACTTACAAATGTAAGAATTTACACCAATTCAGAACTAGAAGATTTTGCAAAGTTAGAAGAACAATTTCGTAAAAATTGTCTTTCTGAGAAAGTTCTAAGTTTTCGCAAAATGATTTTCAATTCAACAGAGTTTTGGCACGTTTAATCAAGAGTTTAGCGCAAGAGTTTCGTCACATTGCTCTGGAATTGAATTCATATATATAGGCATCAAAGAGCCGTGAAATTAGAAGCTTTCACTTTGCTTATGTGGCTGTGTCCTTTTCAGAACGGCTCCCTGCTACAGTCAGCGCAAAATGAGGAACTTTTCAGAACTGCACAGTGCGCGTGTTCCCACTTCCTTGGATAGTTGTAGTGAGCTTTCTGAGACTATTTGTGCTCCTTGAGTCCAGACACTTGGTTGCTTCTGAGTCCAACCTTCTAAGAGTTGTACAGACTTCTGAGGCTAACCTTCTGAGGGAAGACCCTTCTGAGAACTACTAGTCGTAAGGTCTTCTGAGACCCTTCTGAGCGACAGTGTTCTTTCCTCAGAAACATGTTTTCACCTTCTGCGCTTCTGAGACATCCTTTCTGATATCTTTGCGCTATGATTTTATCAATTGATTTCAAGGCTACTTGATGTTTTGTCTTGATCTTTGCTCATGGTATTGCACTATCTTAAAGCTTTCTGAGACACTTTAGCGCACATATTAGCAAAAACCTTAAGTAAAATTTTATACTTATGGCTTACCTTGTTATCATTAAAACTTTCATAACTCTAAGAGAATTATGCTTAATTCTCTCAGAAGGGTTCTGGAGCTTACAATCTCCCCCTTTTGATGATAACAACTTAAGTCTTAAGATAATAATTTTGCTTAAGTTCAGAAGTGTTTCTGAGTAAGTTCACAACTTATTCAGAATGCACTTTTGCTTTCTTAGAGACTAACTTAGCTTTCTGAGAGAAGGCTTCGTTATTTTCTTAGAAGGCTGTCATAATCAACAGTTCAAGTATGCAATGTATGATTACTGTTTGAGATTATCAATTACATAGCATGTATTTCATGATCAATGTATGTATGAAATTCAGAAATACCAAGCTAAGTAAATGAAGAGATGCCAAAAAAAAAAATAAATAATAAAAGATAGGCATAAAATATGTAAACATGAGATGCCAAAATAATGATTTTTCATTTATGGTTTTGTAAAGATACAAAATATTTTGGCTCCCCTAAGTTCTAGCCTAGTGTTTACGATAGCCAATGTACAAAAATTTTATCATTATCTACTCCCCTTTGTTACATCAAAAAGGGTGGCTAAGACATAAACGCCATCATTGACTTAGAACTACTGTCTTCTGGCAATGTAGCGTAGCAGCTGGCATATCTCCATGAGAATCTCGCTCTGAGTCGCATTCTGAGCGCATTCTGGAGGGAGTTCAGAGGCAGTGGAAGGCTGGTGAGAAGATGAGGGTTGAGATGAAGGAGGACGAGAGACTTCAGCCTCAAGTACTTCATCGATTATATCCCTTGTTTGATATTCACGAGGTTCTTCTTCTTGGACAGCTTTACCTTCAATAGCAGCAAGGTCAATGGAGGCTGCCTTTGAGTGTCCTCAGAAACTAGAGCAGGCCTAGATCAGAGGTTGCCTAGCTGATGGTTGCTCCATAGCACCAGAAGTCTGAGCATCGTCGGAGAGGTTGAAGGTTGAGATCTGGCTATGCATGGCTTCAATGCACTTCAACTTCTCAGTTCGACCAAAGAAAGGCCGAAATTGCACAGAGGGTGGGGTGACTACCATCCTTCCCAGCTGAAAGCCGGAACCAATCATTGAGTCCGTAATCGAGAAGGTGGGACCTTGTTGATCAAAGGATGTAGGAGGAACCTCTGTTATATCTAGAGGGGAACCTCTGGTTCCTTCTGAGAGTCCTTCTCAGATAGAGTTCCTTCTAAGGAACTGTGGGCAACAAATGCCTCAACTGCTGCAACTCCGGCAGCCATGTAGCGTCAGCGCCCACCTCTGAGCTGAGCCCAGTGCTGGTGGTCCCTGGCACTACTTCATGTGTTGAGACATGAGTTTCCTCATGTTCCAAAGGGATCTCAGAAGAGATAGGACCAACCTCAGAAGTTGGTTCTTTGAAGGCTTCCTCATGCTGTAGTTGTTGTTCTGGTTGCATCTGAGCAGCTTCTTGAGTCTCAGAAGGTTGAGCCAGTGCCTTCTGGACGTCGAGCATCGTCTGAGCCAATGACTCAGCATTCACAGTGGCAACTTCAGTTGTGGTTGCCTCAGAAAGTTCCACCATAGAAACCTCAGATGGCTTCTTCTGGGGCTCTTTCTTGGAGCTTCCAGCATCTGGAGTGCGATGCTCAATGCGAAAGCTTGCTGCATCCTCTTCTTCTGACGAGGAATCAGCAACATTTCCTCCATGCCCTTGAATGTCTTCTCTGGTAGGGGAGACATTCCCAAAGGGGGAGGAGTGATGAGAAGCTTCTGCTTCTTCTTCAACAGCAGCAACAGCAGTAGTAACGGTGGTGGCAGCAGTAGCAGCAACTGCTACAATTTCTTTACCCGTCGTCTTTGGCGGGCTCTGTTTCTTAGTGGTTTTTATCCCCACTCCTTTGTGAGTCTTTCCCTGATATTTCAAGGAATGTAGGAGTTTAGTTTTAAATTTGGTGGGTTTAAAACCAGCAACAGAATCAGAAACAGGAATTGAAGTAGAAGAAGAGTTAAGAAATGAAGGTGGAGTTTTAGAGTTAGCTTTTACCAAACGACCACGTTTCTTTTTCCCTTCTGGTGGCACGTCTGGGACTTGGAGAGTTGGAGGTGCTTTCCTTTTTCTGGTCATGGGTTGCTCAGATGTTGTTTCTTCTGAGTCTTCAGCAGCCTCAACAACCGTAGGTTCCTTCTGAGGAGTCTTCTGAGCTTCCTCAGAAGCCATACTCCTTGTCACCCTTGTTGGAGAAGGATGAGTCACCTTTTGCTTCTTCTTCTTCTTTTCTGAAGGATCGGAAACCTTTTCCTTTCCTTTCTCAGCCTTAGAGGGCTGGTTTGGACCAGCAGCTCCCTTAGAAGGCTTTGCTTCCTCCTTCTTCTTAGGTGCCCCCGTCTCTGGTACCTTCTTCTTCTTGATGTTGTTGAAGGTGACCATGGAGAATTTGCTGTGGTTGAAGACGTATTCATAGTCTTCAAGTGGGAAGGAGAAATGGTCGAGGATTCTGGTCAGAAGGCTTCCGTAAGGTAGACTTGTGAGAGCCCTCTTCGGATGAGCCTGATGCATCATGTAGTTGAGCACCATCCTCCCAAAATCTACTCTTTCCTTCTTCAGCAGGTGGTACAACAGGCAGGCATCCATGGTGGTAACGTTCCTCATGTCTCCAATCCGAGGGAGAAGGGTGTGTTGCACAACGGAGAAGATGATTCTGGCCTCTTGCGTAAGATGAGGCACCTTTACCCCCTTGAGTGGTAGGCTGTTGCTACCAGTCAGAAGTGTCACGACTTCTTCTTCTGAGTCATCTACTTCCTTGACCCATTCTGGGTCGTCGGCGATGACAGCACCACCATTCAAGGTCTTGAAGACTTTGTTGATGTCAGAGGATGAGAAGCGGATCTGTTGGTCACCAATCGTGCTCTTGACCCCTTTGTTGGTGAACCTTTCTATTTGCGAATAGAAGGCCCTCACCACATTTGGGTAGCATACATCCTCTGAGCTCATCATGGCTGGCCATCCAGGTTGCTTAAGGAATGTGAGCTGAAGTTCGTCCACCTGGTTGTAGACATTGAGAGGCAATACCCTTCCCATGGCTAGATTCCGTGGGAGATAAGTCTTGTGGAATAGGGATTGCATTTCCTCATTGTCATAGAGAATAGCTTCGGATATCTCATTGAGATTGTTTCTCATTAAGCCCTTGATTTCTCCGGAGACGGCCATTTGGAAGAGGGTTTGAGTTTTGAGAAGAGATAGAGAAGAACAAGAGAGAGAGAGAGATAGTGAGAGAGCAGATGAAGATTTGAAAAGCGAGGCGAGGATTTGGCAGAGTTTTGGTAAGCTTTAAGCGTAAAGTGCTTAAATGAAACAATGCCATGAGTATTTATAGGCATGGCTTGTAACTAGCCGTTTCCTGCCACTTATCCAAAAGTTACCGTTGGTAACTTGTTTCTCGGAAGACACCTTTCTGAGAGAGGTGGTCCTTCTGAGAAACCCTCCTTCTGAGAGATGTTTCAGAAGATCTCCTTTCTGAGAGATGAGTCTTCTGAGAACAAATTTTCTCAGATAGAGTTTTTCTGTGTTTACCTACTTCTAGTTCAGAAGCTTAGTTCTATTGTTCGTCTCAGAGTCTAAGCTAGGACTAAGGGGAGTTTCTAAGAAAAAGTTTTTAATTTCAAAGTATTAGAAACGTCTTAGATTGAGAAATCCTTTCAGAACATTGAAACGATCCTCGGGTAAAGGCTTTGTAAATATATCTGAGATTTGATCCTCAGTATTTACAAATTTGAGTTCAATGTCGCCTTTTTGCACATGATCCCGAATAAAATGATGTTTTATATCAATGTGCTTGGATCGAGAATGCTGAATAGGATTCTTAGCTAAGTTGATAGCACTTGTATTATCACAGAGGATAGGGATTTTGGTGTACCTTATTTGATAATCAAGTAGCTGATTCTTAATCCAGAGCATCTGAGAACAGCAATTCGCAGCAGATACATATTCAACTTCAGCAGTTGATAGGCGATCGTATTTTGCTTCTTGCAAGACCAAGTGATCAAGCATTTCCCAAAGAAGCAGCAGCAGCCACTTGTGCTTTTGCGATCGATCCTATCTCCAGCGTAGTCAGCATCACAATACCCTACAACATCAGAAGAACAACCTTTCTCGTACCAAAGACCAAGATTAGTAGTTCACTTAAATATCGTAAAATTCGTTTGACTGCAGTTAAATGTGATTGCTTAGGCTTAGACTGGAATCTAGCACAGATCCCAACACTGAGTTGGATATCTGGTCTGGAGGCAGTTAAGTAGAGAAGTGAGCCAATCATCCCTCGATAGTTGCTTTCTGAGACTTTCTCACCATCTTCATCCAAGTCAATTACTTGAGAGGGATGCATGGGAGTGCTCATGGGTTTGGCCTTATCCATCAGAAACTTCCTCAGAAGTTCCTTGGTATACTTCTCTTGATGAATAACTGTCCCTTCTGACTCTTGCTTGATT
The DNA here is from genome assembly GCA_013621005.1 of Aeschynomene evenia. Lineage (NCBI taxonomy): Eukaryota > Viridiplantae > Streptophyta > Magnoliopsida > Fabales > Fabaceae > Aeschynomene > Aeschynomene evenia. The sequence goes on from CM024267.1 coordinate 20,498,849, forward strand.
TGCAATCCTAGGAAGAATTTTAATTCTCCCATCATGCTCATCTCGAATTCACCTTGCATAAGCTTGGAGAATTCTTTGCAAAGGCATTCATTGGTTGCGCCAAATATTATGTCATCAACATAAATCTGGACAATCAAGAAGCCAGAGTCTTCTGAGAGTGTAAAGAGAGTTGTGTCCACTTTCCCTCTTGAGAATCCGTTTTTAAGCAGGAAAGAGCTCAATCTATCGTACCAAGCTCTTGGAGCTTGTTTCAGACCATAGAGAGCCTTTGTAAGCTTAAATACATGATCCGGGAATGCATCATTCACAAAACCAGGAGGTTGTTTTACATAAACTTCCTCAGAAAGGTATCCATTCAAGAAGGCAGACTTAACGTCCATCTGATAGAGTTTGAAACCTTTGTGTGCAGCAAAAGCTAGCAACATTCTGATAGCTTCCAATCTTGCGACTGGAGCGAAAGTTTCATCATAGTCTATCCCTTCTTGTTGGTTGTACCCTTGTGCAACCAATCTGGCCTTGTTTCTCACGACTTGACCGTTTTCATCAAGTTTGTTTCGAAACACCCATTTAGTCCCAATGACACTTTTGTCTTTGGGTTCTGAGTTAGTTTCCACACTTGATTTCTCTCGAATTGGTCAAGTTCATCCTGCATGGCATTTACCCAGCTAGGATCATCTAACGCCTCTTCTATGGAATCTGGTTCAAGTTCAGAAACCATAGCAAGATTTGTACAGTTCCTTCTGGTTCTTACGCCACTTTCTGGATTGCCCAAGACTTCATTCTGAGAGACGTTCTTCAAGTCTCTTGAACCTCTGATCCCTTTAGGAGTAGGGTTCTGAGAAGGCGACACAGAAGGTTCTCTTTCTGAGTCATCAGAAGCTTGTCCTTCTGAGAATCTAGGTTCCATTGTATTTGGAGAAGTAGATCCTCTAGGTTCTGGAGCTTCGATGAAGTTACTAGATTTTTCTTTAGATGAAGATGATTGTTCCATGGGTTGGAAGTCAGTCTCATCATCTATAAGAATTTTCCTTTTAGCTTTCTCAGAAGAGATGTTGAGTTTTCAAACTCATCTTCTAAGTTAGCATCTTTCTGAGACAGGTCCTTACTGAGTTCTTTGAACTTAATATGGATTGTCTCTTCAACACATTTACTCCTTTTGTTATATACTCTGTAAGCTTTAGAGGCTGAGGAGTATCCTAGGAAGTATCCATCATCGGACTTAGGATCAAACTTGGAGAGTTTGTCCTTTGTGTTGACGATAAAACAAGAAGAACCAAATACATGGAAATAGGAAATGTTTGGTATTTTATTCTTCCATAGCTCGTAAGGTGTCTTTTTCAGAATTGGTCTTAGAAAGACTCGATTCTGAATGTAGCATGAAGTATTTACTGCTTCAGCCCAGAAACCTTTTGAAAGTCCACTTTCTAAGAGTATTGTTCTTGCCATCTCTTGAAGGCTTCGATTCTTTCTCTCAGCTACTCCATTTTGTTGAGGAGTTCTGGGAGATGAGAATTCGTGAGCAATGCCCAGATTTTCACAAAGCTTTTCAAAAGCATGATTCTCAAATTCACCACCATGATCTGATCTAATGGCATGAATGTGCGAATCCTTTTCAGTTGAAACTCTTTTCGCAAATGCTTTGAACTTCTCAAAAGTTTCTTCCTTAGAAGCTAGAAAGAAAACCCAAGTGAATCTGGAGTAATCATCCACTATGACAAGACCATAGCGTTTTCCAGAAAGGGAAGCTGTTCTGGTTGGTCCGAAGAGATCCATGTGGAGCAGTTCCAGTGGTTTCTAAGTAGAAATACCACTTTTACTGGGAAAGGAAGCCTTGGTCTGTTTCCCTTTTTCACAGAAGTCGCAGGTTGCATCCTTCTGATACTTAATTCTGGGAAGGCCCTTTACAAGTCCTTTCTGAGAGAGTTCAGAAAGAAGTCTCATATGGGCATGACCAAGTTTCTTATGCCATAGCCATTTGTCTTCTTGGACAGAGACAAGGCATTCCACATTTTGATCCTTTAGATCATCCAGATGGATAACATAGATGTTACCAACACGTTTTCCTTCCAGAACGATCTTGTCATTTGTGAGATTAATCACATGACAATACTTGGCATAAAACTCAACCTTTAAGCCTTTGTCACAAAATTGACTAATGCTTAATAGATTGTGAGTTAAGCCATCAACCAAAAGTACATCTGAGATTTGGTGAGAGGAATCCTTACCAACATCTCCGATTGCAGTGACTTTTCCCTTAGCGCCATCACCGAATCGCACTGTTCCGCCTTTCTTGGGCTTGAGACTTCTGAACCAGTGCTTGCTTCCAGTCATGTGCCTCGAGCAGCCACTGTCAAGGTACCACTGCTCATCGTGGTGGTGGAGCAGCGCTTGATGATGTTCCTGCAGTCACAAAGTTAACAGATTTAGGTACCCATTCTTTGTTGGGTCCTTGCTTGTTAGCTTTCTTGGATTTTTGCCTTCTTTTCTTAGAAGGGTCATGGTTTTGAGAGTCAGAGACCTTTTGTTTGCCCTTTTCAGAAGCACTTGCTTTCTGAGAAGTTTTACCCTTCTGAGAGGGGTCAGTCTTCTTAGAAGATTTTGCTTTCTGAGTTTTCTTCTTAGCCTTCTGAGGCTTAGAGATTTTTCCCTTTTTTAACATAGGGCATTTTTCAGAACCATGACCACTCTTAAAACATGCAATGCACATGCGGGGTGATTTAGTTAAGAGTGGATCAAGATTATGTGGTTCAAAGACTTCTTCATATTCAAGACCGCTTTTGTCTTTATAGGGTCTTTGACCCCCAAGCAAAAGACTTAGCATCTTTTCACCATTTACCATCTTAACTAAGTCAGAGGTTAGAAGTTCATTTGTCTTTTGCAGTTCGATCATGGCCTTTTTCGGCCTTTTCTACTGTGATTGAAGACAAACTTTCTAATGCTTGATACAGGTCATGACTTTCAAGGTATCTACCTTTGAAGTCGTCTCTTTCAAGCCTTAGGTTCTGAACTTCTTGAGTTAGTCTTGCATTTTCAGCTTCTGTGTTTTTAAAAGATTTTTTGAGGTCGCTGAAACTGTTAGCTAACTCGTTTGAGTCTTTCAGAAGATCATAATAGAGTTCTGAGAGCTCATCGTATGAGTATGAAAGAGGAGGGAAATTTTGTACCTCTTCTGACTCAGATTCTGTTTCCAGAATGTAGTCAGTTCCTGCCATGAAGCAAACATTAGCTTCTTCTTCCTCACTTGCTGCTTCAGAAGCTTCGTCTTCTGAATCACTCCAGGTTGCAGCCATTGCCTTCTTTTTCTTTCTGGGAATGAATTTCTTCTTCCCTTTGTTTTGTGGACACTCCGTCTTGAAGTGGCCTTTTTCTCCACATCCAAAGCATGTGGCATCTGAAGGCTTTGACTTTCCTTTAGGAGTGAATTCCTTGCTTTTGTTTGGCCTCTTTCTCCAGGCTTTCTTCATTTTCTTTACTAGGAGAGAGATGTCGTCTTCGTCGGATTCTGAGCCTTCATCATTGTCAGACTCATAAGCTTCTTCAGCTTTGAAAGCTTTGGAAGACTTTCTGACTTGACTGTTCAGAGCCAATCCCTTCTGAGGTCTGGAGGAAGTGGATGGTCCTCCGAGCAACCCTTCCAGTTCGATCTCATGCGTTCTGAGCGAACCAAATAGTACATCCAAACCTAGCTGGTTTAGATCCTTGGCTTCCTGGATTGCTGTGACCTTAGGACGCCATTTTGCAGAAAGACTTCTGAGGATTTTTCTTACCATCTCAGCGTTTGAATAAGTCTTTCCCAAGACTTTCAGCTGATTGATGATATGGAGAAATCTTATTGACATGCTTTCAATAGTTTCCTCAGGCTGCATGCTGAAGGACTCGTATTTGTGTACGAGCATTGAGATTTTTGTTTCCTTGACTTCGTCATTACCTTCATGCAGCATATGAAGTCTTTCCCAAATCTCTTGTGCAGTATCACATGACACAATTTTGTCATATTCTACCTTGGGTAAAGCACAGAGGAGAATATACTTGGCTTTGAAGTTGAGTTGTATCTTCTCCTTCATTTCTTGAGTCCATTCATCCTTAGGGACTCTTCTTGTATAGGTTCTGAGTGCTGGAGGTGCCACTCCTGGCTCAGCATCTGTTGCAACCACAGCGTCCTCTCTAATTGTCTGCAGAGGCTGATAGTCTCCATTCTCGATCCTATCCCATAAGTCCAGACTGGTGTGCTTGATGAATAGCGTCATCCTGTCACGCCAGTAGTCGAAGCTGTCTCCGAGAAACATAGGAGGTCTGTTTATCGAAGCCCCATCTGATATGAATGCAGCTGGTGAATTCATATTTCCCTTTGTGGATCTTTTCCTTGACACTGCGAAGTGCTCAACCCCTTAAGGACCGAGCTCTGATGCCAATTGAAAGTGTATGTGTGCACGAGAAGGGGGGGTTGAATCGTGCAAGTTTTAAAAAAATTACTTCTTAAAACTTTTACTTAGAAAGCTGTTTTACTCAGAAGATAGATTTTAAAGTTTGCAGCGGAAATTGCTTTCTGAGAAGATTAAGTTTCTGAGAACTTAGTCTTTCTGAGAAAGTTCCTTTCTGAGCAGTTCTAAGAAAATAACTTTGAGTTGGAGTATCTTAAACGCTTTCTGATTTTAATCAATGAAGTTTTCACGAGACCTCTTAAACAAAGTTGTGATAGAGTTTTTCTCAAAGATTTGGACACGTAAGGAGTTAGGGAGAAAAGCTTAACACAAGGAATTTTATACTGGTTCGGTTATAACCAACCTACTCCAGTCCTCAACCTTCAGTTGAGAGTTCTTAGATATTCTTCTTAATGTGCCTTCCCAGACAACACTGCCTTTACCAAGTAAAGGACTTCAACCACTTCACAACCTGAAGTGGATTTCTTTGCCTCACACTAGAGGACTTCCTTGCCTCACACTAGAGGACTTCTTTGCCTTAAACACTTAAGGACTTCCTTGCCTCACAACTGAGGACTTCCTTGCCTTAAACAATTAAGGACTTTGAACTTTTCCTCAAACACTAGAGGACTTAAAACTGCCTTCACACAAAGAAGGACTTAGCGTTTTTCGAAGGTTTGTTTTGATCGAAAACAACTACCAAGACTAAGTTACAAACCTAGTTTTACACTTAGTAGTCTTCTAGAATTAACTTACAAATGTAAGAATTTACACCAATTCAGAACTAGAAGATTTTGCAAAGTTAGAAGAACAATTTCGTAAAAATTGTCTTTCTGAGAAAGTTCTAAGTTTTCGCAAAATGATTTTCAATTCAACAGAGTTTTGGCACGTTTAATCAAGAGTTTTAGCGCAAGAGTTTCGTCACATTGCTCTGGAATTGAATTCATATATATAGGCATCAAAGAGCCGCGAAATTAGAAGCTTTCACTTTGCTTATGTGGCTGTGTCCTTTTCAGAACGGCTCCCTGCTACAGTCAGCGCAAAATGAGGAACTTTTCAGAACTGCACAGTGCGCGTGTTCCCACTTCCTTGGATAGTTGTAGTGAGCTTTCTGAGACTATTTGCGCTCCCTTGAGTCCAGACACTTGGTTGCTTCTGAGTCCAACCTTCTAAGAGTTGTACGGACTTCTGAGGCTAACCTTCTGAGGGAAGACCCTTCTGAGAACTACTAATCGCAAGGTCTTCTAAGACCCTTCTGAGGCGACAGTGTTCTTTCCTCAGAAACATGTTTTCACCTTCTGCGCTTCTGAGACATCCTTTCTGATATCTTTGCGCTATGATTTTATCAATTGATTTCAAGGCTACTTGATGTTTTGTCTTGATCTTTGCTCATGGTATTGCACTATCTTAAAGCTTTCTGAGACACTTAGCGCACATATTAGCAAAAACCTTAAGTAAAATTTTATACTTATGGCTTACCTTGTTATCATTAAAACTTTCATAACTCTAAGAGAATTATGCTTAATTCTCTCATAAGGGTTCTGGAGCTTACACTTAGTCTTTCTGAGAAAGTTCCTTTCTGAGGAATTTTAAGAAAATGACTTAAAGTTAGAATTTCTTAAAAGCTTTCTGATTTTGATCAATAAGGTTTTCACGAGACCTCTTAATTAGAATCGTGGTAGAGTTTTTCTCAAAGATTTATGCAAGTAAAGAGCAAGGGAGAAAAGCTTAACACAAAGAATTTTATACTGGTTCGGTTATAACCAACCTACTCCAGTCCTCAACCTTCAGTTGAGAGTTCTTAGATATTCTTCTTAAAGTGCCTTCCCAGACAACACTGCCTTTACCAAGTAAAGGACTTCCACCACTTCACAATCCGAAGTGGATTTCCTTGCCTCACACTAGAGGACTTCCTTGCCTCCAACACTAGAGGACTTCCTTGCCTCCAACACTAGAGGACTTCCTTGCCTTAATCACTTAAGGACTTTTAACTTTGCCTCAAACACCAGAGGGCTTAAAACTGCCTTCACACAAAGAAGGACTTAGCGTTTTCTTCGAAAGTTTGATTTGATCGAAAACGACTACCAAGACTAAGTTACAAACCTAGTTTTACACTTAGTAGACTTCTAGAAATAACTTACACAAGGTAAGGATTTACACCAATAATGAACTAGAAGATTTTCGCAAAGTTAGAAGAACAATTTCGTAAAATTGTCTTTTTGAGAAAGTTCTAAGTTTTCGCAGATGATTTTCAATTCAGCAGAGTTTTTGCACGTTTAATCAAGAGTTTTTAGCGCAAGAATTTCGTCACAATGCTCTGGAATTGAACTCATATATATAGGCATCAAAGAGCCGCGAAATTTAGAAGTTTTCACTTTGCTTATGTGGCTGTGTCCTTTTCAGAACGGCTCCCTGCTACAGTCAGCGCGAAATGAGGAACTTTTCAGAACTGCACAGTGCGCGTGTTCCCACTTCCTTGGCTAGTTGTAGCGAGCTTTCTGAGATTGCTTGCGATCCCTTGAGTCCAGACACTTGGTTGCTTCTGAGTCCAACTTTCAGAGAGTTGTACGGACTTCTGAGGCGAACCTTCTGAGGGAAGACACTTCTGAGAACTACTAGTCGCAAGGTCTTCTGAGACCTTTCTGAGGCGACAATGTTCTTTCCTCAGAAACATGTTTTCACCTTCTGCGCTTCTGAGACATCCTTTCTGATATCTTTGGCGCTATGATTTTATCAATTGATCTCGAGGCTACTTGGTGTTTTGTCTTGGTCTTTGCTCATGGTATTGCAATAATTTAAAGCTTTCTGAGACACTTAGCGCACATATTAGCAAAACCTTAAGTAAAATTTTTATACTTATGGCTTACCTTGTTATCATTAAAACTTTCATAACTCTAAGAGAATTATGCCTAATTCTTTCAGAAGGGTTCTGGAGCTTACACTCTCTAGCATTTTACTACTCAAATTCTCTTTTGTTCAAGAATTCAGACCCAATCAAGACAAATACACTTCCAATGTAGTTTTTAGGCTTAAAAATCAAAAATTGGCTCAAGACAAAACAACTATAACAACCTTTTAAGATAGATAAATATTACCTTAAAATGATTGTAATTAGTGTTCTATAAATGAACCATTCAACCCAATTCTCTTTTTTTAATATTTTTCCAGAACTCTTTTTGTATTTTTTTTTTAAAATGAAATGATTTTTTTAAGTCTTAACTTTTGCAATGGTTTATTCAAGAGAAGAAAGAACACAAAACAAGGGAATACAAGTCTAAAATGAGAGAGTTAGAAAGATGTTACCAGAATTGCTTCCAATCAACCATAGCTCTGATGACCACCTTATGAGAATACAAGTTAGGAAGAGAATTGGATATTTATGATGCTTAATTCTTGCAATAACCAATCCCAACAATGAAGCAAAGTTCGAAATTGATGATGTTTGAAGCTAATTGATCATGAATTGTATGGTTAGAATGGAATTGATGTAAGAAATAGAATTAGAATGAATTTTGTGTCTTTTAATGATGTATGGTGAAATTGGAGTGTACGTGTTTGAATTGATTCTGAATTTGATGAAATGGATTGAATGGATTGTATATGAGTGTTAGAATAATAAAATCAAGAACAAAAAGATAGAATTAGGTGCCACACCAACTGGATTGAAGATAAGCCTTAGACGCCATAAAGGAAAATAATTGCCCTTAATAAGTCTGAAATTTTCTCAATCAAGAACGAAAGAGATTAATTCTCACAAAGTTGATGAAATGCCAAAGTTAATTTTATTTCTTACTGAAGCAACATATATAACAAAATTACAAGCATTTAGGTTGAGTTAGAGTCATTAATTCACACACTTGCTACACTTGTAATCTCCCTAGTATTGATGCGTGTCTTAATGCTCACTTATTCTACTCTATAATTGCAATAATCCTATAACAAGAAATTTCAAGAGTCTTAGCCTATGTTTATGAAAAAAAAATTACAAGGAATTAAACAACAAAATTAAAACCTAAGTCTGAAAATAAGTAGGCATACAAATAATTCCATGTAGCCTACACTTATTACATAGTAAACTCCAAAACACTAAAAAAGAAATAAAACTCATATTAAGTTGCCCAAAAAATGTGAAAATTCTTGTTTCATCCCAATTAATCATTTTGTTCAATGTTCTTGATGTAATTCACAATTTTAGGCTTCAAACATGAATTTGGACTCTCCATGGTAATTGACACAATTTTGGACAAGACTTCTTTAACTTTCTTAGTTCTAGATACAATCATTGGTCCTCCCAAACCATGTATATTTCGCATAAGACCGGAACCTATTATGTCATCCACTTTGAGCTCTTAAACCTCTTTAGTCATGTCATCATCACTTCCTTTGGGCCTCGTTGAATTGTTATTGCCAATCCAGGAATGAGCTACAATTGGACCAACTATAGTGCCAACTTTGTGTAAGCTCCAGCACCCTTCCAAGAAGTGTTAATGATTGGAAATCATTAAAGACTTGGTTTTGAATGATAACAAATTAATATAAAGAAAATATTTTGTTAGAATAATTTAATGGGTGTTGATATGTGCAGTGAAAAAGCTATTTGAGATAGCTAAAATACACAAGAAAGTTGGAACTACAAGCACTCAAAGCACATGGCTCTATAAGCGCAAGAAGAAAGAAGAACAAAGCCTCTCAAAAGGAAATCAAGGCATGAGAAAGCTATTGAGCAACCTGCGAAGAAGACATGAGAAAGCGCTCTGAGAAATGCACTCAGAATCTTCTTAGAAGGATTGCATGAGTTGTCATTCATATGTGGAAGGCTAAAATTCAACACTAAGTAACCTCAAGTATCAAGACATATTCAAAGCTAAGAAGGCATCAGAAAGGGTGTCTCGAAAGCAACAAGGTGAAAGAGTGTTTCTGAGAAGGAAACAAAATTTACTCAGAAGGGTCTCAGAAGACCATGCAAATTTTGTTTCTCAGAAGGACCTTCTCTCAGAAGGATGTTCACTCAGAAGGGTTCCTCTCAGAAGGCTATGAATGATTGAGTTCTCAGAAGGCAACCTCATCTAGAAGATTGGAGAAAGCTGCAATATCAGAACACTTCAAGAATAGGTTTCTGGAAACTAAGAAGTTCAAGTTTCTGATAAAGAAACTGTTCATAAACCGAGAAGATATCAAGACCATGAAGACTTCTCGAAAGCAGTCCTCTCAGAAAACTCTCAGAAGGCAGTACTCTTGGAAAGCTCTCAGAAAGCAGTCCTCTCAGAAAGCTCTCAGAAGGCAGTCCTCTCAGAAAGCTCTCAGAAGGCAGTCCTCTCAGAAAGCTCTCAGAAGGCAGTCCTCTCAGAAAGCTCTCAGAAGGCAGTACTCTCGGAAAGCTCTCAGAAAGCAGTCCTCTCAGAAAGCTCTCAGAAGGTAGTCTCTCAGAAGGACATATCAGAAAGTCTTGGGAACTGTGCACAACGGCCATAATCTGGAAAAGGCTATAAATAAGCTCCCAACAAGACACAAAGGGAGCTTGCACGTTGCTGCAATGCTGCCAAATTTCCTAGTGGTGTTAGAACATTAATTCAACTTTGTAACACATCACTAACAGCATCTAGGGTCACTCTAAGGAATTAAATCAAATCTTTTCTACTCATATTCCTTGAGAAACCCGAGATTCTGTAGAAGAGAAATTTTCTCTCAAAAGAAAATTTCTTGAAATCTTCTATTCTTATCCTTTCACTAGATAATATTCTTGCTGTTGCAAGCTTTGAATAGGAGTTGTTTAAGGATATCCTTTGTTCATTCAAAGTCCTTAAGCATTTGTTTGTAAGTGCTTTACGCACACACTTTTCAAACACAAATCTGTATTTATTTGTAAAAGTCTCACTCATGTGGAGCTGAGCAATTAGAGCCTGAAGAGGCTAGGAAAAGAATACTTGTAAAAGTCTCATGGTGAATGAGAAAGTAGCCTGAAGAGGCCAATCAAAGAATACTAGTCTTGCTCATGGTGTTGAGTTAAGCAAGAGAAGCCAGAAGTGGCTTGATGAAAGAATACTAATCTCTTACTCATAAGAGTGGAGTAAAAAGTCCTTAATTGTTTAAGGCAAGGAAGTCCTCGTAATGAAGCAAGGAAATCCACTTTGGGTTGTGAAGTGGTGGAAGTCCTTTACGTGTTAAAGGCAAGGTTGTCTGGGAAGGCACAATAAGAAGAATATCCTGAGGGAGCCTGGGAAGGCTTCGATAGGAAAAAATATCCATGCTTAGCCTGGAAAGGCTTGTGGAAAGAATATTCACTGCAAAGCCTGAAGAGGCTAGAAGAAAGAATACTTGAGAGAGCCTGAGAAGGCTTGATAATATCTGTAACTTTGAAGAAAGTTAGTGGAACTCAAACAATTGTTTGAGAATTGGATGTAGGCATCATTGGCCGAACCAGTATAAAATTGTGTTAATTTCTATACTTCTCTCTGAACTTGATTGCTAGTTTAATTTCTAGTTGCTTAATCTTTATCTTAATTCACACTCTATATAAAGTATAAGATGCATGATATTAACTAGTTTTTTCTATCAGAAAATTACATCAGTGAGAAACACAACTTTTGAAGTGAAAACGTGCAAGAACATAATGAGTTCTTAGAGCAGATTTTCTGTAAACCAGTCATCGTAATTCTTCATATACGGATTCGTTAACCGTTGGATCGAGCTGAAAATTTGTGAGAATGTTAAGGACACATAGTTCTAACATTTGAACGGTTGGATCTTTGATTTGATGACTGGGGTGAGAGATATTAATAACGTAATGAACCAGTACAAATTATGCTCTCACCAGAAAGTAATATCAGAAACTTCTATGAGGGTTCTGAGTCTCTATGACCATTTCTCTGTGAACTAGAATGTGTTTCTGAAGTTTATAGTATATTATTATGTGCGTAGATATTATCTAGAATAAGTTCCTAATTCTTCATATTAGATAACTTATCTAGAAAGTATCTCTATACATGGTTTCTAAGTGCTACAACTATGTTAATATCTCATGTATATATTGAATATATTATCATGTTAATATAGTTATTATTATACTAACTCTCTTTCATTATGACTTCAAGTATTTACACTTGATATTTATAATCTACAAGTTTCAGAAATCACCAAGAAGGTTGATCTTCTCAGAAAACAAAGTTTCTGAGAAACTTTACTTTCTCAGAAGGACTCTCCGCTGCGACTCAGAAGGATACCCTTTTGAGAAGTGTTTTTGAAAGAAAGAGTTTTAGAAGAGTATTTTGAAAATTTAAGCACGATTCAACCCCCCTTCTCGTGCTAACACACACCTTCACTTTGGGCCTTGCAATTTGATTAACTGATCCACTTTCAGCTCTTATTTCATGACCTGAAACCCCCTTTGGCTTATTAGTGGTCCAACCCTTGCTCCTATTTGACGCAAAGTTGTTGTCCTTTTACTCCCCCTTGTACCTTCTTCCTCCTGGAACAATTCCAACTTCCTTCCAAGCTTGATTTCGACCTTCTATGGTGAGAGCTCGGTTCAACATCTCTTGTAGACTTTCGAAGTTCGACATTGTCATTTCAACCTTAACGTCATTCTTCAACACGTTCATGAATATACATTAACGTGTCATTTCCCATGTTCCTTTATGTCTGTGCCGCCAGCTCAAACTCACGGAAGTATTGTGATATTATCCTTCCTTGTTTCATATCCAGCAATAGCCCATGGGATTTTCTAGCAGTCACTCCGGGTTGGAAGAGTTTTAGCAAATCTTGTTTGAATTGCATCCAAGAATGGAATGAGATTTGTTCCTCCTACCACTCAAACCAAGTTAGAGCTTTCCCTCCTAGTGCCAGAGCCACAAACTTTATCTTCTCAGCTGTCAGAATTTGGGCAACTCGAAAATACCTTTCCATCCAAACTAACCACCCACATGCGTCTTCTCCTTCGAACTTCAGTAAGTCCACTTTATGACTCACTTATACCCTAGGTTGTCTAATGATCTCATGTTCTCCCTCCCCATATTCCTGATTCTGATTTTGATGTCAACCTTCTCTCCCGTGCCTATTGTGTGGTGCATCACCAGCTCCCATGTTACCGTTTCCTAATTTCTGGTATATTTTCGCCAACTGTCCTAATAATACTTCCATGTTTCTTGCGTGTTCTGCCCGAGTCTCCTTGACCCTCCTTTCTAAAGCATCCACCCTAGCCTCTATCGCAACAGAAGTTCGGGTAGTGGTCACCATTCACAGAGCTCCTAAGAACAGTGTTCTGATACCAATTGTAACATCTAGTACCAGGGGAAAGAATAAAACAAAATTTAGAACAATGAACACAGAGAAGAAACAAAACCACTTTTGCTTCTATTCTGCAGAATTCTTATTAAAAATAAATGGAAAGAACAAAGGGTGCCAACTTTCGAGAGGTTGGTTCTCTCTTAATTTTAATTGTTAGTCTAAAATTGTTGATAATCAATGAATAAAATCCTAAACTACCTTGCTCCTATTTAATTAAAATACTCCTAACATAAATCTTTAAATTACTCAAAACAAAATTTCTAGCTAAAACATTTTTAATTCCAAACTTAAATCAAAATAGAAACAAAAATCCCTAAAAATGTTGAACAAAGTTATGTATCTAGTTTGCTATTGTTTAGCATACGTAACATATTTAAATTAAGTTCATAGTTTTTTAAGTAAAAATTTAAGTGGATTCGATTTTGATTAACCCACTAAAATTAGAACATATTTCTTGACTCAATAAGTGTTTACGAGATACTTATAAGTTGCATACCAAAAGGATCTCCACAACGGAAAAAGAACTCAAATTCAAGTTCATATAGGATACTTTTTATTGTCGTGAAATTTATACCCTCGGCTGATGCTAGAATACTCAGCTGATGATATGACTAGCAATAAGAGATCCCTGAGTCGAGGCGACTCCGCCAAGGAATGGAATCAATCCTTTGGCTACAGGTTCTCTAAAATATCTTGAAGAAGCCAAACCTTAGACATAGAAAGGAAAAAGAACAACGAAAGTATTGGGAAAGACTTTTATTTACTTCACTGAACCAGCTGATTACACCTAAATTTGAAATTTGAAAATGAACGAAAAGATCTAAACTACTCCTAGAATCATTGAACGGTAATAAACGATAACTAAAAGCTAAAAATAAGCAAGAAAATATGTTCGGTGATCTGAATTCAATGCCCTTTTTCAACTAAGTTCCTCCTTTTATAACTCTTCGAAGAATCTTCATTCTGACTTCAACTACTTCCATGATCTTTACCCACGTCCTAAATCAATTGTGCATAATCCACCCACGATCTTAACAACCACATTCTTATTTAAATTCCACCCTTTTTTCCACCCCGCCGTGAATTTCGGTCTTCCCCGAATTTTCCTCAACTGCCTCAGAACTCCGTTCCTGCACGGCTCCCTCGGCTCAGCTAATACGGTTCTTCGCCTCAACCCTCCTCGGCTAGGTTTTGCGCCTCGACTCTCGACTGCTTTCTTTAACTTCCTTGTCCTTTTCTAGGATAACCTCTCCTTGCCTCTATGATTCTCGGCCGACTCAAATTCGAATGTCAACACATTCTAAACCTTATCATACGTAAGGTATTAGGCTTGAAATGTTTGTGAAATGGAAACCTAAAGAAAAAAATAAGATGTGTGCATAGAGAGAACAAAGCTTGAACATTCTTATCTTTATTTATTTTTGTAAATGCTGAGAATTTACAAGAGAGAACATTATCATTCAAGGTTATTAAATTTGAGAGTATAACTAAATTCGTGGAGTTTTCACGAATTTAGGTAAACTTGAATTGTAAAGTCAAATTCGTAAACTTATAAGAGTTTACTTGTAAACTCATTTACTTGATTTGAATTCTAAACTTATAAACTAGTAAGAGTTTACGAGTTAACTTGAGAGTTTGATAACCTTGCTACCACTATATATACACACACAAATACATGAGGTACACCCCTTAAGCAAATAACATATAATCAAGTGAAAAACTAACAGTAACGCTAATATATAAAAAAACAGAATTAACTAACTTTTGGTAATAGCTACTAACATACTTTCATATAATAACATCATGTTAGGAAATAAGAGGGCCCACAAAAGTAAAATTAGCATCGATAAAAAATTGTGCAGAAGTGTAAGAAAAAAAGGACACAAGAAAATTTATGTGGTTCAACAAAATAGCCTACATTTACTGACAAATGTGACAATCAAATATTTCATAGTGGAAATATAACAAAGATACAAAAGTGGTCACGCTCCACTCAAATCCCAAATCTCAAATATACCCAGAATATCTCACAATATTTTCACAATAGTGTATACATAACACACAAAATTACTAATAGAGCAAATAAATCAAAGTTCTCGGATGTTGTAGGCTTGGCTTCGGATGCAATTCCACTCTTTTTAATACTTCTTAAAAACTGCTTCCAATTTATAGAAGTAAAAAGCATAATTATAACACACCAAGACAAAACATAATGGAAGCAATTACTCCACTAAGGACCAGTTTGGATAAAGAGCTTAATTAAGTCTTTATACACAAAAGTCTTCTAAGGGCCAATTTGAATAAGAGTAGAAGTTACTTTTTTTAACTTTTAAATTATGAAAAGTCACTTCATTAGTGTTTGACACAACTTTCACAATTAACTTGTGACTTCCCAAAAAGTTGTTTTAGATGCTTATGGAAAAGTTAAAAAGAATGACTTCTCCTTCTATAAAAGCTCATCTTCATCATTCCTTCTTTATTAAAAATAAAAATAAAAATAATTTTATCATTATTGGTTCACTCTCACAAAAATATATATGTTTTTTTTTATTAATGTTTAAAACTTTTCTTCTATAAAAAAATTATACATTTTGAAGTTATTTATCCAAACACTACAACTTTAAAATAAGCACTTCTATAACTAAAAATTCAAACACAAAATAACTCATTTATAAGCTACTTTTACTGTAATCACTTATATTATAAGCTTCTTCTCTAAAAGAGCTTAATTAAACTGTTTATCCAAACTGACCCTAAATAAGTACTTTAATAATAAGTAACTTTTGAAAAAGTTATTTTGTGTTTGGAAGTAAAATAATATAAGTGCTTATTTTGGTTTGTAGTGGTAGGTTTTAGAAAGTTGTGCAAAATTTTTTTTTGAATAAGTTAAATATTTTAACTTCTCCAATAAGCACTTAAAATAACTTTTTCAAAAGTTAAAAGTTACATAAAAATTAATCAAAACATCTATATAATAACTTATAACTTATAAAAAATTAAAAAAAGTCATAAATTTGTTATCCAAACTCACCCTAAGTGTAATGTACTCTACCATTATCAACCATTCAAACACTCCACTTTCTAATAAACAATTTTTTTTATTGCTTGGTACAACAATTCTCCTCCTCAAATCAATAAGAAAACGCTTTAGAAGTAGTCAACTAAATAAAAGATTGTCATTGGAGAACTTAAGCATCCACATTCACTACATCACTTGTTGCGACATGTCAATCATTTTTTTTTTTTTTTTTGAGTTTAGGACAATCAACTTTCCAGTGATCATCTTTCTTACAATATCTACATGCACCTTTACCTTTGGAATTTTTTGAACCATCATTTTTCCAAGTCCCTTTTGCAATAAAGGCAGAAGTCTTAGCATCAAAATGGTCACCAACATTATCCTCCATATTTTCACGACTCAAAAGTGAGGATTTCACCTCATTAATATTTAGACTTTCACGTCCATAGATGAGCATTTCACGAAAATTTTTGTACGATTGTGGCAATGAACAAAGAAACAACATAGATTGCTTCTCTTCGGAGAATGTTTCACCCATATTTTTCAGCTCAGTTACAAGTGATGTAAAATCAGTTATGTGAGTTTTTACCGATGAACCTTCTAACATACGAAGCATATACAGACGTTGCAATACACCGAGATGGTTAGCCATAGTTGTAGTAATATATAATTGTAAGCTCCAGCACCCTTCCAAGAAATGTTAATGATTGGAAATTATTGAGAACTTGGTTTTGAGTGATAACAAATCAATACAAAGAAACTATTTTGTTAGAATAGTTTAATGGGTGTTGATATGTGCAGTGAGAAAGCTATTTGAGATAGCTAAAATACACAAGAAAGTTGGAACTACAAGCACTCAAAGCACATGGTTATGGAAGTGTAAAAATAAAGAAAAACAAAGCCCTCAGAAGGAAATCAAGGCATGAGAAAGCTCTTGAGCAACCAGCGAAGAAGATATAAGAAAGCGTTCTGAGAATTGCACTCAGAAACTTCTCAGAAGGCTGCACAAAGTTTTCCTCATAAAGACTACCTCTCAGAAGGATCTTCTCTAAGAATGGCACCTTCACTCAGAAGACATGAGAATCTTCTGAAGAGAGCACTTCCAGAAAACAGAAAGAAAGCAGAAAGAATGCATTCGATAGCACTCAAGAAGATCAGGTTTCTCATGAGAAAGCTGTCCAGAAACTGAGAAGATATCAAGACCTTGAAGACTTCTCAAGTACACTCTCTAAGAAGCTGAGAAAGTCTTCTAAGAAGAGTTGGAACTCTCTGAGAAAGCCCAGTTCCAGAAAGCATTCCCAGAAGACAAAGTGGAAGCATAAGATTCGAATAAGAATCTTCAGAAAGCACTTAAGAAAATCAAGAAATACATGTAAGTACTTTCTGAGGCAGCATAAGAGACTTTCTGAGTAAGTATCAGAAGATACACCTTCTGGAGAAGGTTCAGAAAGCCAGCATCTGAGAAGCTCTCAGAAGCTGTGAGCTTATGAGAAAGCTGTCCAAGAAGGTTTCTCAAGAATCTGAGAGAAATCTACATCTGAGGAATCACCCTCTGATCTAATCAAGGCATCTTGAATGAGAAGATACATCATTAAGGAAGGAAGAAATTCTTTCAGAAACTTCTCATTGGGTTAGTCAAGACACATCAAGAAGATGCATCAGCCTTCTCATGAAGTGCTGACTTGGTTATGAGAAAGCAGTTTTCTCAGAAGGCTGAATAGAATTTGTGAGAAGCACAAATTCTCAGAAAGCAGTCCTCTCAGAAAGCTCTCAGAAGGCAGTACTCTCGGAAAGCTCTCAGAAAGCAGTCCTCTCAGAAAGCTCTCAGAAGGCAGTACTCTCGGAAAGCTCTCAGAAAGCAGTCCTCTCAGAAAGCTCTCAGAAGGCAGTACTCTCGGAAAGCTCTCAGAAGATAGTCCTCTCATAAGACTCTCAGAAGGTAGTCTCTCAGAAGGACATATCAGAAAGTCTTGGGAACTGTGCACAACGGCTATAATCTGGAAAATGCTATAAATAAGCTCCCAACAAGACACAAAGTGAGCTTGCACGTTGCTGCAATGCTGCCAAATTTCCTAGTGATGTTAGAACATTAATTCAACTTTATAAAACATCACTAACAGCATCTAGGGTCACTCTAAGGAATCAAATCAAATCTTTTCTACTCATATTCCTTGAGAAACCCGAGATTCTGTAGAAGAGAAATTTTCTCTCAAAAGAAAATTTCTAGAAATCTTCTATTCTTATTCTTTCATTAGATAACATCCTTGCTGTTGCAAGCTTTGAATAGGAGTTGTTTAAGGATATCCTTTGTTCATTCAAAGTCCTTAAGCATTTGTTTGTAAGTGCTTTACGCACACACTTTTCAAACACAAATCTGTATTTATTTGTAAAAGTCTCACTCATGTGGAGTTGAGCAATTAGAGCCTGAAGAGGCTAGGAAAAGAATACTTGTAAAAGTCTCATGGTGAATGAGCAAGTAGCCTGAAGAGGCCAATCAAAGAATACTAGTCTTGCTCATGGTGTTGAGTTAAGCAAGAGAAGCCAGAAGTGGCTTGATGAAAGAATACTAATCTCTTACTTATAAGAGTGGAGTAAAAGTCCTTAATTGTTTAAGGCAAGGAAGTCCTCGTAATGAGGCAAGGAATCCACTTTGGGTTGTGAAGTGGTGAAGTCCTTTACGTGTTAAAGACAAGGTTGCCTGGGAAGGCACAATAAGAAGAATATCCTGAGGGAGCCTGGAAGGCTTCGATAGGAAAGAATATCCATGCTTAGCCTGGAAAGGCTTGTGGAAAGAATATTCACTACAAAGCCTGAAGAGGCTATAAGAAAGAATACTTGAGAGAGCCTGAGAAGGCTTGATAATATCTGTAACTTTGAAGAAAGTTAGTGGAACTCAAACAATTGTTTGAGAACTGGATGTAGGCAATGTTTTGGCCGAACCAGTATAAAATACTATGTGATTTCCATCTTCTTATCCTTCATCTTCCTATTATGCTTTTTATGTTTCTAATCAGCTTTCTCATGCTTTAAACTAAAGCTCTATACTCTGCATTTTTATTGAGAAAGCTGCATTTAATAAAGCATTAAATAAAACTGAATTAGAAGCAAATTCTGGACTTGATTCTATGAGTATTACTCATCAGAATTATAAGCAAGAATCTGATTCTAAGTTTGCAGTTTTATATCAGAATGCTAGGTTTCTCATCAGGTTTCTCATCAGCATTCTGATATCTTCTAAATCAGATTCTCTTAGTTTAATTCATTTAAAGCTTCACATTATTCTAACTTGTTTCTGATTATAAGTTTCTAAATAATCATAATCAGAAAGAGTTTAGAACATTTCTAAATGAATTTATCAAAATCATAAGTGTTGAGAAAGTTGTTCAAAAAGCTATTGAGAAAGCTGTTCAGAAAGCTGTTGAGAAAGCTGCATCCTCAATCAGGTTTCTGAACCAGTGATTTTCTAAGTTTCACATATATATGATGCGCTTCATTCATCCTTCATTAAGGGATTATCTTTCTTATTGAAAGATAAACCACTTGGATAACTACTGATTGCTTATTGATTGAATATCTTAGGTTGATCAACTCTTGTTGAGAAACCCGAATCATAAAGCTGACCAAGTGTGTTATACTTTGTGAGAAAGAATTACTTTCTGAATAAGAAAGTAAACAAAATTAAAAATGGGTAAAGCACGATTCAACCCCCCCTTCTCGTGCTATCCAACACCTTCAATAATCACTTCAGTTTCGCCCACAATGAGGTTGCAGTGTTCTCTGAAAGGACTTCTTGTAGTACATCATCTGTAATGCACAACTGAATTAGAGAAATAGCCTTTTCATTGACAGCTTCCCAATCAGAGTCTTGCATTGTGTCCGATTTCTTTTCTTTACCAGAAAGTGCTATTTTCGCATCATTTTGTACAAGGACTATCATCATGCGGACCTTCCACATTTTGAAATTGATCTGCCCATTAAATTGTTGAATCTCAAATTTTATCATAGATATATTTGAGCAAATTGGCCTATAACTCTATAAAAACTCTGATATCACTTGTTAGAAAATAGACGGGCCCACAAAAGTAAAATTAGCACCGGTAAAAAATGTGCGGAAGTGTAAGAACATAAGGACACAAAAAAATTTACGTGGTATGGCAAAATAGCCTACATACATGGACAAATGTGACAATCAAATATTTTATGATAGAAATATAACAAAATACAAAAGTGATCACAGTTCACTCAAATTCCAAACTCCAAATGCACCCAAAATATCTTACAATATTTTCACAGTGATGTATACACAACACACTCAAAATTACTAATAGAGCAAAATAAATCAAAGCTCTCGGATGTTGCAGGCTTGGCTTGGGATGCAATGCCACTCTTTTTAATGCTTCTTCAAAAATGCTTCAAATTTATAGAAGCAAAAAGCATAATTATAACCTACCATGACAAAATATAATAGAAGCAACTACTCCACTAAATGTAATGGATACTCTATTTTTATCAACCATTTAACAACTCAACTTTCTAATAAATAATTTTCTTATTGCTTGGTGTAACACATCATGTATCAACCTTTATGGTCAATTAAATTCATCGGTTAATTAACTAATTTACAACTAATATGATGAGAATGAGTTGATTGTAATAAATGTGTAGAGTGGAGTTATTAAGTGAATTAGCTAATTTTTGTTATGAAAATGCCAATTAACTCTTGGATCAATATATTGGCCCCTGCACCCTTAAACAAAAACATAAAAGAAACTAAAGGAAGAACATGATAGCTACATACTAACTTCAAGTTTGACTCTCTATACTAAAGATGGAAACATCTAACTGATTTGAAGGAAAAAGAAGATTCTCCTATCGTTAATAAGATTTCTCACCTTCATTACAATGGTAAAGCTATTGCCCAATTAATTTGAATATAACCTTGCAAGATCATAACTAACTAGTGCCCAATTATCTTTTTAGTTATGGCATCACATCGGACATAACATTTTTTTAATAATTTTTTGAGGTTTGCTTTTATGCTAAACCAAAAAGCGAAATATCAATTTAGAAAGTAAATAATTGTATGATTTTAATAATTTCAGTAAATATTCAAATTGGTATGTGAGAAATATATATCATGACAAATTAGTTATTGAGTTTAACTTTAATTTACCGTCAGTGTAAAAGTAATTTTACATATAAATTCAATCGTGGATTGACATATCAATAAAAAAATTTAATTTAATCACCCACTATTAACTAAAAAGTCACATAAATCAATACATATGATTGGCTAACAGTATAAATTTTTTTTACACTGTCATTGTATCATAATTAAACTCTTAGTTATTTAAAATTTAAAAATCTTAAATTGATCTCTTAGATGTTAAAAAATGGGACAATTTAGTTCCTCATAATTTAAATATTTTCATAATTCGTAAAAGGGGATAAACTGGTTTTCCCGTATAGGGATGAAATTGTTCATTTTTTGAATTGTGAAATATTAATTTGTCCAATATTTATAAATTGTGAAAGGTCAATTTGAGACTAAAAATCTGAGAGATTAATTTATGCTTATTTTAAAAATATTATGGATCAATAGAAGACTTTCAAATTCTAAGTAACTAATTTGTTCCGTCATATATTTTTTCAGGACAAAATTGAATATTTAGTCTAATAATTTTAGAACGCCACGGTTAGTTTATTACACAAGAAAAATGCTAGAGGTATACCCTCTAATCAGCCACTGCCAAAAAAACTCACATAAACAAATAAAAAAACTCAATCGAATAAATAAAAAAAATCCAAAAAATAACTTAATGATAATTATAAATTCACTAAATAATCAAATAAATTCATTACAATTATGATGTGAATAAATAAATAGCACAAAATACTTTTTTTCTTAAAAATAGCACTTTTATCATTAAATTATCACTAAAATAACACACTTAATACTAAAATGGAAAAATACATTATTTTGTCAATTTGTAGTTATTAAATTAATTTCTTTATTATTTGATTGAGTTTTTTTTATTTGATTGAGTTTTTTATTCATTTTGATTGGATTTTTTGGTTGTGGCTGATGATGACTAATTGCAGTGGTGTACATATAGCATTACCGAATAAATAAAGAGGAAAAGAAATGAAAGGAGATCAATTATTTAGCCTAGTTCTAGTTGATTATGAATGCCCACAGTGATAACTGTTATGATCCTAAGGTTCTGTTGCTTTAATCCATTTGGTATGAAAACACAACAAAAGACAAATCCATTTAAATAGACTAGAATTAGTTATCGTATTTATGTAGAAGATGATTTAGTTTTACTTTCTTTATATTGCGTTTACGACAATTTTGTAACAAATTTGAAAATGAAACGTATGCATAAGATTATAGATCCATTGACATTAGTGTAAGACTTGTTACACTTATGTAGTCAATAACTTTTGATAGAACATAGGGTAAATCTTCAACTTGGTCCCTGACAATTTTCACTTAGGAAAAGTAAGTCCCTGACAAGTGAAAATTGACAAATGAGCTATTGACAATGTCCAAAATTGAACATCCGTTCATCCTTTAAACGTCTTCGTTACTCAACCCACATGGACTCAAAAGACATCGTTTTAATACATATCAAATTAACCCTCAAAACATATTTCTCTCTCATTTTACCCTAACCCCTCAAATTCCCACCTTCCCTTCACCTTCTCCACTGGTACTTTCCACCCCTCAATTCTTCCATTTTAGGTGATTAAGAAGCTTGTTAAGAGGCTTAGTAGTCATAATACCTCTTCTTCTCTTAAAAAAAATTTCAAAATGTTTAAGATGAAATATGATACTGATATTAAGGTAAACAATTTACACTAATTAAGAATTACCAATAATCCTTGCCCTATAATTTGGACACTTAAGAAATGCTCTATTTGGGTTTCTTTGAGTCTTGGACATATATAGGCAAACATTTCTCTCACAATAGCAACTCACATCACTAAATCGATCTAGCATTGGTTGTTGGGAAGAAAAAATGCTACTTGATTGTGTCTCACTAAACCCATCCACCCTTTGATTCAAATAATGTGACCTTCTGTTTCCTACACTCATAACTTCTTCCAGCAAAGAATCACAGACCAGATGAAGCAAAGAACCACGAACCAGAAGAGAATAGAAGAGCTAGAAAGAACCAGTGGAGAAGGTGAAGGGAAGGTGGGAATTTGAGGAATTAGGGTAAAATGAGAGAGAAATATATTTTAGGGTTAATTTGATATGTATTAAAACGCTGCATTTTGAGTCCACGTGGGCTGAGTAACGGAAACGTTTAAGGGACGAACGAATGTCCAATTTCGGACATTGTCAGGGATCAAGTTAGGGGTTTACCCCAGAACATATTATTTTTTCTAATCCAACCGTTAAATTATTACCGCATATCATATTATGTTGATTGTTTGTGTCAAAT
Source organism: Aeschynomene evenia (assembly GCA_013621005.1). Lineage (NCBI taxonomy): Eukaryota > Viridiplantae > Streptophyta > Magnoliopsida > Fabales > Fabaceae > Aeschynomene > Aeschynomene evenia. Next base: position 20,522,026 of record CM024267.1, read on the forward strand.
TTTAAAATACTGTACACTCATAAAATTGTGATCAGAGAGTTCTTAATTACATATAATTACAAAATTTTTAGTACGTTGTTTTATACACAAACAAAAAAATGTGTTACATAATTTTGGAATAATTTTATATTTTATAAAGATGATATTAGGAAGTGTAATTTAAGTTATAAGTCCAATTAGAAAAGTAGTTAATTTAGTGAGTAAATTAATATAAATAAATAGATAATATTGTAAGGGCAGCACTTCAGTGTTGTTGCTTTTTTCGTTATGGTGTTGTTGAATTTATTCACCATTATATTACTTGCACGTGTCTAGGAAAAATTGGAGTGGAATCAAGAAAAAACCAGGCATTTTAGGTACGTACTGCCAAATTTAATCACTACCATGGCATCCTCCTACCATTAGCATCACTATTATTACTCACCATCATCTTCCCAGCTTCCTCCTGGACTTCATCATCTTGACCACTAATTTCGATCATCACCACCAATGAAACAAACAAAAATAATAAAAAATGAAAAACAGAACCAAAGTGAACATTATCACGTTATCATCAACATCAACCATCATCATCGGCTTCAACATCTTCATGGGCGGTGACCGATGGAGATGGAGGCCATCACACAGCCTCAGTCCAAACCGCAGCCACCACCATCCTCCTCACTGGCGGAGCCACACCACTAGTGACAACAGTGGTAATCATTAATCATTAATCATCATCATCTTCAATTTTAAGTTTATTTTTATCATCTTTATCATCTTCATCATCATCCACAAGTCACCACTGTCATCATTATCATCAATGGCAACACCACCTTTTTTGTGATTGTCACCTCCTCCTTCTTTTGGAACTCTAGAAGCCGCGAAACCACTGCCCTCCATATTCAGAACCGCTAAGATTGCGGTCTCTCTCCTCCTACCTTGTCCTCACCTCCCTCTGTTTCTCACTCCCCCTTGTTTTTCTCACTCTAGCTGGTAGCCGCAGCAGCAAAGGCTGAAACCCTCTTTCAGCCATGTGTAACACCCCTTAACAACTTGAAGGCTTTGAGGACTGTCCTCTGACCAACACGAGACTTTCCAGTGTGCTTTGTCCTCACTCGCACATTTTCTGAGAAAACTTCCCAGAAGGTCACCCATCCCAGAATTGCTCCAGGTCAAGCACGCTTAACCTCTCATTCCGGTGTAAGTTCGATTCGTTCATGTGCCCCTCCCACTTAGAAGCCTGCCAGGAGCCGCTCCTTTTCCGTGCCTTGTGCACCGGCGATCACTCCCTGCCCTTGTCAGTGCCCGGGATCCCTCCGCTTAGAAGCCTGCCAGGAGCCGCTCCTTGTTCATGCCTCGTGCACCGGCGATCACTCCCCGCCCTCGTCAGCGCTAGGGATGTCACACCGTGGACGCCGCGGTTCGCTTCCCTCTCTCACATTGTGCAATCGCAGGTTTCGTGGCTACTCTGGCGTCTTCCCCCTTTTCCCAACTCTCACCCGGCCTCCATCAACAACAGTTTCGTCCCTCGATCCGCCACTCAAAGTTGTGGTGTTGCGACCCTTCTAGCCCACCGTCGATTTGCTCCTCTCCCCACTATATCTTATTCACCACTTCAAAACCTAGCACAACACTTCCCCCAAATGTTAATGGACTTTTTTTTGTTTTCAAATTATTTAGCTTCAGAAAAATTAATAATGAAAATAACGAAATTATCCTTCATTAAACTTGACCCCACTAACAGTCTTACTAGCCACTTGGTGCTCCTACAATGATCAATAGAATCAACAACATTAAAAGGAGAAAATCAATTACACTATAGTTTTGGCCATATTGTAATTGGGAAAATAGTCATTATGAGAATCATGAAATCATTCTACTTTCTAGTCCTCGATTAGGGATTCTATTTTCTCTCCGGCCCTTAATTGAGATTTCTTTATATTTTTACACTATCTCAAACATCTTACTCCTAACAATGGTGCCACCATTCTCAACTTCTATGGTAGTTTTCCAGACTTAATCAAGAAGCAAATCGGTACTATAAGTGAGTATTGCGAGAATTTTATAGCATATGCTGATAGTGTTAATGTAAGTGATCCTAAAATATTGCTTCCTTGTTTCATTAATGGATTGAAAATCCAAATTCATAGAGAAATTTTTGGAAAAAAAATTCAATTCAGTTATAGCAACTTGGTTGTCTACTAGAATAAAATTGAAACTAGATTGGAAGATGAGAAGCAAAAAGATAAAAAAACCAGAACCAGAATCATCAATAGAAAATCTAGTCAAGTAACAAATCAAGCAAAATTTCAAATTACAGATCCAGAAATTCAACATACAACAACTCTAGAAATAACAACTATTCAACAATCACCTTCAAATACTTCTACTATCCGCACAATGGAGGCAAATCTGGTCGTGACAACGACAGAATCAATAAAAGAGGACGTAGGCGACTACTCATTGGTGGTTGGTGATGGCGCCGAGGTCCACGCCTCTACGAAGGAGAAGGGAGAAGGCGCATGGCGCTCCGGAATCTGTGACGAACATGACTCCTCAAGATCTGATAGGCGAAACCAATGCGATGATTCGAACGGATCTTCAGAAACCGAGATGAGCAAGTGGCAGCCACATCATCTTGGGGAGGAAGCAATCGGACATCCCTGTCGTGTTTCTCCAATCGTGGCTGACAAGTGTCGGAACCGTCGTTAATTCTCCGACACTTTGATCAATTTAGAAGATGAAAATGAATTTAACCGAATTAACTAAATCACAAGCTTGATAGCTAGTGGAAGCTAACTCGGGTCGTCTCACAAGGAAGCTAGGCGTAGAGATTGGTATGGAAAGGGGGTTGGAAGCATTGACATGAGAATTAAAGAAAGCAAACAAGTAAAGAACAATAAACTAAAACATCCTAGCATTGGGTGAAACAATTGCATGGATTTCCTATCCTTGGTTCTATGAAGCAATACATCAAACACCTAACATGCGGTCTAAATAAGTATGTAAAATACTAGCATTTACTCAACTAATTGCAACCATATAATCCTACAATCACAATCAATCAAGAATATGTTCAATCCACACACCAATCAATGCATCAATTGAACTAAACATCATGCAAGACCTAATTCCCAATCAAGAACCAATCTCTAAATGCTCTCTAGCCAAATAAGAATTAATTTCCCAATCAAGAAATTAAATCCCTAATCAACTAACCCAATCATGCAAAGACATTCCCAATCAAGAATTTAATGCATGATCAAACCACCTAACCTAAACACTCATAATAATCCATACAAGCATTTTAGGAAAGGAAAAATAAAGCAAGAGCAATAAGAGAAGCATAATTAAATGAATGAACACATTAACATAAAAACCTCAAGAATCTCCATACAAGAGTGAAAACCCAATAATAGGAATTAAATCTAACCTACCGTCAAGAAATTATAATGAAAAAATAGAAAATAAATGTTAAGATGAAAGGATGAGAAAATACAAGAGTTGGAGGCAATAGAAGTTGAAGATGGAGGGAAGAGATAGCTTCTCTTCTCCCTACATAATCTTAATCCTACTCTAACCTATTATGAGATGGGCTTTTAATAGCCATAAAGTGTAGCATAATGACTAAAAAACTCCTGTACTAAACTTTTAGAAACATATCATGCAAGGGTAAATTGGACACTTGAGCTAAATATTACAAAAATAACATCTCAGCATTATGCAGCTTCTGCCTGCGACTTTGCATCGCGATTCTGACCCTCTTAATGATCTCCATTGCCCCCGAGCTCTGAATACAAAATGTGGGTCATTGTCTTAGCTTTCCATAGCCACCAAGAGCATGAGATTCCACCAAGTGTAGCTCCAGATATTGCCACTTCACTGACTGCTGCTCCAGAAGTGCTGTCACAGCTTCTGTCTCCACTTGTGATCAACTCTGGGACCATTTTGCTTTGAATCAGCTTTTGTGGTCTTCATGAAAGTTGTAGCCCTGTATCTTAGCTTTCTAACAAGAAAAAGAACACATTTTTTCAAGGTCTAGAGCTCAAGATATAGATTAAATACAGAACAGTGTCAGATTAGCCAAAATGCTGCAATATTCATCAAGTGCGCAATCCATGAGCTCGCCGGCGAGCTCTTCATGCTCACATGCGAGGTACGGAACTCTCGGTTGGCTTTTTGCTCCCTTCCTTGTGCTGCAATCCAATTCCTAGTCAAATAAATACACCAAATGAATGCTCACAAAGTGAATGACTAGAAATCAGTGTCAATTAAGCACGATTAGCTACAATTTATGAATTGCTTGATGATTGAAATGAAAGTGCAATTAATACATAACAATGCACATCAAGACAATTAGTGCTAACTAAAATGCACAAATAAAGGGATCAAAGAGCACACAATTATGGTTCTATCAGTGGCCAAACCAACGGCCTTCTTTGGCAGCGATATTTCCTTGGGATCATGTTAGTGGCATCCACACGAGGAAGAAGCAAGACGAGGTGGTGGTGATAAGCGTGGAACGTGCAACCGGCAGCGCCATTGACGATGGAACTCGCGATGGCCAGCGTGCTTCGGGGTTGGTGGCCATCATTGAACACACCAAGATGGTAGAAGGAGCTACTAAGAGGAAGAAGACCATAACAGGGAAAGATCATAACTGGGGCAAATGGAATGCTCCATCATGGGCTAGGGTTTGATCACGTATTGTGTAACACCCTACTAGATAGCCCTTAATGCTTAAGTCATTTTAGGCTATTTCATATGGGTTACTTCCTGTTATCATATATTATCTTTATATTTAAAATAAATGTACGCGGAAAATACGTGGGAGAATTTTTCGTAAATCATTTGCGGAATATAAAAATAAGGGTCTTGCGTAATAATAAAGCAATAATAGTCGAAACATAATATAGTCTGAATAATACCTCGATATAAATAAAGAAACCATGTAATCTCCCAAAACATACATCAAAGCAATAATAATAGTGTTATCTCATGAGCCTAAAACAGAGACTCACAAGACTCCATGAATACAATCCATAAGTAAAATAGTACTTGCCGGCTAACAAAGGTTCGGTCTCAGAAACATAAACTAGAGAATAATAATAAATTCATAACGTAATCCATAAAAGAAACAACTCAAGTAATAATGTCTAATAAATAATGCGGAAGCTAAACTAAGGTTGCGTGGGCTCCAAGCTTGCTCCATCATCCTGCTGGTGCTCGTCTTCTAAAATGTTTGAAATAACGTGGGGTGAGTACTTGAAAGTAACTCAGTAGGGGAGCCGCTCCGGGTTTATTAATTAAATAAGTGAGCATGATTGAGTTCATTTCAGTTATTAGTTTCAAAACAATCTTGTCCCGGAACGACTACCTAAGTGCATCTTGTTCCTTTTAAATTAAAGATATACATAACATAAATAATAACTCAGGTGTAGTGTACTATGTACTCAACTATCAAATATTAAAATATATATAGCATAAAGTAACATTCCTTATTTGTAAATTATATCTCTTTGCTTATATATCTTGAGTCTTTTAAGCATACTTAGTATGCCTGTGGATTTATCTTACTTAGAGCACGCCCTTTTGGTGCCTGTAGATCATTTACATTGTTTTGGCCTGCCCACCCTCCTGTAACCTTCGCATCACCGACCCTAGGTATGAGCTCATCCTATACTATTGGATAGAGGGGGGAAAATTCACCTTCCGCTAATGAGTCGTTATAACCGAGGTTGCCAGCCCTCTGTAACGTTCATCACGAACGGATAGGCTACTCTATGTGTCTTAACTTTCTTATCACTTTGCACATTAATCTCTTATTATGACATATACTCGTATAATCATTCATTGCATATATCTCATCATTAATCATCATATAAATCATATAATCATATAAACAATTTAACTCATCATAAAACAACACATGTACTCAGTACAACATATACATATTCCATAAATAATTATATATTTCAATATACAAGTCGTATAACGCATTAGGGAGCATAAAAGGGTCAAAACATGTCAATTTTTGTAAAAGGGGTAAGATACAGCGCAGGACCACCGTTGGGGCGGTCCAAGGCCGCTAGAGCGGCCTTGCACAGAAGCTCCCAGCTGCTAGGGCGGCCACACGCGGAAGCTCAGCCGCTAGGGCGGCTTACGGCCGCTGGGGCGGACCAGCCCGCGGACTCCACCGCTTGGGCGGTCGTGCGTCGACCTGATTGCCGAACTTCGCGATTTCAACCGTTTTCTTCTCCAAAAAGTCATTTTTAAAAACCCAATTGATGAAAAACTTTTCTCAAAACACATATAACTCATAGAAACATTTTCTCAACACTTTTAATCGGTAAAAACGTTTTCTCTTCGAAATAATTTCACAAAAATGTAACCCTTTCATGAACCCTAATGGGAAAAACAACCATAACATTAATTTCATAAATTCATCATCAATATGCACGAAAATAACATGCCTAACCCCTACCTCTTGAAGACAAAATGCGAGAATGCAAAGAGAAAACCTTTCACCCGACGTTGCTCTCGTTGGAAACCTCTCTCTCTAGCCCCACGAACGGTCCGGTGACGCCGGAGACTCTTAACGGAGAAACGGAATCGGTAGAAAGCTCCGGCTTGATGATAGGATTAAGAATATGAGTTTATTTTCTGGATTGGGTAAGGTTTGATGGGTGTTTTGTCGTTTGGAGCATCAATGGCTTAGAGAGCTCTTGAGAGAAAGATGGCTATGGTGGCTAGAGGAAGGAGGAGAGTGTTTTTCTGAAGTGGAGAAGGTTACTAGTGTTTATATAGGGAGTGGATAGGTCAAGAGTCACCGTGGGAACCACCATTACTTAAAAATTACTAAAACACTCCAAAACATCCCAAATAATACTATAATGCTCATGTAACTTTTCTAATATTTAATCATAGATTAAAATACACATATAGGCACATAAAATAAAATAAAATAAAATAACATATAACACATAATACTTTAATAAGGAGAAACTCATCCACTCAAACCCAATTAAATCCCAACTAAGGTCCTTTACCCTTAATTTCTCTTAATTAAGACTTAGAGTGAATATCCTATTTACTCCCTCATGATTAATTTTGAGGACAATTTAGTCCCTCATGATTTGAAAGTGACAAAATAGTCCTTCAAGATTAATTTTATAGGACACTTTAAGTGAAAATTTAGTCCTTATGTTAAGTTTATGTTAACTGAGTTACAAACATGACGTAACTTAGGTGATATGTTATACAATGTGTCATATACATCACTGCAACTCAATTAACAGAAACTTAATGGAGGGACTAAATTATCATTTAATGTGTCCTATAAATTAATCTTGAGGGACTATTTTGCCACTTTCAAATCTTAAAGGACTAAATTGTCTTCAAAGTTACTCTTGAGGGACTATTTAGGGTATTTACTCTAGGACTTAATAAGGATCGTTGTGTTACATTTCTCCCCCCCCCCCCCCCAAAACAGAATTTCGCCCTCTAAATTCATACCTGCAAACATAGACGGAAATTGGCGACACATCTCGTCCTCCAGCTCCCATGTGAAGTCCCCTAGCCGACCTCCTTGACCAAAGGCACATCCTTCCGTCTGAACCTCTTTAGGCTGCGGTCAACGATACTCATAGCCGGCAACCCAAAACTCAAATCATCCCTTAGTTGTACACTCTCTGGCTCTAGGACATGACTAGGATCAGACACATACTTTCTTAACTGAGAGACATGATAAACATTATGCAGATTTGAAAGAATGGGAGGTAAGGCCACTCGGTAGGCGACTGGCCCGACACGACTCAGAATCTCAAAGGGACCAAGGTACCTAGGGCTAAGCTTTCTAACATTCATGGCTCGTCCTATACCTGTCGTGGGGGTAACCCGCAAAAAGACATGCTCGCCTACTGAGAACTCTAAGGGTCGTCTCCTCTGGTCAGCATAGCTCTTCTGGCGGCTCTGGGCCGCGAGTATCCTCTCCCTAATCCTCCTCACCTGCTCTGAGGTCTCTCTCACTAGGTCGGGTCCTAAGACTCTCGCCTCTCTCGGGTCATGCCAACACAAGGGTGATCTACACTTTCGTCCATATAAAGCCTCAAAAGGCGCCATCCCAATGCTTGCTTGGTAGCTGTTGTTATAGGAAAACTCTATGAAGGGCGGCAACTTATCCCAACTTCCTTTCCCATCTAGTATGCAAGCCCTCAACATGTCCTCCAAGGTCTAGATAGTCCTTTCCGACTGACCATCCGTCTGCAGATGATATGCCGTACTCATGCTCAACTCAAAGCCGAGCTCCTTCTGGAAAGCTCCCCAGAAGCGAGACGCGAACCTCAGATCACGATCCAAGACTATCGTCTTCGGCACAACATGCAACTTCACCACTTCCCTGATGTAAATCTCAGCTAGCTTCTCCAACGGGTAGGTCATCCTGATCGCCTGAAAGTGAACCGACTTGGTCAGCCGATCAACGATAACCCACACGGCATCATGTCCCGCCTGAGTCCTCAGAAATCCAGACACAAAGTCCATGGATATGCTCTCTCACTTCCACTCAGGCACACTCAGCGGCCGTAGCAGTCCTGGCATCCTCCTATGCTCCGCTTTCACCTTCTGGCAGACTAAACACCTACTAACCCACTCCGCTACATCCCTCTTCAGTCCCTGCCACCAGAACATCTTCCTCAGATCCTGATACATCTTATCTATCCTAGGATGAATGGTGAAATGGCTCTTATGAGCCTCCTCCAGAATCGCTTTCCGAAGTTCAGCACTCGCCGGAACGCAAACACGCCCCTCAAACCTCCACAGACCATCCTGTTAGCTCCAAGAACCCTTTACCTCAGCATTGAAGGTTTTGAATGATAAAATTCTAAATTAAAATAAAAGTTTTAATTTGGTTGGACTAATGATTTGTTAAGTGTGTTTTAGGGCCTAATTAATTGAAATTATGAAAAGACACATCTTGACTACAAAATGTCCAAAAGTGGCGCATGCATATTGCTTGGGGGACAAGCAATTCTAATTTTTTTTAAGACCAAGTCAAAGCTTTTCTAATAAGGAAAGTTTGGTTGGAAGACTCTATGATTTCCCATAATTTTATTTATGGAAAGTACATGGAATTAAATATAGAATCATCTTTATCAAATAAAATCTCTATTCAAATATTCATGTATAATATATACATATTTTCGAAATTCATAAATAGATAGAGAATTAAAATCAAATCTCTATTTTACACTATATTGCTTATTAATTTCGAAACATATATATATATGGGGGAAATCTAGAAAGATCTTGTATGGAGAATTAAATGCAATTGATTTAAAAAAATAAATATCTAGAATTTCTTCTAGAATATATCTTGCATTTAAGTAACAAAATATTTTTATGGAAACTTTAAAAAGATTCTGTGAGCCTCCTAAATATTCTATTTGAATCTACAAGATTCCCAGAAGATTCCATGCGGGACTAGAAGATTCTGTTGAAGATTCTACATGAAGTTAGTGTTAATGTAATTCCTCATTTGGTTTTGATAATAAAAAAACTCATGTAACTTCGTGAGTTGTTTTGAGAAGCTATAGTATAAATGATTGTAATAGGATGAGAAAGCTTCTTTGTATCGAGAAACCATTGTGAGAAAGTAAGTGAGAGATGCTTCATGTATTGTATTGAAACAATTGTAATATTTTGTAATAGAAGCATAGTTAATAGGATTAGTTGTGTATTAGGATTATATAATGTATAATCTTTGTAATACATATGAGGAAGTCTAGAGAAGAATTTCTGATGCTGGGGAATTTCAGAAGAAGAAAGAAGGATCAGAAAGCTACAGAGGAAAGTCTAGAAACTGAATGAGTTTCTGAAGCATGTCCAGAAAGCAACACAGAAACTTAATGAGTTTCTGTTTGAGAAAGTCAAATCAGAATTATGTTGAATGTTGATTTTTATATTCTGATGTATATTAGTGCATGTGTATGTAAAATAAGAAATCATATTTTTGCACATGTTAGAAAAGGGAATTAGTTATAATGTTAGCTTTCCCGCCAAGAAAGAAAAGAGCTGTTAATGATAGCTGTACATTTACAAATTGATAGAGCTCTCTATAAATAGATGAGTCTCAAGTTGTAATTGGAACAATGACACAATCAGAATAGCACAGAAAAGAGAAAAGATCAGAGTGATAAGAAAAATCATCTGAGAGAAAAGAAAGAGCTTAAAGAAAGAGAAATCTGAGAGAGAAACTCAGATACATTTGAGAAAGAAAAGAAAAAGAGTTGTGTGCTAAGAGAGAAAGAGAGAAAGAAAGAAAGGCTTAAGAAAGGAAGATCAGAGTAAAGCTCTGATTCAATTGTGAAGATTGGAAGAGAGAAGGAATTTCTGAAGTTAAAGATTTCAGAAGTTGATCAAACTCAAAGAGTTTGAGGTTTAGAGAAACCAGATCAGAAGATATTCAAAGTCAATTTCTCAAGGAAGTAGTTCATAGAAAGGGTGACCAAAAGTAAGGTTATGAGAAGTCCTTGAGGGAATTTCAAGGCAGGGAAATCTTTCCAGAGGGGATATCTAGAGAGTGGAAATTTTTAGAAGGGGATATTCTAGAGTGTCGAACCTGAGAAGGTTGCAAAATATATCTTTGTATTGATACCTGTACTTTCTGGTGCATTTCTAGTGGAACTCAGTCTTTGAAGGATTGAAGAACTGGATGTAGGCACAATTGGCCGAACCAGTATAAGATTGGTCTAATCTCTCTAACTCTACTTCTTTGCATTAATTGTTTTTGATTGATAAGAAACTGTGCATTTAATCTGATATTTTGATTTCTGATTGAATATCTCAAGAACAAACTTGAAACAACAATCTGAGAGTTAAAGAAACTAAAGCTAAAGAAATCTTTATGTGTTTAACTTTCTAATATATGATATTTGTTATTTGGGTATTTGAAATCTGAAATAAACAAGTTAAAGAACACATTTACAGAAAGAGAAATTAGTGTTTTGAAATCTGCAATTAGTTTTCTCAAGAACACATTCTCAAGAATCTGTGTTTTGTTTTCTGTATAATTGTTGCTTAGATTTCTGATTGCATTTGAGAAACATAACATATTGTATTGTGTTGATTGATTTGTTTGTGAAATAATTGTTTAGAAACATATTGATTCTGAAACAAGATTCTGATGAATTTCTGAAATAAGTTCAGAAAGCTAGTTCAGAAAGTTGATTCAGAAAGTAGTATATTTCTGAAAGAGTTATTTCTGATATTGATCATTTGATTGTTGAGAAAGCTTGATACCTAAAGTTATGTGATATTTGTGAACTATAATCCGCTGTGCAAAATAAATCATTGAAATTGACATATTGATTTCTGTGTATGTCATATAATTGATTGAGAAATCTGATATCACAAATAATAATTTTGATTCTTATTGTTTTAACTAATTCTTGACAAGTTCAAAGACTTGATAAATCTTTGAGATTTTCAGAAGTGTTAGAATAACAAGAAGAAAGTGCAAAAAGTATACACAACCAATTCACCCCCCTCTTGGGTTGTGTGAAGCATAGCTTGGAGGTTTTTCTAAAGAGACCCTCACACCATCAGTTAGAAGACCTCAGAAGATTCTGTCAAGAATTTCAAGTCTAGAAGATTCCCGAAGATTCTGTGAAGATTCCCGAAGATTCTATCAAGATCCCGAAGAATCTTAAGATTCCAAAAGAATCTCAAGCCTCAAGATACAAGATTCAATAATATTCAAGATTCAAGAATCTACCTATAGAAGATTCCCTGGAAGACCATGTTTGGTGTTTTAGGATTTTCAAAAAATGAGAAATTGTGAAATCCTAATTCGTACCAACATGGAGGCACACTTGTGGAGCAAGAAAAGCTATAAACCCTACCCTTTCTTACTCTCAATTTTGCGCAAAAATGCTTGCAATTTTTGCAAGATTTTGTGAAAATTTGTTGAAGCAATGCACACCACAAGATCAAGGCACAATTCAAATTCAAGGGCCAAGATGAAGTTTCCTTATTTCAAATGCTTGGTCATGAAGTTTCCATATTTAAGATCAAATAATAACCTTTGGATCAAAGGAAATTATTTGAATCAAGGGCCAAGATGAAACTTCCTTTTATTTGATCTTTTCTATTTTTGGAAGATCAATTTCAAATCGAATCAAGGAGCTCTCACTGTTGGATCAAACGATTACAAATTCAAATCAAGGTTGGAGATCAAGCTTCTAATTTTCTAATTTGAGCTTCTATTTTCTCTATAAATAAAAGACCTCAATGCCCAAGAATGCAAGAGACTACCCAAGCTTACAAGTGCCAAAACGCTGTCGAATTGAATCCTTATTTCTCTTCATCTTCAACCTCCAAATCTCAAGTTCTTAAAATTTCTATTTGGGTAAAGGTTGTAATTCTTAAAAGAGTGAGCTTTATTTGTTTATGTGTTTGTATATCTATTATTTTACAGGTTTTGATTATGTCACATTATCTTGAAGATTGATGATATGTGAAGATTCCAAGTTAAAGGATGTTATAAGTGTCTCAAAGGTATTAGGACTATTTTTGTAAATCTCAAGTTTAAGTAATTTTAGAGACCACATAAATTATGATACTTGGTTTTGAAACATATTTGATTAAAGTCATTATATTCAAAACTTACTCTTGCTTTTTATGAAAAAACTCATCATATAAGTTTTGATTTACATAAAAACCAATTTACTATGTTTAGAAATGTTTTTAGTATGTTAAAAATGGTTTTTGCAAGTGAAAGAATTTCAAATTTACATCAAACAGCTAGATGTAATCGATTACATCAACCTTGTAATCGATTGCCGAATTGTGTAATCGATTACACTGTGCAGAAAAACGTATGATTTCATGAAAAATCACAATGGTTCATGCATGAATCCTTTCATACTCTATAAATACCATTGTAATCCGGCCATTGATGTTAGATAACGTGCTTACAAGTTTCAAACTCTATATTATACTTATCATTATCAAGTTTTCATACTTATTGTGGTCATACATTTACTTATACACTTGAGATATTAGTTTGAGTAATCAACTTGTACTATCACTCTTCTAGAGAAATTTTCTTTGTAATCTTTATTCTAAACACGTCAGATTTTAAGGGTGTTTAAATCCCTTAATGTTGAGTGATTTGTGAGAATCACAAAGTTAAAAGTCCATCTTGGATTGTAAGGGTGAGGAGTCCCATAGGCAATCAAGGTGGTGTGTCATTGTAAAGTTGATAAAGAATAGTGGATCACCAAGAAGGAGTCTTGGAACTGGATGTAGGTCAAGTTGGTGACCGAACTAGTATAAATTCTTGTGTTTGCTTTCTTCTTCCTTAATCCTCTTTACTTTAAGTTATTTATTTTGTTAAATCACATATTATTCTCTTATACTCACACTCTCATGTACCCAAAGCTAAATAATTTTTTAATTGTCTATACCACATATTTACACTCAATTCACTCCCCCTCTTGAGTTATTAGAGGCTACTTGACTAACAAGTGGTATCAGAGCTAGTTTCTTGTGATAGGCTTAACCGCTTCAATAATATGGCCTCTAATCCAATCCTATCCGAGGGAAATGCCATAAATCGTCCACCTATGTTCAATGGCCTCTTATACCCTTATTGGAAAAGTAGATTGAGAATATTCATAGAATTTATTGATCTAGATGTGTGGGAAGCTGTGGAAAATGGTCCATATATTCCTAAGAAAATTGTTGATGGGAAAAGCATAATCAACACTAGAGATGAGTGGGATGAAAATGAAAAGAAGAAAGTCCAATATGACCTCAAATCCAAAAACATCATTACTTCAGCTTTAGGACATGATGAATTCTTTAGAATATCAAACTGTAAGTCCGCAAAAGAAATGTGGGATACCTTAGAAGTCACTCATGAGGGAACCAATGAAGTCAAAAGATCTAGAATCAATAGCCTTACCCGTGAGTATGAGTTGTTTAGGATCAATCCTAACGAAAGCATTCAAGATATGCAAATGAGATTCACTCACATTATCAATCATCTTGCATCTCTTCAAAAACATTATGCAAATGAAGACTTAATCAACAAAGTTTTGAGATGTTTGAGTAGAGAATGGCAACCAAAGGTAACGGCTATTATGGAATCAAGAGACTTGGCATCCATGACGCTTCCGACACTATTTGGCAAACTTCAAGAGCATGAACTTGAATTGTCAATTGAAGAAGGTGATAAAAAGAAGAAGAGTATTGCTCTAAAGGCATCCACAAATGAAGGTCAAAATGATGAAGAAGATGAAGAAGGGCAAGAAGATGAAGAAATTGATGAGAACATGAGTCTCTTTGTCAAGAGATTCAGTAAATTCCTAAAAAGGATTGGGTAACATCGATCACGTAAAGGTTATGTCAAACCGTTGACTTTCTTATAACTTGGGTAACAGTGATGTGTTGCTAGATACCGCTCATTGTTTATATTATTAAATAGTATTTAATAATATTGTCAACGTTATGAGAACCTATAGGGTCACACACTAAAGCAGTTTTTAAATTGATGCTTAATTAGATTAAATTAGTGAGACTAATTTAATTGCATTGGGCTTACATCAGATGGGCCCAATAAGACACAAACTAGGTTTAGGTTTTCTATGAGATGAGAGTGGAGTGTTGGCTATAAATAGCAACACATATGAGCCTAGCCTCACACACAAGAATTTTGAATTCACACACTCTCACTCAGAGAAAGCTAATCCTTGTTTTCTCTGAAATTCACTACTAGCATAGAGAGTCTCAGAGGAGCATCAAGGTGGACGTGTGACGGCCACAGTTGTTGTGTGGACTTCTAAAGGTCGCCGCTGCTACTGCGTCGGAAGGATTGACATAGCTCATTTCGTGTTGTTGTCACGCTTCAACAGGTAAATCAAATATGATTTATGATATTTCACAAGGGTCTATGGGAGGGAATTGCATGTAAAATTTTTGTTTTCCGCTGCTTCTATATGCATGATTTCCCAACAGTGGTATCAGAGCCACTTGTGAAAACGTACTTCTATTTGATGGCATTACCTGTAATTTATATGATAAATACGGTTTTGTATGTTTTTCTTTTTGTTTATGTGATAAACACGGTTTTGTATTTTCTGTATGAATGTGTTTTATTCATATGATAATATGATAATTTTGAAATTCATATGTTATGTGATAACATGGTTTTGTTTTTGCCAATAAGGATTCATAGAAGCATATTTCTATTGATAGTGTTATGAGATAACTCTGTAACTCATTTTATATATTGATGTGTTTCTGTCAAAAATTCGATTTTGATATATGTGGTTAAGAAACACTCTTGTATAAACTTGATTTTCAGAAACATGTGAGACACATTAATTCAAGAGTTGAATTCATATGTGTTCAATCATTATTTTCAAAAATTTGAATTCTTGATGATGAATTAGAATTTTTGAAATCCATATGGCTATTTTCATGGTGATGAATTAGTATTTTCGAATCCATATGGCTAACTCAAATTTCAAAATTTATTTCTTTTTCGAAATCTTGGCCAAGAATGGCTAAGATTGGCTATTCTTGAATTTTGAAATTCTTGTATCCATATCAAGATAATTCGGTTTTGAAGTATGATTATTTTGAATTTCAAAAATATTTAATCCCTTAAAACCAATATGCCAAATGCATGTCACAATCTTCTGCAGCGCCTGGTGATTTGCTTCTTGCGCCCTATGTATATATTATCGTGCTTAACACTTGGAATTGGATCTTGGAAGCCCTGTTCTTGCGCCCTATATATATAATTATATATTCTTCCCGTTACCTTTTGATTCTTGATTCCATATATTATGTGAATGTATATATGGCTGATACAGTATATATATATATTTCAAATTTTGAAATATTTTAATTAATGAGATTGATTAAAAACATAACACCTATATATTTCACTTTGTGCGTACCCGGATGAGTGCTGCCCTTGCTCGTGGTCCGCTTCCTTATGGTGCTCTTATCACTCGCATCTTGACTCATTTTCAGGTTCCTCTTGAGGGTGAGCGTAAGGTTACCGAGCGAGACGATCATGACCTCCGTATTGGGATCTCTTTTCTGACTCAGATGGGTTGGGTTCGAGATGATGAGGAAAATTGGATTCCTCGTGCTGGTGTTGCTGTTCCTCCTACTGTTGATGATGATGTTATTGATGATTACCCACAATATGCAGTTGATATTCTAGATGAGCTTCGGGGTCTCCATCTTTATACCCGAGAGCGTTTTGATCGCGTCGATCGAGACATGACGAGCCTTTGTACTAGGATGTCTCGTATGGAAAACAACCTAGCCGAGATTCATGCCTCTATCCATCTACCTCCGTTCAACCCTTTTGTCATTCCTGGTAGAGATGGCGACGCTCCTGCTGATGGTGATGATGGAGCGGATGAGGCTTTTTAGTGATCTAGTTATCTTTGTTTTGGATGTTTATATTTTCTTTATTTGGTTTGTATTGTCTATGCTTTTGGTTCATAGATTATGGCTTTGTTCATATTTAGCTTCTGCATGTTCTTGATTATGGATACTATTTCCTTATGTATTTGGGTTATACATTGGTTTATCTTATCTTTTAGCAGGTTTATGCATTGTTTATCCATTGGTTGATTGGTATTGATTATTGAATCTGTTTGGTATTGTTGTGATTGGTTGTATTGTTTTGATTGATTATGTCAAAAAGGGGGAGAAGTAACTTGAGTGATGGGTTATCATATTAAGGGGGAGTTATACTCCATTTTTTTTTAATCATTATACCTTAACATCTTTTATCATTAAGGGGGAGTGACGTATGATTGATTTATTTATTCTAACCCTCCTTCAAGATAGAGTTTTGACATTATCAAAAAGGGGGAGACTGTGTTAGTATATCTATTATTTTACAGGTTTTGATTATGTCACATTATCTTGAAGATTGATGATATGTGAAGATTCTAAGTTAAAGGATGTTATAAGTGTCTCAAAGGTATTAGGACTATTTTTGTAAATCTCAAGTTTAAGTAATTTTAGAGACCACATAAATTATGATACTTGGTTTTGAAACATATTTTAAAACATATTTGATTAAAGTCATTATATTCAAAACTTACTCTTGCTTTTTATGAAAAACTCATCATATAAGTTTTGATTTACATAAAAACCATTTTACTATGTTTAGAAATGTTTTTAGTATGTTAAAAATGGTTTTTGCAAGTGTGTAATCGAATACCACGATATCGTAATCGATTACAACTGAAAGAATTTCAAATTTACATCAAACGGCTAGATGTAATCGATTACATCAACCTTGTAATCGATTACCGAATCGTGTAATCAATTACATTGTGCCGAAAAACGTATGTTTTCATGAAAAATCACAATGGTTCATGCATGGATCCTTTCATACGCTATAAATACCATTGTAATCTGGCCATTGATGTTAGATAACGTGCTTACAAGTTTCAAACTCTATTTTATACTTATCATTCTCAAGTTTTCATACTTATTGTGGTCATACATTTACTTATACACTTGAGATATTAGTTTGAGCAATCAACTTGTACTATCACTCTTCTAGAGAGATTTTCTTTGTAATATTTATTCTAAATACTTCAGATTGTAAGGGTGTTTAAATCCCTTAGTGTTAAGTGATTTGTGAGAATCACAAAGTTAAAAGTCCATCTTGGATTGTAAGGGTGAGGAGTCCCATAGGCAATCAAGGTGGTGTGTCATTGTGAAGTTGATAAAGAATAGTGGATCACCAAGAAAGAGTCTTGGAACTGGATGTAGGTCAAGTTGGTGACCGAACCAGTATAAATTCTTGTGTTTGCTTTCTTCTTCCTTAATCCTCTTTACTTTACGTTATTTATTTTGTTAAATCACATATTATTCTCATATACTCACACTCTCATCTACCCAAAGCTAAATAATTTTTTAATTGTCTATACCACATATTTACATTCAATTCACCCCCCCCTCTTGAGTTATTAGAGGCTACTTGACTAACAGTTTATCCTAGCTTTGCTCGTTATTTCTTTGAGAGAGAAATCCATCAAGGTTCAAACTTAGTTGCATCTAAGTTCTTGATTGGTAAAAACCACATCTTTTATACAAAGTCCTTATTTTTGTAAGGCAAGAAGTCCTTAGCGGGTCTAAGGAAAGGGTAGAAAGTCCTTCGGTGTTGAAGGCAAGGTTGAAGTCCTTTGTAGTTGTCAAAGGCAGTGAGTCACCTAGTTGTTGGTGCAAGAGAAGTCCTTTGGAGTTGTCAAACGCAGTGAGTCACCTAGTTGTTGGTGCAAGGGAAGTCCTTTGTGGTTTTTAAAGGCAGTTAGTCACCTTTGTGAAGGTGCATGTTGAAGTCCTTTGTGGTTTTTAAAGGCAGTTAGTCACCTTTGTGAAGGTGCAGGTTGAAGTCCTTTGTGGTGTTGTAGAGGCAGGAAATTCCACCTAGTGTTGGTGGTGATAGTGAACTCTCAGGTGTATCCTAGGGACTGGAGTAGGCACGTTGCCGAACCAGTATAAAATTTCTGTGTGTGCTTTCTCTCTTCCCTACTCTTTTATTATTATTGTTTTTACAATTTATCATAGCATACACATACATATACATATTGCGCATACATCATCATCATTGTCTAAGTGTTGAAGGTTAAAGTTTTAACCTTTATCATTTAGAAGACCTTGAAAGTAAATATACTTTCAAGATTTACAAAAAGCCTTGTCTATAGGCTAAGTTTCTGTTTATATACTAACAATTGTTTCCGCTGTGCAAGACAAGTTTATACTTGATCTTTATTTTTAAGTAATTTTCAGAAATAGGATTTACTGGTTAACGTGATTCAACCCCCCTTCTCATGTTTCACTACCTTCAATTGGCATCAGAGCTCGGCCTTGGGGTTGAGCACTTAATAGTGTCAAGGAAAGATTCAAGGGACCATGGCAGCAAATAACAACGCATATATTGCTGATGGAGCCTCCACCAACAGACCACCTATGTTCAACGGTGATGACTATGCGTATTGGAGAGATCGAATGACGTTGTTCATTCAATTCACAAGTCTCGATCTTTGGGATATCGTAGAAGTCGATGACAATCCTACACCCTTCGGCCCAAAGAAACTATGGACTGAAGAACAAAAGGCTCAAGTGCAACAAAACAAGAAAGCTAAGTATATTCTACTATGCGCCTTACCTAAAGCTGAATATGATAAAATTGTGTCATGTGAAATTGCAAAGAAAATATGGGATCGCTTAGCGACCCTACATGAAGGCACAAATCAAGTCAAAGAAACGAAGATCTCCATGCTTGTACATAAGTACGAGTCATTCAAGATGAATCAAGACGAAGACATTGATACTCTTGCTACAAGATTCTTACATATTGTTAATCAATTGAAAGTTCTTGGCAAGACGTATTCAAACGCCGAAATGGTAAGGAAGATCCTTCGAAGCCTTACTTCAAAGTGGAGACCTAAGGTCACCGCTATTCAAGAAGCCAAGGACCTAACTAAGTTAGGACTAGACGAATTGATTGGGTCTCTCAAGACTCATGAAATCAAACTAGAAGCACAAGAAGACTCTACAACTTCAAGATTAAGACCTTTAGCGCTCAAGACATCTACAACCAAGAAGACTTTGAAGACTAAGAAGAAAGCGCTAAAGGTTGAAGACGAAGACGAAGATGAAGAAACAGATGAAGAATCTGAAGACGAAGACCTTGACGAAGAAAACATGAGCATGCTCGTGCGTAAAATATCAAGAGCTTGGAAGAACAGATCTAAGAAGAATAAAGAAGCCTTCTTTAAGAAGGATAAGAAGAACAAGACGAAGACCGATAACACAACATGTTTCGGATGTGGCGAAAAAGACCATTTCAAGACCGACTGTCCTAAAAACAGGCAGTCGAAGAAGAAGTTCTTCAAGAAGAAAAAGGCTCTTGCAGCCACATGGAGTGACAACTCCGATTTTGATGAATCTGAAAACGAAGACACAGAAGAAGAAGCAAACCTCTGCTTCATGGCAGATGCTTCGTATGATACAGACTCTGAATCTGATAAAGATGAATCTGAGGTATGTATCGAAAACTCGACACCATCGTATGAGGAACTTTCGGACCTCTATGATGAACTGCTAGAGGATTCAAAGAATCTGACGACTCATTTTCTGATGAATAAAAAAGCTTTGAAAAACCTTGAATCAGAAAATAAGTCATTAAGATCTCAAAAGGAGGAACTAGAGAAAGAATGTCCAGAACTCAAAGACAGTAAAGATAAACTCTATGAGGGCTGGCAATCTCTAGAGACAGAAGCTACTGTGCTTGTGGAAAAGGCTGAGGAAGCCATGTACCATGCGCAGAAGACTAATGCGCTTCTCCTTAAAGATCTTGAAAGAATGGTTAACGGATCTAAGATGCTCGATCTATTGTTAGGAGGTCAAAAACCTTACAAAGATCATATAGGTCTTGGATATGTTCCAGTCTTGCATGAGGATACTTTGATACCTCCAACAGACAGAGAGCCAAGTCCTACTTGTCTTTTCTATTTTAAACATGGACACGGCAGAGAGAACTGTCCACTTCTTAACAAGGGAACTACCTCCAAAGCCAAGGGTGGCAAGTGGAAGGGAAACCCTAAAAAGACCTGGAAGTCTCAAAAGCCAAAACCAGATGCTGGAAAGGATAACAAGAAAGGACCCAAGAAGGTATGGGTACCTAAAAATTCTTCATCTGTGAATGCAGGAACTTCAAGCGCAGATCAACCATCAAAAGCCACAACACCAGTGGCTGGATGAAAAGTGATACCTGGATAGCGGGTGCTCAAGGCACATGACCGGAAGCAAGCACTGGTTCAAATATGTTAAACCAAAGAAGAAAGGAATAGTGCGTTTCGGTGATGGAGCGAAGGGCAAGATCATCGGCAAGGGAAATGTTGGCAAGTCCGATGATCATCAAATATCTGAGGTATTGCTTGTTGATGGTTTGACTCACAATCTTTTAAGCATTAGTTAGTTTTGTGACAAAGGCTTAAAGGTTGAGTTTCTAGCCAAATATTGTAGCGTCATTAATCTAAAGACAGGTAAAGTTGTTCTCGAGGGAAGAAGACTAGGCAACACCTATGTCATCTATCTTGAGGATCTTTTGGATCAAGATGTGAAATGCTTAGCATCCTTTGAGGATGACAAGTGGCTTTGGCACAAGAAGTTGGGCCATGCCCACATGAAATTACTTTCCGAGTTATCTCAGAAAGGTTTGGTCAAAGGACTTCCCAAGATCCGCTATGATAGGGATACAACCTGTGATTTCAATGAGAAGGGAAAGCAGACCAAAGCTTCTTTCCAAAGTAAGAAAGTAGTCTCTACTACTAGACCACTTGAGCTAATTCACATGGATCTCTTTGGTCCCACAAGATAGGCTTCTCTTGCGGGCAAATATTATTGCCTTGTCATAGTTGACGACTATAGTAGATACACATGGGTAATTTTCTTAGCTTCTAAGGATGAGACGTTTCAAAGTTTAAAACATTTGCGAAAATGGTTTCTAACGGAAAAGGTTCTCGCATCACCACCATTCGTTCTGATCATGGAGGTGAGTTTGAAAATCGTATTTTTGAAAATCTTTGTGAGGATCTTGGTATTGTTCACGAATTTTCCTCTTCTAGAACTCCACAGCAAAATGGAGTGGCTGAGAGAAAGAATCGAAGCCTCATTGAGATGGCAAGAACAATGCTTTTTGAAAGTGGTTTATCAAAAGGTTTTTGGGCAGAAGCTGTCAATACAGCTTGCTATATTCAAAATCGTGTTTTCATAAGGTAAAGTCTCAACAAAACTCCATATGAGCTTTGGAAAGGAAGAATACCCAATATATCTTATTTTCATATCTTTGGTTCACCTTGCTTTATCCTGAACACAAGGGACAAGCTTTCAAAGTTTGATTCCAAATCCGATGACGGAGTGTTTCTAGGATATTTTGATGTTTCTAAAGCTTACAGGGTTTACAACAAACAAAGGAAGACAGTTGAAGAAACCATCCATATCAAGTTCAAGGAACTAAAGCAAGACATCCAACATAATCAAGATGACATCGAAGAAAGATTGAAAGATCTAACTATCTCAACCAAAGGTTGCGAAAGTCATGATCAAGTACCTATTGAAGAAAATGATCATCAAGTTAAGAAGGAATCACCCGATTCAGGGGGAGATGAACCAAGAGTTATTGTAGCTCAAGAACCCTCTACTCCTCAAAGGGTTGAGTCTATTGAAGTTCAAGAACCCGTTCTAAGAAGAAAAATCGGAATAAACGACCTCAAAGTTGTTAGAGATAACGAAGTTCTTGGCGATCCATCTCATGGGATAAGAACAAGAAGATCCCTGAGATTTCAATCTAATGCTGCACTTGTTTCAGAAATCAAACCTGAGACTGTTCAAGAAGCATTGGATGAACCCAGTTGGGTGGAAGCCATGGAAGACGAACTCGAACAGTTCGAAAAGAATGAAGTCTGGAAGTTTGTTCAGAAACCCAAGGGCAAAACAATTATCGGCACCAAATGGGTATTCCGAAACAAGTTAGACGAATCTGGAAAGGTCACAAGGAACAAAGCTAGACTCATGGCACAAGGATACAACCAGCAAGAAAGGATCGACTACGACAAAACCTTCGCGCCAGTTGCAAGACTAGAAGCCATTAGGATGCTTCTTGCATTCGCTGGTCATAAAGGAATAAAGCTATATCAAATGGATGTGAAGTTCGCATTTCTTAATGGTGTCCTCAGGGAAGAGGTCTACGTCAAGCATTCTCCAGGTTTTATCAGTGAAACATATCCCGAGCACGTCTATCGTTTGTCTAAAGCGTTATACGGTCTTAAACAAGCTCCTAGAGCTTGGTATGATAGACTTAGTAGCTTCTTGACAACGAATGGATTCACTCGTGGAAAAGTGGACACAACTCTTTTCACTCTAATTGATAACTCTGATTTATTAATTGTGCAAATTTATGTTGATGATATTGTATTCGGTGCTACTAACGAATCTCTATGTAGAAAGTTTGCAGATCTAATGTAGGGGGAGTTCGAAATGAGTATGATGGGAGAATTGAAGTTCTTCCTAGGACTTCAAATCAAACAAGAAATCGATGGAACACTTATACACCAAGAGAAGTACACAGAGGAGCTTCTCAAAAGATTCTTAATGGATAAGTGTAGTCCCATGAAAACTCCGATGCATGCATCACAAGTCATTGACAAGAATGAAGAATGAGAAAAGGTGTCTGAAAGCACCTACAGAGGTATGATCGGGTCCCTGCTTTATTTAACTGCGTCTAGGCCTGACATACAGTTAAGTGTTGGCATTTGTGCAAGATTTCAATCTTGTCCAAAACAGTCTCACCTAACTGCAGTCAAGCGTATCCTTAGATACTTGGCAGGTACTACTAATCTTGGCCTTTGATAAAAGAAAGGTATCTCCTCTGTGGTTACAGGTTTCTGCGATGCTGACTACGCCGGAGGCCGGGTTGACAGAAAAAGCACCAGTGGATGCTGTGTGTTCTTTGGGGATGCACTCATCACATGGAGTTGCAGGAAACAAAATACCATTGCACTATCAACCGCAGAAGTAGAATACGTGTCTGCTGCTGGATGTGTAACACAAATTTTATGGGTAAGAAATCAACTACTTGACTACAATCTCAGGTATGATAAAATTCCTGTTATGTGTGATAACACAAGTGCAATAGCTTTGGCTAATAATCCCATTCAGCACTCTAGATCTAAACATATTGATGTTAAACATCATTTCATTAGAGATCATGTGCAGAAAGGCGATATTGAGTTAAAGTTTGTGAATACGGAAGACCAAGTGTCTGACATATTTACAAAACCTTTAGCTGAAGATCGTTTTAGCACGTTGAAAGGTTTACTTAACCTAAAGAGCTTTTAAAAACTCTTTTTGAAAATCTTTTTGAAAATTAAAAAGCTTTAAGTATACCCCACAAGTTGGTAAGTATTCAAGAAGATGAAGAAAAATCAACATGCCAACAGTCTGAAGTCAACAGAAAAGTCTATTACTACAGAAGTCAACAAAAAGTCAACTGAAGACTATAATTTGCACCCCCCTCTCTTCATCATGGGCCAAATTTCAAGATTTTTTGAAGACCTTGGGCTTGTCTCAAGTGTTTGAAGACTTTTTGAAGACCTTGAGCTTGTCTCAAGTGTTTGAAGACTTTTTTGAAGACCTTGAGCTTGTCTCAAGTGTTTGAAGATTTTTTTAAGACCTTGGGCTTGACCCAAGTGTTAGAAGACTTTTTGAAGACTATTTTAGAAGACATATGAGCTTTGGAAAATTTTTATGAACCTCATTTGAAGACCTTCTGAAGATCTTTTGAAGAAACCAGGTGTACAATATTGTTAATTACTATATGAAGACCACCCGTAATGAAGAAAAGTTGATGGGCTTTTGTATGGGCCTTGGGCCTCATACAGGTTTTGGGCCTTAATTGGGCCTCGAACTACTGATGGGCTTTGGGCCTCAAGCAAGCCATAAAGGCTTATGTTAAGATAATGGGGCCTTAAAAATAATTATGGGTTTTGATAAAGTCAATGGGTCTCTCATGTCTTTAAATGGGCCTCATGGAAGAAAAATTAAAATCCAAGAGGAGCCATATTAGACCTAATTTGCGCCCCCATCATGAGCATTTATGGTGAATATATTTTATTTTTTTCAAATGTTGTTATTTATTATTTAAATAATGATATTGAAAATTAAGATTATTCTTTTTTGGATTTAAATGGATATTATCTAGAGTAAATCTAGATTTTGTGGAAGAGATCTTTTATGGAAAATCATTACATATCCTTATTTTCAACATCATATCTTTTTTATTTACCCTCATTAATACCATATATATATTTTTCGAATTTTCTCTCTCTCTCTCTCATGAAAAATAAATTTTATTTTCTTAAATTATTGTCATTTAAATTAAATGATAATATTGAGAAATATTATTTATTCTTTCTTGAAATACAATGCCTATTTCTAAGAGTATTTTGAGAGATATTCATATGGAAAATCCTTGCAATATTTTTTAAGATTTTCCCTCTTTTTGCATCATTAATTTCGCAACTCATGCCCCCCTCCATACACCATCTATATATTCTTTCATCCCTTAATCATCAAACACAACAAGATTTCTTTTCTACTCCTACCTCTCTCTTCTTTGCGCCATATACATACACATACATGATCAATTGCCGAATTGAATCAAATTAGAACTAGGTAGATTGTAGACAAGTGGAAAACCTAGGTCATTTTCCCAAGGAATTCAATGAGTGAAAAGTGAATATGCAAAGTTAGGAATGGGGATTTTATCATTAAATTTCAGAAATAAGAAAATTCAAACAGGATTTTAATCAAATAGGTAAAAGACACTAGCTCAAGGAATTCGAATTATAAAGCATATATCATTGATTCATTATCCTCTCAATGATCCTTTCAAGAATTAAATTGAATTTCAAATCCAAATTCAAATCTGAATTCAGATCCAAGTTCTTATGAAAATCTTCAAACATTCATCTTAATGCACTTGAATTAAATCTGAAATCTCAAAACCTAATCCAAGACATTAAGATTGAAGCTCTACAATTCAATTTTCTAGATCAGAAATCTCTAGATCTAGATGTTCTCTCAACTTAAATTTATTGATCAATAACTCAGAAATCTCTAGAATTATTAATCAATTGGATTCATAATTCAAGAATTAGAAAATCTTCATAATTCTTGAATCATAAATCAAGAAGAGGTGAGAAGAGAGAATTCGAAATTCTTGAATGAATCATGAAAGAAATGCAAGAAATACCTCAATCACATTGCTAATCTCAATATCCTTTACAATCCTCCATCCTCAAGCTAGCATTGAGTTTAGCTCTCCATGATCATGGAGAACTCAGGAAGAAGAAATGGAAGAAAAGAGAAAACGAAAATGAGAGAAGCTAGAGAGAAAATGTAAACTATCTATAATTCTAAAACTTGAATTGTAAAAAATGAATGTAAAGTGTTCCCTCCAAATCTGATGTAGGACTTAAATAGACATAAAAGAAGGTGAAAATGTCTAAAAAGCCCATACACTAAACAATTACAACACATAAGGCAAGGGTACAATGGACAATGCACAAAATTATGACACTTAAGGCAACTCAGCAAAACTAAGTTTCTGCCCGAAATATTGCAGCCAATTTCTGAAGCCTCTAATTGATGATTCTGCCCTCGAGCACTGAAGCAAAGTTGTAGGAATATGTCTCAGCTTTCAATAGCCACCAAGATCATCCAATTCCAGTGAGTATAGCTCGAGATATAGGTAACATACTGAGTGCTGCTCCAGATTGCTGTCACATTCGCTGCAGCAAGTTTGAGTCAACTTTTGAGCTTCTTCCAGACTTCAATTGATTTCAAGCTCTGAAGATGCAATGAATCCTTGTGCCTTAACTTTCCAATGCAACTGAAATGGAGTGATTGCAACATCTGTAGCTCCAGCTATGGCTTCTGCAACACTTGCTGTCCAGGATTGCTGTCCAGAATTCTACAGCAAGATTGAATCAACTTGAAGCTCCAATTTGGAATCCTTATGGTCTTAATCAGCTTTCGAGTTCTTCATCCACTTTGTAGACCTGTATCTAAGCTTTCCAACAAGACAAAGAACACAAAATTCCAATTTCTATAACTCAAGTTATAGGCAAATTACAGAATAGTGTCACAAAGCACAAAATGCTGAGAAAATGCACAAAGTTCCAATCAAGTACCAAATGCCTAATATGATGCAAAAGTGGTTCATTAATCTCAAAAGTGGTCAAATTACATGCATACAAGAGGGAAATAACCAATGCAAATAATGCTATATCAATACACCATCCCATTCACAACCTTATACACATCCTTTTAACCTTCAAGAAACCATGGATCTCATTCCTCAAGGAACGGCAAGAAGTCATGATAAGCACGTTGTCAATGACACGACTTATTACTTTCCAGGCTCACAAAGTTTGTTTGAATTAAACTTACTTTGTTTTTAGAAAGATCATTATTGAAAAGGTACTTCGTCCAAGTACTCTTGAAAGAATGCAGTGACTACGTCTTGCCTTGCGACATCAAAGAAATCTTCTACAACTAATTATTGAAGACGATGTTGTCTATCCACATGCGGTCAGAGCCTTCTATTCACAACTTCTTGATACTCCTTTTGGATGGTCAAATCATATTGGTAGAGAGATATTTGACGTCTCTACAGAATTAATTGCCGACGTATGCAATCTTGACAATGACGGCATCATCATCTATGATCATACTAAGTGGTACGAACAAGAAGGCCTCAATCCTCGTGATGTCTCCTACGTTCTTTGTCGTAACTACAACATGAACCCAAGTTGCTTGAAAGTAAGTAACCTATCTCAAGAAGCAAAGATGATGTTTCAAATAGTTCAATTCTTTCTTCTACCAAGAATCGGTACCACCAATCTCATGAATAGCAAGGATACTATGTTTCTCTTCTATCTCATGACGGATCAAAAGATTAATCTTCCAAGATTAATTTTTGATAACATGACAGACTCCCGAAATACAAATAGTGACAACTTTTTGGGACGTCTACCCCATGCAAGGGTACTCACACGAATCTTCAAGTACCTCGAGCTTGATTTGGACAGTCTTGAATACATTACTCCAAATGCCTATCTTGGTTTCACAACCGTCCCAACCAACAATGTGGCATTAGTAAGAATCAAGTCTTTTTGATGTAACAAAGGGGGAGAAGTAATTGAAGATAAAGGTTCACAAGATTGAAGAAAAGTGAAGATCTTGAAGATACAAGTTCAAGACTTTTTCAAGAACACATTTACTTGCTCTAGGGGGAGCTTAAATTTTTTTTTAAAACTCTGTTTTTAGTTTTTAAAGTTCTTTTTAAAGTTCTTCCACTTTGTTATTTTATGTTTTATGTTTTTATGTTTTTTATTCATGTTACATGTTCTTTTCTTTTTTCAATTAAAGTTTATGTTTTTATCAAAGTTTACACCTTTTATTTCTACCCTTCTCTATTCTCTTTTTATTGCTTTATTTTTTTAGAAAATAATTTCCTAAGACTTCATGTCTTAAGAAAATATTTTCATCTTTAATCAAATCAAAACATTTATTTCAATTGGAATTGTTATCATAAAAAAGGGGGAGATTGTTAGCTCCAAGAACCCTTTACCTCATCATTGAAGATTTTGAATGATAAAATTCTAAATTAAAATAAAAGTTTTAATTTGGTTGGACTAATGGTTTGTTAAGTGTATTTTAGGACCTACCCGACTTTCATTAAGTCCTAATTAAGTGAGATTAAGGGAAATTGACCTTGGTTAGGATTTAATTAGGTTTGGGTGGATAAGTTTCTTCTAAAAACCATTACGTGTTAGGTGATATATATATATATATATATATATATATGTTTACTATGTGTTATGTGATCTAAGTGTAACTATATGTGATTTTCTATATGTTATGTGATTTACGTGTGTTTCTTATGTGTTATGTTAATTATGTTAGCTATATGAGTGTTCATTGTACGTGGAGTGTTTAGGTGTATATATATGTGTTTTAAATGATGATTAGATGATGCATAAGGTTAGGAATAGTGTATGGACGTTTATAGCACGGGTTGGGACGTTTTTGAAGTGTTTTTGGGCTAGCAGGCAGTCTTGTAATCGATTATTGTAGGATGGTAATCGATTATAGCCCTTTGTGTTGTCTGTAATCGATTACAGTCTGTCTGTAATCGATTACAGTAATCGATTACACATCCGTGTAATCGATTACGACGTGCGCAGAGTTCGTTTTTAGTATGTTTTAAGTGACGTGCGGGCCTCACGATGACTCTTAAACACTATTAGCTCAGCCAACACGAAAGTAAACCCAATTTTCCACCTCATTTGATCAGAAACACTCTCTCTCATCATCCTTGAGCTTCCATAGCTTTTCTCTCAAGAGCTCTCAAAGCCATAGCCACTCCATGTAACACCCTACTAGATAGCTCGAAGTGCTATAGTCATTTAGGGCCATTTCATAAGGGTTACCTCCTGTTATCATATTTATACTTGTTTTTAAAATACTTGTACGCGGAAAATACATGGGAGAATTTTTCGAAAATCGTTTGCGGAATATCAACATAAGGGCATTGCGTATAGTATAGCGATAATATATGACACATGGCATAGTCTGAATAATACCTCATAAAATAAATAGAAATAAACAAACATAGTCTCCCCAAACATACAATCAAGAAAGTAAATAGTAATAATAGGTGTCATCTCATGAGCCTAAAACTGAGACCCATAAGACTCCACTATACAAATCCATAAACTGAAAACATAAATGCCGACTAACATATGTCCGGACTCAGAGTAAACACAAATAAATAAATGCTAACGTCTGAAGTAAATATAATCCATAACGTAAAAGCAGAAACTGATAAGTCTATAATGAATAAATAAACTGCAAAGAACTAAAGTTGTGCGGGCTCCTCATCCGGTCCTGTGGCCTGTAGAACCTCATCATCTAACATGAGGGAAAAACGAGGGGTGAGTACTGGGAAGTAACTCAGTAGGGGAGCCGCTCCAGGTTTATTAATAAAATCGGTGTAGCATGAATGTATTCAATTTCAGTTATAAGTTCTAAAATCATCTTTCCCGGAACACTTACCTAAGTGCCTCTTGTTCATTTTACATCATACATACATTATTCATAAATATGCCTTTCGTGTGTGTGCTCTATGTGCCATCTAATCATACAAGGAAACTAAATCAATTATCATGCTATGTTCTCTGACACTTTACTGAACTGTAACTCATTATCACTTTATCACTTATTATGTCTTATGGCCTGTCCACCCTCCTGTAACCTCCGCTGCACCGACCCCTAGGCATGAGCTCATCCTAAACTAATGGGGAGAGGGGGATGTTCACCAACTGCAAGTGAAGGACCTGTAGCGCCGAGGATGCCAACCCCCTCCTACAGCCTCTCAATCACAAGCCGAAGGCTACTCTGTAGTCTTTGCGTCACCCCGTGACGTCTTTATTAATCACGGGCCACCCAGTGACGTCTTAACAACACACATGCGCCACCCAGTGACGTCTCAGTTCACAACACATAACATATACACGTATCACATAATTCACATAAACATTTATTATCATCACTCATCTTATGCAAACATAACATATCAACAT
This sequence comes from Aeschynomene evenia, assembly GCA_013621005.1. Taxonomy (NCBI): domain Eukaryota; kingdom Viridiplantae; phylum Streptophyta; class Magnoliopsida; order Fabales; family Fabaceae; genus Aeschynomene; species Aeschynomene evenia. Next base: position 20,552,271 of record CM024267.1, read on the forward strand.
AACATCATCCAATCAGCATTTAAACTTGTATACAAATCATAATTAACTCATATATATCATCCATACTAGTTGTAGAACGCATTAGGGTACATCAAGGGTCAAAACGGTTCATTTTCGCAAAAACAACGTTGTTGTAATCGATTACACGGGCTAGTAATCGATTACTGTAATCGATTACACGGGCTAGTAATCGATTACTGTAATCGATTACACGAACTGGTAATTGATATAGCAATAATTGTATTGATTATTTCCCTCTTGTATGCATATAATTTGACCACTTTTGAGATGAATGAGCTACTTTTGCATCATATTAGGCATTTGGTACTTTATTGGAACTTTGTGCATTTTCTCAGCATTTCGTGCTTTGTGACACTATTCTGTAATTTGCCTATAACTTGAGTTCTAGAAATTGGAATTTTGTGTTCTTTGTCTTGTTGGAAAGCTTAGACACAGGTCTACAAAGTTGATGAAGAATCCGAAAGCTGATTCAGACCATATAGATTCCAAATTGGAGCTTCAAGTTGAGTCAATCTTGCTGCAGCATTCTGGACAGCAATCCTGGACAGCAAGTGTTGCAGAAGCCATAGATGGAGCTACAGATGTTGAAATCACTCCATTTCAGTTGCATTGGAAAGCTAAGGCACAAGGATTCATTTCATCTTCAGAGCTCGAAAGCAATTGAAGTCTCTAATAAGCTCAAAAGTTGACTCGAAGTTGCTGCAGCGAATGTGACAGCAATTTGGAGCAGCAGTCAGTATTTTGCTTATATCTGGAGCTATACTTAGTGGAATTGGATGATCTTGGTGGCTATGGAAAGCTAAGACATAGAGCTGCAACTTTGCTTCAGGGCTCGAGGGCAGAATCATCCATTATAGGCTTCAGATATTGGCTGCAATATTTCGGGCAGGAGCTTAGCCTTGCTGTGTTGCCTTAAGTGTCATAATTTTGTGCATTGTCCATTGTACCCTTGCCTCATGTGTTGTAATTGTTTAGTGTATGGGCTTTTTAGACATTTCCACCTTCTTTTATGTCTATTTAAGTCCTACATCAGACTTGGGGGGAACACTTTACATTCATTTTTTTACAATTCAAGTTTTAGAATTACATTTTCTCTCTAGTTTCTCTCATTTTCGTTTTTCTCTCTTCTCCCATTTTCTTCTTGCTGATTTCTCCATGATCATGGAGAACTAAGCTCATAGCTAGCTTGAGGATGGAGGATTGTAAAAGATATTGAGATTAGCTATGTGATTGAGGTATTCTTGCATTTCTTTCATGATTCATTCAAGAATTTCGAATTCTCTCTTCTCACCTCTTCTTGATTTATGATTCAAGAATTATGAAGATTTTCTAATTCTTGAATTATGAATCCAATTGATTAATAATTCTAGAGATTTCTGAGTTATTGATCAATAAACTTAAGTTGAGAGAACATCTAGATTTAGAGATTTCTGATCTAGAGAATTGAATTGTTGAGCTTCAATCTTGATACCTTGAGTTAGGTTTTGAGATTTCAGATTTAATTCAAGTGTGTTAAGATGAATGTTTGAAGATTTTCATAAGACTTGATCTGAATTCAGATTTGAATTTGGATTTGAAATTCAATTTAATTCTTGAAAGGATCATGAGAGGATAATGAGTCAATGATATATGCTTTACAATTCGAATTCCTTGAGCTAGTGTCTTCTACCTATTTGATTAAAATCCTGTTAGCATTTTTCTCATTTCTGAAATTTGATGCTAAAATCCCCAAACCTAACCTTGCATAATCACTCTTCACTTCTTGAATTCCTTGGGAAAACGACCTAGGTATTCCACTTGTCTACAAGTTATCTAGTTTTTAATTTGATTCAATTCGGCAATTGATCAAATTTTGGCGCCGTTGCCGGGGAATTCTATGGTGATTGTGTGATTATGATGTGAATATGTGAATAGCTTAACACTTGAAATTCGAAATTAAAGTGCATCAGTTCTGTTTTAATTCAGTTCTGCATTAATTCTGTTCTGCATTCTGCAATTTGCATTTTCATTCTGCATTTTAATTCTGTTCTGTTCTGTTCTTAATCAGTTCTGCATCATATTACATTCTACATTACATTACATTCTGCATAGTTACATTTGTGTATTGCATAATTCATTTTCATTAGTTCTAACTTTCATTTAGTTTCATTAGGAAATAGCATTCTGCATTTAGCTTCAATATTTCATAATTCAATTTCAGTCAATTTCTGTTATTAGTGTTAATTTTGTTCAAACAAATAAATGAAAAAATTTAGATAGCAGAACAAAGAAAAAAATAAGAAAACAAAGCAGTAGCATAGCAGCATAGCATATAGTAGCATATAGCAGTAGTGTAGCAGTATAGCATATAGCAATAACATTTAGCATTTAACATATAGTATCATACATAGGAATACATTAGCATACATATAGAAAGCATATATCAGCATCAGCATTTATAGCAGCAAGATACATCAGCATTGTAGTAGCATAGTGTTACTTGCATTGTAAGCTTTTAGTTGCATTTGTCATTCTAGTGTTTAATTCTAGCTTATATTAGTTGCATTTGGTTTATATGTGTTGATTACATTTGGTCATAACTTGGATTTGGAAAATTGAACTGTCTTGCGGCTTAAACTAGTTTGCGACTAAATTGGAAGTTGAGTGAATAGTGCTGAATAGTGCTTTTTACCTATAAAATCAAGATTTAGGTCCAAAAACTTCACCGTTTCACCGATCTAACACTTGATTCAATAGGGAAACGGCATTCTGGAAATAACTCAATCCTTAGGGATTGAGCCCCCCCTCCGTTTCGCCAAATTCCTTCGTTTACTAGGTGTTTCGGGCACTTTTCGGTTCCGGCAGGATACATTCGGTATTTCTGCAATTGTTTTTTGTGCTTCGATTGACCCGAAACTTGGTACCTTGAAGGAAAACGGCCTAACGAGCAATACTCACCGCTACGTCATGACGCAGGCCCTTTTTTGGCCAAATTCCATCGTTTAGACCACTTTTTTAATTTTTTAAGATTTTTCTTTGCATTTTTGGATTCAGAATAGGTGTTAGAATTTAACCTAGGTGGTCCCATAATTTTTAAAAATCATTTGATAGGGTTTTTGATTTTTCTAGAATTATTTTTAGCATTTTAGGTGTTAGTTAGTGTATTACTTGTGTTACAAGCCATCCTTTGCATTGTTACTTGTTTCTGCCATCATCATGTATGATTACTAGATCTCACACTGGTTCTGATTTAGCAGATTTTGATCCTGAGATTGATAGGACTCTTAGGTTGATTAGAGCTAGGAGGAGACTTTCATTTGGTATTGGTACTGATTTTCCTCCTAACACTAACCCTAACCCTTGTTCTAGTGTTTCTGGTGATCATAATTGTGTTGCAGGATTAGGTGATATGGCTGAGAGGACTCTTAAGGAGTTGGCTGCTCCTGATGTGAATTACCAAGCTTTGGCAATTCTGTATCCTCAACTGGATGCAGATTTTGAGCTGAAGTCTGGTCTTATACACTTGCTACCAAAGTTCTGTGGTTTGGCAGGGGAAGATCCTCACAAGCATTTGAAAGAGTTCCATGTGGTCTGTTCTACCATGAGACCACAAGGTGTTGAGGAGGATCAGATTAAGCTGAGAGCATTTCCCTTTTCACTGGATGGTGCAACAAAGGATTGGTTATATTACTTGCATCCGGGAATTGTGACTAATTGGCAAGATATGAAGAGACTTTTCCTGGAGAAATTCTTTCCTGCATCAAGAAAAGCTTCAATCAGAAAGGATATCAGTGGGATTAGGCAGCAGGGTGGTGAGACTCTCCATGAGTACTGGGAGAGATTTAAGAAGCTGTGTGCAAGCTGCCCTCATCACCAGATTAGTGACCAGCTGTTGATTCAGTATTTCTATGAGGGGTTGCAGGCCATGGATAGGAGTATGATTGATGCTGCCTCAGGTGGTGCCTTGGTGGATAAGACACCCACTGCAGCAAGAAACTTGATAGAGAACATGGCTGCCAATGGTCAACAGTTTGGTACAAGAGCAACCAGTTGCAGAAGTGTTAATGAGGTCCAATATTCAGAGGCAAATCAGAGGATGGAGCATAGGATGGATGAGCTCACAAGCCTCGTGAGACAATTGGCCCTTGCAAATACATAGAAGCAACATCAGGTAGCAGCTGTTATGTGTGGCATTTGTTCTATGGTGGATCATTCTACAGATCAATGCCCCACATTGCAAGAAAACAGTGAGATGGTGGCTGGAGTCTTTCCTGGCAGACCTTTCCAGCAGCAGCAGCAGCACCAACAGAACCACAACCCATACTCTCAGACATACAATCCTGGATGGAGGGATCACCCAAATCTGAGATATGGCAGTGGTCATCCCCCTCCATACCAGCAGCAGCAGAGTTTTAATAGAGGTGGAGGCAATAGTGGTTTTGTGCAGCAGCAGAAATCAGATTTCAGGCCACACACCAGCAACCAAATACCATCTGTACCTTCTTCCTCACCTGAGCCATCTTTGGCAGATTTGGTTAAGCAAATGGCAGCTAACAACCTTCAGTCTCAGCAAAGAACAGATTCGACTATCCAAAGTATGCAGCAAAGAATGGATGCAACCATCCAAAGTTTGCAAACTCAGACTGGACAGTTAGCCACCACTATTGGTGAGTTGAAGAATCAGGGATCGAGTAAACTGCCTTCTCAAGGAGTAAGTCCGGGTAATGTTAGCGCCATTACACTCAGAGGTAGAAAGGTACTTGCTGCACCAGAGTTAGAGCAAGCTGCTGCAGATTCAGATTTTGTGCAGAATAATATTGCAGATCTAGAAAATTCTGCAGCAGCAGAAAATAAAAAGAAAAAGGTTGCTGATGATCCCTCTTCCATTCCTTCTTCTATCCCTCTCCCATTCCCAAACAGGGTCACTCAATCAAGGAAGATAGCGGATTCTGAATTGCAGAAGGAAATATTGGAGACATTTAGGAAGGTTGAGGTGAATATACCTCTCCTAGATGTCATCAAGCAGATTCCTAAATATGCAAAGTTTCTTAAGGATTTGTGCACACAGAAAAGGAAGTTGAAGGGTAATGAAAGGGTGAACATGGGCAGAAATGTGTCATCTATCATTCAGCCCAGTTTACCAATTAAATGCAAAGACCTGGTACTTTCACCGTCTCATGCATCATTGGTGACAAGACTTTTGATCGTTCCATGCTAGACCTTGGGCAGCAATCAATGTTATGCCCAGATCTATCTATGAGTCATTGCACATTGGAGAGCTTAAGGCATCAGGGATTGTGATCCAGTTAGCAGATAGGCGCATTCGAAATCCCGATGGCATGCTGGAGGACGTTTGGTTGGGGTAAAAAGTCTTATTTCCCTGCTGATTTTTATGTTTTAGATGTCCAGCATGATGAGCACACACACCACCACTGATATTGGGTAGGCCATTTTTGAAAACTGCCAGGACAAAAAATTGATGTGCATACTGGTACAATATCGATGGAGTGTGGTGATATTATTGTGCATTTTAATCTCCATGATGCCATGAGATATCCTGCTGAGGAGCATTCTGTCTATCATATTGATATCATTGATACCTTAGTTGATAGGATGCATCCTGATTTCTCCGATTCTGTGTTGCATGATGATTCTGTTGATTCTTCTCTTGTGTCTGTTGATATTCATTCTGATGATGATGACTCTGATTCTGATCTTCATACTGTGCTTATGCATTCTGAGCATTCTGAGAGTGTAGATTCTGAGATGCATCTTGAGTCTGTGCATTCTGACACGCACTCTGATACACATTCTGTCATACATTCTGATTTGTCCATGCATTCTGATACAGCTGTTATTTCACCTCATGCTGCTGGTTCACATTCTGAATCAGCAGTAGCTACTGACGCTTCCTTGCAGATTCTTCTCTTGTGTCTGTTGTTGCAGGTGCTGATACCACTGCACCCACTTTGGAATTGAAGTTGTGCCCGATCATTTGAAATATGCATTCTTGGAGCCTAATGAGCAGCGACCGATCATCATTGCTAGGATTTACTCCCTGACCAAGAGGAGAGATTATTGAGCATAATGAAGCAGAACATGAGGCTATTGGCTGGGACACTTGCAGACATTCCTGGGATTAGCCCCTCCACTTGTATGCACCGTATTCAGTTGGAGGAGGGGCTAAACCAGTGAGGCAGCCCAAAGCGGCTCAACCCCTTGATCCTGGATGTGGTGAAAAGGAGGTGAGCAAGTTATTGGCTGCTGGCATCATCTATTCGATCTCGGATAGCAAGTGGGTTAGCCCGTGCAGGTTGTTCCGAAGAAGAGTGGGATCACAGTGCAAGAAAATGAGAAAAATGAGTTGATCCCCACTCGACTACAGAATAGCTGGAGAGTCTGCATCGATTACAGGAAGCTGAACCAGGCCACTAGGAAGGATCACTTCCCGCTGCCATTCATTGATCAGATGTTGGAGAGGCTAGCTGGCCAGTCCCATTACTGCTTCTTGGACGGGTTTTCAGGTTACTTCAGATACATATCGCTCCGGAGGATCAGGAGAAGACCACATTCACCTGCCCATTTGGCACATTTGCGTACCGTCAGATGCCCTTCGTCTATGCAATGCCCCAGGTACATTTCAGAGATGCATGGTGAGTATATTTTCTGATTTCTTAGAGGATTGTATGGAGGTATTCATGGACGACTTCACTGTTTACGGTTCCTCTTTTGATGCATGCTTGGATAGCCTTACTAGAGTGTTGCATAGATGTGTCGAGTCGCACCTTGTACTGAATTTTGAAAAATGTCATTTTATGGTTAGGCAAGGTGTGGTTCTTGGACACATTATCTCTAGTGATGGTATTGCTGTTGATAGAGCTAAGATTGATGTTATTGCCTCTCTGCCTTACCCCGCCTCCGTGCGGGAAGTCCGTTCTTTCCTTGGACATGCAGGTTTTTATAGGCGTTTCATCCAGGACTTCAGCAGCATTGCCCCCGCTGTCCAGATTGTTGCAGAAGGATGCAGAGTTCCGTTTTGATGATGACTGCAGGAAGGCATTCGATCAGCTCAAAGGGCGGTTGACCTCCGCACCTGTTTTGATTCCACCTGATTGGAGGTCCCCTTTGAGTTGATGTGTGATGCCTCCAACTATGCAGTTGGTGCTGTACTTGCTCAGAGGGTCGGGAAGGCTTCCCATGTGATAGCCTATGCTTCCCGCACCCTTGACTCCGCCCAAGCCAATTACACCACTACGGAGAAGGAGCTGTTGGCCATTGTGTTTGCCTTGGACAAGTTCCGCGCTTACTTACTGGGTACTAAAGTGACTGTATTCTCTGATCATGCAGCGCTTAAGTACCTACTAAGAAAGCCGGATGCTAAGCCAAGGCTCATCAGATGGATGCTACTATTGCAGGAGTTTGATCTGGAGATCCGGGATAGAAGTGGAGCTGAGAATCTTGTAGCAGATCACCTCAATCGCATTTCTCAGGCACCAGAGCCTCATCCCATCCATGATTCATTTCCTGATGAGCAGCTCTTACAGGTTGATGTGGGTAAGGACCTTGGTTATGCTGATTTAGTTTAACTATCTGGTTGCTTCGCAGTTACCTGCTTCACTTATCTAGGCACCAAGATAGTTAAGCTAAAGAGCGATGCCAAGTTTTATCTTTGGGATATCCTTATCTTTGGCGGATGTGTAAGTGATCAGGTTATCAGGCGGTGTGGCATGAGCATGAGGTTCCCTCTGTTCTGCGCTTTTGTCACACACTTGCGTGTGTCGGCCACTTTGGCCCGCAACGCACTGCCAGGAGAGTGTTTGGACTCAGGGCTGTATTGGCCCACTTTATTTCGCGATTCTTACCACCTTTTGTAAGAGTTGTGAGCGCTTGCAGAAAAACGGAAAACATTTCCTGTAGGCATGAGATGCCCCAGCAGCCCATACTATCTGTGAGATTTTTTATGTATGGGGTATCGACTTTATGGGGCATTCCCCATTTCTTTTGGTCTCTCTTATATACTTGTGGCTGTTGATTATATCTCTCGATGGGTGGAGGCTAAGGCCACCGAACTGATGATTCTCATGTTGTTGTGGATTTTGTCAGATCTCAGATTTTTTGCAGGTTCGGTGTTGCCGCGTTGCCATTATCAGTGATCAGGGGAGCCATTTCATGTAATAGGAATATGGCGGCTCTCTTGAAGAAGGTATGGGTGACGCACAAGGTTTCTACTCCCTATCATCCGCAAACAAATGGCCAACGGAAGTGTCAAAATAGGGAGTTGAAACACATCTTGGAGAAGACGGTGCAGCCCAACAGGAAAGATTGGAGCAAGAGACTTGATGATGCTCTGTGGGCATACCGCACCGCTACAGAGATACCACTTTGGGGATGTCCCCTATAGGGTTTGTCTTTGGTAAGGCGTGCCACCTCCTGTGGAGATTGAGCATCGAGCATATTGGGCGGTGAAGAGTTGCAACCCTGATTTGTTCCCAAGCCGGCCCACATAGGAAGTTTCCAACTTCAAGAGTGGAAGAGATACGCTTGGAGGCATATGGAACTCCCGCACTTACAAGGAAAAGACCAAACTCATCCATGACAGATGTTAGTGCGGAAGGAGTTCTCCATTGGGCAAAAGTTTCTACTCTACAACTCTCGCCTCAAACTCTTCACTGGTAAGCTTCGCTCCCGTTGGCAAGGTCCTTTTATTGTGCAACATTGTGTTTCCCTTTGGTTCTATACAGGTTTGGGATCCCGGGACGGGAAAGATGTCACAGTAAATGTCACCGCTTGAAACCATTTCATGAGGAGATCCCCAAGAGGACATGTGAGGAGACCCACTCCTTCCAGCCACTTTATACTGATAGTTGAAAGTTTCCCCCTTTTTCTCTTTCTGTTTATTTGCATTAGTTGAGTAGGTTGTTTGTTGTTGCATTGTAGATTTCATCCTAGTCATTAGTTAGGTTGTTTGCTTAGATAGGTTGTTGCTTGCCTTTCTTGATTGATTTGGAAGTGTTGTACTTGAGACTTGCATCATTTTCTTAGGTGGTTAGAGTTCCGACATATTGCATTTCACTTTGTTCTTCTTGATACTTGCTTGGTGATTGATCTTATTGTGCATAGATGATTTGTCTTTGGACACTTACCTTGTGAGTTTTGGGCCTTTCATTGGGTGGCCACATTGCATGCCATTCCATTCTTGTTGTGTGCTTCTCTTGTGACTTTGTCATTCTTGGGTTTGCCTTGACTCTTCATTGAGATTACATTTTCATATGCATTCTTGAGTGTGATGGAGGCACTTTTCTTCTTGAGTCCACGGCCATATTGCCTACCCTATACATTGCCCTTGCAAGCCCCTTTGAGCCATATATCCATTCTTTCATCTTAGCTCATCATAAGCCAAAAAAGTGAAAAACCATTTTACACCCTACCTTTGGAAAGTGGAGTAGCATTGGTTTTATCATCTTGCATGCTTGAGTCTAAGTGTGGGGGTTTGCCATGGAAGGCAAACTTCTAAGTGTGGGGGAAGGACACCTTGGTTGTTGATTGTACTATGTGTCTTTGTTGCATTGTATATGTGGTCTTATGTGTGGATTGTTGTATGTGAAAAAAAAAAGAAACAAAGAAATAAAAGCACACACAAAGCAAAATCAAAGTAAAAAGAAAAAAAAAAGAAATTCAAGGTCAAAGACCTAATGTTTTAAGTGTGAAATGTAAAAAGAAAAAAAATTTGAGCAAAGCTCTTGTGCTTTTGTGTGCTTGGTTGCAAAAAAGTGAAATCCATGCATTGTGTTTGGGTGGAATTCCTCCCTTGTGTTTAATTGTGACTCATGCTAACCAATGCTAGTCTTATTTCCTTAGGTCTTTAGCTCACTTTCCCATACATTCACACCCTCACCTTGGCCTCATTACAACCAAAACAAAAGACCTCTTGATTCTTGGATGCATTGAATACTAGTAGTGGAGATTTAGAGGTTTGGCAAACCTATGTTGAATGCTTGGTCCAACAAGAGAGTTGAGAGGAAGACAAGTCCACCATAATAGTGAGTTGAGAGCACACACACCCTTTGAGGTCCATACATTTCATCTATGCATTTTAAGGGATTTTGCTTTGCTTTGTGTATTGTACCTCCTTGATATTGGAATGCTTGTTTGGAAACTCTTACCACTTTAAATTGCTTTCTTGGTCTTGAGTAGAAACACTTTTGGATCATTCATTGGAATTCAAGTAGCACCTCTTGATTTCCCTCTTTCTCATTAGGTGGTTAACATTTGATTCTTAGTCTTGCATGAGGGCATGCAAGGGCTAAGTGTGGGGAATTTGATATAGCAATAATTGTATTGATTATTTCCCTCTTATATGCATGTAATTTGACCACTTTTGAGATGAATGAGCTACTTTTGCATCATATTAGGCATTTGGTACTTGATTGGAACTTTGTGCATTTTCTCAGCATTTCGTGCTTTGTGACACTATTCTGTAATTTGCCTATAACTTGAGTTCTAGAAATTGGAATTTT
>CM024267.1:20565246-20576957 GCA_013621005.1 Aeschynomene evenia
TTTGACCACTTTTGAGATGAATGAGCTACTTTTGCATCATATTAGGCATTTGGTACTTGATTGGAACTTTGTGCATTTTCTCAGCATTTCGTGCTTTGTGACACTATTCTGTAATTTGCCTATAACTTGAGTTCTAGAAATTGGAATTTTGTGTTCTTTGTCTTGTTGGAAAGCTTAGACACAGGTCTACAAAGTTGATGAAGAACTCGAAAGCTGATTCGGACCATAAGGATTCCAAATTGGAGCTTCAAGTTGAGTCAATCTTGCTGCAGCATTCTGGACAGCAATCCTGGACAGCAAGTGTTGCAGAAGCCATAGCTGGAGCTACAGATGTTGAAATCACCCATTTCAGTTGCATTGGAAAGCTAAGGCACAAGGCTTCATTTCATCTTCAGAGCTCGAAAGCAATTGAAGCCTCTAACAAGCTCAAAAGTTGACTCAAAGTTGCTGCAGCGAATGTGACAGCAATCTGGAGCAGCAGTCAGTATTTGCTTATATCTGGAGCTATACTTACTGGAATTGGATGATCTTGGTGGCTATGGAAAGCTAAGACATAGAGCTACAACTTTGCTTCAGGGCTCGAGGGCAGAATCATCCATTATAGGCTTCAGATATTGGCTGCAATATTTCGGGCAGAAGCTTAGCCTTGCTGTGTTGCCTTAAGTGTCATAATTTTGTGCATTGTCCATTGTACCCTTGCCTTATGTGTTGTAATTGTTTAGTGTATGGGCTTTTTAGACATTTCCACCTTCTTTTATGTCTATTTAAGTCCTACATCAGACTTGGAGGGAACACTTTACATTCATTTTTTTACAATTCAAGTTTAGAATTACATTTTCTCTCTAGTTTCTCTCATTTTCGTTTTTCTCTCTCTTCTCCCATTTTCTTCTTGCTGATTTCTCCATGATCATGGAGAACTAAGCTCATAGCTAGCTTGAGGATGGAGGATTGTAAAAGATATTGAGATTAGCTATGTGATTGAGGTATTCTTGCATTTCTTTCATGATTCATTCAAGAATTTCGAATTCTCTCTTCTCACCTCTTCTTGATTTATGATTCAAGAATTATGAAGATTTTCTAATTCTTGAATTATGAATCCAATTGATTAATAATTCTAGAGATTTCTGAGTTATTGATCAATAAACTTAAGTTGAGAGAACATCTAGATTTAGAGATTTCTGATCTAGAGAATTGAATTGTTGAGCTTCAATCTTGATACCTTGAGTTAGGTTTTGAGATTTCAGATTTAATTCAAGTGTGTTAAGATGAATGTTTGAAGATTTTCATAAGACTTGATCTAAATTCAGATTTGAATTTGGATTTGAAATTCAATTTAATTCTTGAAAGGATCATGAGAGGATAATGAATCAATGATATATGCTTTACAATTCGAATTCCTTGAGCTAGTGTCTTCTACCTATTGATTAAAATCCTGTTTGAATTTTCTCATTTCTGAAATTCTATGCTAAAATCCCCAAACCTAACCTTGCATAATCACTTTCATTTCTTGAGTTCCTTGGGAAAACGACCTAGGTATTCCACTTGTCTACAAGTTATCTAGTTTTTAATTTGATTCAATTCGGCAGTTGATCAAATTTTGGCGCCGTTGCCGGGGAACTCAATGGTGTTAGTGATTGTGTTGTGAATATGTGAATAGCTTGACATTTGAAAATCAAAATTAAATTGCATCATTTGCTGTTTTCATTTCTGCATTTCGGTTTTCAATTCTGCATAGCATTCTGCATAATTCTGCATATTGCAATTGCATTTTAATTCAGTTTCTGTTTCATTTGCTTACTGCATTTAATTCTGCATACTGCATTTTTGTTCTGTTCTGCATTATGTTGCATTTTGCATAACTACATTGCATTCTGAATAGTTACATTTGTGTATTGCATAATTCATTTTCAGTCAATTTCTGTTATTAGTGTTAATTTTGTTCAAACAAATAAATGAAAAAATTTAGATAGCAGAACAAAGAAAAAAAAGAGAAAACAAAGCAATAGTATAGTATAGCATAGCAGCAGCATAAAGCAGTTAGCAGTTAGCAGTAGCAGTAGTATAGCAGTAGCAACATTTAGCATTTAATAAATTAGTAGGAGCATATAGCATCACATATAGGAATACATTAGCATACATATTAGCAAATACATAAGCAAATATAGCAGTAGCATCGCAGTGCAGTAGCATAGGCATTGTAATAGCATAGTGTATTACTTGCATTGTAAGTTAGTTGCATTTGTCATTCTAGTGTTTAATTCTAGCTTATATTAGTTGCATTTGGTTTAAATGTGTTGATTACATTTGGTCATAACTTGGATTTGGAAAATTGAACTGTCTTGCGGCTTAAACTAGCTTGCGACTAAATTGGAAGTTGAGTGAATAGTGCTGAATAGTGCTTTTTACCTATAAAATCAAGATTTAGGTCCAAAAACTTCACCGTTTCACCGATCTAACACTTGATTATATAGGGAAACGGCATTCTGGAAATAACTCAATCCTTAAAGGGATTGAGCCCCCCTCCGTTTCGCCAAATTCCTTCGTTTACTAGGTGTTTCGGGCACTTTTCGGGTCCGGCAGGATACATTCGGTATTTCTGCAATTGTTTTTTCGTGCTCCGATTGACCCGAAACTTGGTACCTGAAGGAAAACGGCCTAACGAGCAATACTCACTGCTATGCGTGATGCAGGCCCTTTTTTGGCCAAATTCCATCATTTAGACACTTTTTTAATTTTTAAGATTTTTCTTTGCATTTTTGGATTCAGAATAGGTGTTAGAATTTAACCTAGGTGGTCCCATAATTTTTAAAAATCATTTGATAGGGTTTCTGATTTTTCTAGCATGATTTTTAGCATTTTAGGTGTTAGTTAGTGTATTACTTGTGTTACAAGCCATCCTTTGCATTGTCACTTGTTTCTGCATCATCATGTATGATTGATTACTAGATCTCACACTGGTTTGACTTAGCAGATTTTGATCCTGAGATTGAGAGGACTCTTAGGTTGATTAGAGCTAGGAGGAGACTTTCATTTGGTATTGGTACTGATTTTCCTCCTAACACTAACCCTAACCCTTGTTCTAGTGTTTCTGGTGATCATAATTGTGCTGCAGGATTAGGTGATATGGCTGAGAGGACTCTTAAGGAGTTGGCTGCTCCTGATGTGAATACCAAGCTTTGGAAATTCTGTATCCTCAACTGGATGCAGATTTTGAGCTGAAGTCTGGTCTTATACACTTGCTGCCAAAGTTCTGTGGTTTGGCAGGGGAAGATCCTCACAAGCATTTGAAAGAGTTCCATGTGGTCTGTTCTACCATGAGACCACAAGGTGTTGAGGAGGATCAGATTAAGCTGAGAGCATTTCCCTTCTCACTGGATGGTGTAGCAAAGGATTGGTTATATTACTTGCATCCGGGAATTGTGACTAATTGGCAAGATATGAAGAGACTTTTCCTGGAGAAATTCTTTCCTGCATCAAGAACAGCTTCAATCAGAAAGGATATCAGTGGGATTAGGCAGCAGGGTGGTGAGACTCTCCATGAGTACTGGGAGAGATTTAAGAAGCTGTGTGCAAGCTGCCCTCATCACCAGATTAGTGACCAGCTGCTGATTCAGTATTTCTATGAGGGGTTGCAGGCCATGGATAGGAGTATGATTGATGCTGCCTCAGGTGGTGCCTTGGTGGATAAGACTCCCACTGCAGCAAGAAACTTGATAGAGAACATGGCTGCCAATGGTCAACAGTTTGGTACAAGAGCAACCAGTTGCAGAAGTGTTAATGAGGTCCAATATTCAGAGGCAAATCAGAGGATGGAGCATAGGATGGATGAGCTCACAAGCCTCGTGAGACAATTGGCCCTTGCAAATACACAGAAGCAACATCAGGTAGCAGCTGTTATGTGTGGCATTTGTTCTATGGTGGATCATTCTACAGATCAATGCCCCACATTGCAAGAAAACAGTGAGATGGTGGCTGGAGTCTTTCCTGGCAGACCTTTCCAGCAGCAGCAGCACCACCAACAAAACCACAACCCATACTCTCAGACATACAATCCTGGATGGAGGGATCACCCAAATCTGAGATATGGCAGTGGTCATCCCCCTCCATACCAGCAGCAGCAGAGTTTTAATAGAGGTGGAGGCAATAGTGGTTTTGCAGCAGCAGAAATCAGATTTCAGGCCACACACCCAGCAACCAAATACCATATGTACCTTCTTCCTCACCTGAGCCATCTTTGGCAGATTTGGTTAAGCAAATGGCAGCTAACAACCTTCAGTCTCAGCAAAGAACAGATTCGACTATCCAAAGTATGCAGCAAAGAATGGATGCAACCATCCAAAGTTTGCAAACTCAGATTGGACAGTTAGCCACCACTATTGGTGAGTTGAAGAATCAGGGATCGGGTAAACTGCCTTCTCAAGGAGTAAGTCCGGGTAATGTTAGCGCCATTACACTCAGAGGTGGAAAGGTACTTGCTGCACCAGAGTTACAGCAAGCTGCTGCAGATTCAGATTTTGTGCAGAATATATTGCAGATCCAGAAAATTCTGCAGCAGCAGAAAATAAAAAGAAAAAGGTTGCTGATGATCCCTCTTCCATTCCTTTCTTCTATCCCTCTCCCATTCCCAAACAGGGTCACTCAATCGAGGAAGATAGCAGATTCTGAATTGCAGAAGGAAATATTGGAGACATTTAGGAAGGTTGAGGTGAATATACCTCTCCTAGATGTCATCAAGCAGATTCCTAAATATGCAAAGTTTCTGAAGGATTTGTGCACACAGAAAAGGAAGTTGAAGGGTAATGAAAGGGTGAACATGGGCAGAAATGTGTCATCCATCATTCAGCCCAGTTTACCAATTAAATGCAAAGACCCTGGTACTTTCACCGTCTCATGCATCATTGGTGACAAGACTTTTGATCGTTCCATGCTAGACCTTGGGGCAGCGATCAATGTTATGCCCAGGTCCATCTATGAGTCATTGCACATTGGAGAGCTTAAGGCATCAGGGATTGTGATCCAGTTAGCAGATAGGAGCATTCGACATCCCGATGGCATGCTGGAGGACGTTTTGGTTGGGGTAAAAAGTCTTATTTTCCCTGCTGATTTTTATGTTTTAGATGTCCAGCATGATGAGCACACACCACCACCACTGATATTGGGTAGGCCATTTTTGAAAACTGCCAGGACAAAATTTGATGTGCATACTGGTACAATATCGATGGAGTGTGGTGATATTATTGTGCATTTTAATCTCCATGATGCCATGAGATATCCTGCTGAGGAGCATTCTGTCTATCATATTGATATCATTGATACCTTAGTTGATAGGATGCATCCTGATTTTTCTGATTCTGTGTTACATGATGATTCTGTTGATTCTGTTGATTCCTTGTGTCTGTTGATATTCATTCTGATGATGATGACTCTGATTCTGATCTTCATATTGTGATTGATTCTGTGTTATGCATTCTGAGCATTCTGAGACTGTAGATTTTGAGATGCATCTTGATTCTGTGCATTCTGACACACACTCTGATACACATTCTGTCATGCATTCTGTCATACATTCTGATTTGTCCATGCATTCTGATACAGCTGTTATTTCACCTCATGCTGCTGGTTCACATTCTGAATCAGCAGTAGCTACTGACGCTTCCCTTGCAGATTCTTCTCTTGTGTCTGTTGTTGCAGGTGCTGATACCACTGCACCCACTTTGGAATTGAAGCCGCTGCCCGATCATTTGAAATATGCATTCTTGGAGCCTAATGAGCAGCGACCGATCATCATTGCTAGGGATTTACTCCCTGACCAAGAGGAGAGATTATTGAGCATAGTGAAGCAAAACATGAGGCTATTGGCTGGACACTTGCAGACATTCCTGGGATTAGCCCCTCCACTTGTATGCACCGTATTCAGTTGGAGGAGGGGGCTAAACCAGTGAGGCAGCCCCAAAGGCGGCTCAACCCCTTGATCCTGGATGTGGTGAAAAAGGAGGTGAGCAAGTTATTGGCTGCTGGCATCATCTATCCGATCTCGGATAGCAAGTGGGTTAGCCCGGTGCAGGTTGTTCCGAAGAAGAGTGGGATCACAGTGCAGAAAAATGAGAAAAATGAGTTGATCCCCACTCGACTACAGAATAGCTGGAGAGTCTGCATCGATTACAGGAAGCTGAACCAGGCCACTAGGAAGGATCACTTCCCGCTGCCATTCATTGATCAGATGTTGGAGAGGCTAGCTGGCCAGTCCCATTACTGCTTCCTGGATGGGTTTTCAGGTTACTTCCAGATACATATCGCTCCGGAGGATCAGGAGAAGACCACATTCACCTGCCCATTTGGCACATTTGCGTACCGTCGGATGCCCTTCGGTCTGTGCAATGCCCCAGGTACATTTCAGAGATGCATGATGAGTATATTTTCTGATTTCTTAGAGGATTGTATGGAGGTATTCATGGACGACTTCACTGTTTACGGTTCCTCTTTTGATGCATGTTTGGATAGCCTTACTAGAGTGTTGCATAGATGTGTCGAGTCGCACCTTGTACTGAATTTTGAAAAATGTCATTTTATGGTTAGGCAAGGTGTGGTTCTTGGACACATTATCTCTGGCGATGGTATTGCTGTTGATAGAGCTAAGATTGATGTTATTGCCTCTCTGCCTTACCCCGCCTCCGTGCGGGAAGTCCGTTCTTTCCTTGGACATGCAGGTTTTTATAGGCGTTTCATCCAAGACTTCAGCAGCATTGCCCTCCCGCTGTCCAGATTGTTGCAGAAGGATGCAGAGTTCCGTTTTGATGATGACTGCAGGAAGGCATTCGATCAGCTCAAAGTGCGGTTGACCTCCGCACCTGTTTTGATTCCACCTGATTGGAGGTCACCCTTTGAGTTGATGTGTGACGCCTCCAACTATGCAGTTGGTGCTGTACTTGCTCAGAGGGTCGGGAAGGCTTCCCATGTGATAGCCTATGCTTCCCGCACCCTTGACTCCGCCCAAGCCAATTACACCACTACGGAGAAGGAGCTGTTGGCCATTGTGTTTGCCTTGGACAAGTTCCGCGCTTACTTACTGGGTACTAAAGTGACTGTATTCTCTGATCATGCAGCGCTTAAGTACCTACTAAGAAAGCCGGATGCTAAGCCAAGGCTCATCAGATGGATGCTACTATTGCAGGAGTTTGATCTGGAGATCCGGGATAGAGTGGAGCTGAGAATCTTGTAGCAGACCACCTCAGTCGCATTTCTCAGGCACCAGAGCCTCATCCCATCCATGATTCATTCCCTGATGAGCAGCTCTTACAGGTTGATGTGGGTAAGGACCCTTGGTATGCCGATTTAGTTAACTATCTGGTTGCTTCGCAGTTACCTGCTCACTTATCTAGGCACCAGATAGCTAAGCTAAAGAGCGATGCCAAGTTTTATCTTGGGATGATCCTTATCTTTGGCGGATGTGTAGTGATCAGGTTATCAGGCGGTGTGTGCATGAGCATGAGGTTCCCTCTGTTCTGCGCTTTTGTCACACACTTGCGTGTGGCGGCCACTTTGGCCCGCAACGCACTGCCAGGAGAGTTTTGGACTCTGGGCTGTATTGGCCCACTTTATTTCGCGATTCTTACACCTTTTGTAAGAGTTGTGAGCGTTGCCAGAAAACGGGAAACATTTCCCGTAGGCATGAGATGCCCCAGCAGCCCATACTATTCTGTGAGATTTTTGATGTATGGGGTATCGACTTTATGGGGCCATTCCCCATTTCTTTTGGTTTCTCTTATATACTTGTGGCTGTTGATTATGTCTCTCGATGGGTGGAGGCTAAGGCCACCCGAACTGATGATTCTCATGTTGTTGTGGATTTTGTCAGATCTCAGATTTTTTGCAGTTCGGGTTGCCGCGTGCCATCATCAGTGATCAGGGGAGCCATTTCTGTAATAGGAATATGGCGGCTCTCTTGAAGAAGTATGGGGTGACGCACAAGGTTTCTACTCCCTATCATCCGCAAACAAATGGCCAAGCGGAAGTGTCAAATAGGGAGTTGAAACACATCTTGGAGAAGACGGTGCAGCCCAACAGGAAAGATTGGAGCAAGAGACTTGATGATGCTCTGTGGGCATACCGCACCGCCTACAAGACACCCTTTGGGGATGTCCCCCTATAGGGTTGTCTTTGGTAAGGCGTGCCACCTTCCTGTGGAGATTGAGCATCGAGCATATTGGGCGGTGAAGAGTTGCAACCCTGATTTGTCCCAAGCCGGCCCACATAGGAAGTTCCAACTTCAAGAGTTGGAAGAGATACGCTTGGAGGCATATGAGAACTCCCGCACTTACAAGGAAAAGACCAAACTCATCCATGACAAGATGTTAGTGCGGAAGGAGTTCTCCATTGGGCAAAAGTTCTACTCTACAACTCTCGCCTCAAACTCTTCACTGGTAAGCTTCGCTCCCGTTGGCAAGGTCCTTTTATTGTGCAACATGTGTTTCCCTTTGGTGCTGTACAGGTTTTGGATCCCGGGACGGGAAAGATGTTCACAGTAAATGGTCACCGCTTGAAGCCATTTCACGAGGAGATCCCCCAAGAGGACATTGAGGAGACCCACCTCCTTCCAGCCACTTATACTTGATAGTGAAGTTTCCCCCCCTTCTTTCTTCTTTTCTAGTTTCTATTTGCATTAGTTGCGTAGGTTGTTTGTTGTTGCATTGTAGATTTCATTCTAGTCATTAGTTAGGTTGTTTGCTTAGATAGGTTGTTGCTTGCCTTTCTTGATTGATTTGGAAGTGTTGTACTTGAGACTTGCATCATTTTCTTAGGTGGTTAGAGTTCTGACATAACTGCATTTCACTTTGTTCTTCTTGATACTTGCTTGGTGATTGATCTTATTGTGCATAGATGATTTGTCTTTGGACACTTACCTTGTGAGTTTTGGGCCTTTCATTGGGTGGCCACATTGCATGCCATGCCATTCTTGTTGTGTGTATCTCTTGTGGACTTTGTCATTCTAGGGTTTGCCTTGACTCTTAATTGAGGTTACATTTTCATATGCATTCTTGAGTGTGATGGAGGCACTTTTCTTCTTGAGTCCACGGCCATATTGCCTACCCTATACATTGCCATTGCAAGCCCCTTTGAGCCATATATCCTATTCTTTCATCTTAGCTCATCATAAGCCAAAAAAGTGAAAAACCATTTTACACCCTACCTTTGGAAAGTGGAGTAGCATTGGTTTATCATCTTGCATGCTTGAGTCTAAGTGTGGGGGTTTGCCATGGAAGGCAAACTTCTAAGTGTGGGGGAAGGACACCTTGGTTGTTGATTGTACTATGTGTCTTTGTTGCATTGTATATGTGGTTTTATGTGTGGATTGTTGTATGTGAAAAAAAAAAGGGGAAATAAAGAAATAGAAGCACACAAAGCAAAAGCAAAGTAAAAAAAAAAGAAAGAAATAGTGTTTTAAGTGTGAAATGTAAAAAGAAAAAAAAAAGGGAGCAAAGCTCTTGTGCTTTTGTGTGCTTGATTGCAAAAAGTGAAATCTATGCATTGTGTTTGGGTGGAATTCCCCCTTGTGTTTAATTGTGACTCATGCTAACCAATGCTAGTCTTATTTCCTTAGGTCCTTAGCTCACTTTCCCATACATTCCACACCCTCACCTTGGCCTCATTACAACCAAAACAAAGACCTCTTGATTCTTGGATGCATTGAATACTAGTAGTGGAGATTTAGAGGTTTGGCAAACCTATGTTGAATGCTTGGTCCAACAGAGAGTTGAGAGGAAGACAAGTCCACCATAATAGTGAGTTGAGAGCACACACACCCTTTGAGGTCCATACATTTCATCTATGCATTTTAAGGGATTTTGCTTTGCTTATGTATTGTACCTCCTTGATATTGGAATGCTTGGTTGTTGGAAACTCTTACCACTTTAAATTGCTTTCTTGGTCTTGAGTAGAAACACTTTTGGATCATTCATTGGAATTCAAGTAGCACCTTTTGTTTTCCCTCTTTCTCATTAGGTGGTTAACATTTGATTCTTAGTCTTGCATGAGGGCATGCAAGGGCTAAGTGTGGGGGAATTTGATATAGCAATAATTGTATTGATTATTTCCCTCTTGTATGCATGTAATTTGACCACTTTTGAGATGAATGAGCTACTTTTGCATCATATTAGGCATTTGGTACTTGATTGGAATTTTGTGCATTTTCTCAGCATTTCGTGCTTTGTGACACTATTCTGTAATTTGCCTTTAACTTGAGTTCTAGAAATTGGAATTTTGTGTTCTTTGTCTTGTAGGAAAGCTTAGACACAGGTCTACAAAGTTGATGCAGAACTCGAAAGCTGATTCGGACCATAAGGATTCCAAATTGGAGCTTCAAGTTGAGTCAATCTTGCTGCAGCATTCTGGACAGCAATCCTGGACAGCAAGTGTTGCAGAAGCCATATCTGGAGCTACAGATGTTGAAATCACCCCATTGTAGTTGCATTGGAAAGCTAAGGCACAAGGATTCATTTCATCTTCACAGCTCGAAAGCAATTGAAGCCTCTAACAAGCTCAAAAGTTGACTCAAAGTTGCTGCAGCGAATGTGACAGCAATCTGGAGCAGCAGTCAGTATTTTGCTTATATCTGGAGCTATACTTACTGGAATTGGATGATCTTGGTGGCTATGGAAAGCTAAGACATAGAGCTACAACTTTGATTCAGGGCTCGAGGGCAGAATCATCCATTATAGGCTTCATATATTGGTTGCAATATTTCGGGCAGAAGCTTAGCCTTGCTGTGTTGCCTTAAGTGTCATAATTTTGTGCATTGTCCATTGTACCCTTGCCTTATGTGTTGTAATTGTTTAGTGTATGGGCTTTTTGGACATTTCCACCTTCTTTTATGTCTATTTAAGTCCTACATCAGACTTGGAGGGAACACTTTACATTCATTTTTTACAATTCAAGTCTTAGAATTACATTTTCTCTCTAGTTTCTCTCATTTTCGTTTTTCTCTCTTCTCCCATTTTCTTCTTGCTGATTTCTCCATGATCATGGAGAACTAAGCTCATAGCTAGCTTGAGGATGGAGATTGTAAAAGATATTGAGATTAGCTATGTGATTGAGGTATTCTTGCATTTCTTTCATGATTCATTCAAGAATTTCGAATTCTCTCTTCTCACCTCTTCTTGATTTATGATTCAAGAATTATGAAGATTTTCTAATTCTTGAATTATGAATCCAATTGATTAATAATTCTAGAGATTTCTGAGTTATTGATCAATAAACTTAAGTTGAGAGAACATCTAGATTTAGAGATTTCTGATCTAGAGAATTGAATTGTTGAGCTTCAATCTTGATACCTTGAGTTAGGTTTTGAGATTTCAGATTTAATTCAAGTGTGTTAAGATGAATGTTTGAAGATTTTCATAAGACTTGATCTAAATTCAGATTTGAATTTGGATTTGAAATTCAATTTAATTCTTGAAAGGATCATGAGAGGATAATGAATCAATGATATATGATTTACAATTCGAATTCCTTGAGCTAGTGTCTTCTACCTATTTGACTAAAATCCTGTTTGAATTTTCTCATTTCTGAAATTCTATGCTAAAATCCCCAAACCTAACCTTGCATAATCACTTTTCATTTCTTGAGTTCCTTGGGAAAACGACCTAGGTATTCCACTTGTCTCCAAGTTATCTAGTTTTTAATTTGATTCAATTCGGCAGTTGATCAAATTTTGG
>CM024267.1:20577057-20810562 GCA_013621005.1 Aeschynomene evenia
CCTGTGTTCAAGTGAGTTTATGTTAGTATTTTGTGCTAAAACAATAGGTTTAATAACATAGTTAATTAATATTAAACATTATGTACATACCAATCGGGCTCGTGTGCCCTCAACAGTGGTAGAGCCGCCGGTGTGGAGGGAACCACCCTTAAGTGAGGCCCGATTCAGCTTGTTACGAGCCTGCTCAGCCTTGAAGGCATCGGTGGCCCAGTACTCCCGCAGCACCTGGAGGTGACGCTCAGGGATCTACTGAAAGCGTGAAGTCCCGTCCCGAATATCCCTGAGCATCTCCCGGAACCTCTTCCTGGCCCTGAAGTTACAAGCCCGTCTGATGGCTGGCTCCTCCTCAGGGAATATCAGAAAATCTTTCTGCAACGTTTACAGGAAAAAAAGTTAGTGTCCAATAGAATGTACAGAAAAGATCATAATAAGCTAAGTTGGGTTATTAAAAAGTGAATAAATTAAACTTTACCTTCCACTCCCTATACCACATGTCTCTCGTGGGCATAGGGATCTTGGAGAACTTGAGATACGGAGCATCAAAATGGCTCTGTATGATCTCCGTAATCTTGTGAGCTCCATCCTTAAACGGGATCCAGCTACAAAATATAAACCATTATTTTTTAAATTACAAATTAGTAAAAATATTGTTTATCCATGATAGTGAAATTAATTTTTAAAACTTACCCATTCTTGCCATCCCATCGGATCCGAGTGGGCTCATGTCCCACGGGGTACCGATCAGATGTATCCGTGGGCTGACTGTCATCCCCAGTAACGGGGTGGCTCCTATCCGTAGTGACTACATGGGGCTCTGGAGCACCTCCAATAGCCCTTGACTGTGGGCCAGGTACTGACACGGGTGGGGTGACGGCAGTCTCTGGAGGATCGGTTGGAGTAGTCTGTGCTGCGTCCGAGGACGTGGAACCTCGAATCCTCGGCGGGTTGTCCTTCTTGGAACGACCTCGTCCACGTGGTGCCATATGTATCTGTAAAAAAATATTTTGTAAACTTGTTAATTGTAAACATTTTTGTTTTCTCCTAAACATTAATGCTGTATATAATTAAATATATATATATATATATATATATATGAAGACTTCATCGGTCGTTATCTTCTTCACTTTCATCTTCATCCTCGGATCCTTCCGTTTCTTCACTTTCATCCTCACTCTCACTATTATGGGGTTCGCTTCGTACTGTATGTGATGGACTCTCAACAATATCAACTTCACCTGTATCGGATAAAAGGTTGGGAGGCATGGTAGTGTCAGTAATCAACCTTTGTGGGAACTGGTCATCCACTTGATAAGCTTGGTCGTCCAGAACGGTTTCGTTATCATATTCAACTCGCCCTCTTGGTTTTGTCCTTCTTACGACCCTCCATTTCGACTTACACTTTCCAGGGTAAGATAAGTAATACACTTGACGAGCATTTTGAGCAATGATAAATGGATCAAATCGCTTCTCTCGTCGTGTACTATTAATCTCATTTATTTTGTACTGAGTGTGAGATCGAGTTCCAGTTGGGCGTTGTGGGTCATACCAATCACAATAGAATAACATAATTCTTTTAATTGGTAACCCAACATATTCAAACTCTAAAGATCTCTTTAATTGTACCATACCAATCTCGTTCCCCTTCTCCAGCATCTCCTTTGACACAAACCCCACAATTATATGAGTTCCTCTCCCTTCCCCAATCTACAGTGTGGAATTTGAATCCATTCACATAGTATATTGACCAACTGTGCACTTTATTTTTTGGTCCCCAAGCTATATCTTGCAAAAATTGGTCAGTTACCCTATGTGAGGGATCTTGTACCTACGTGTATTGGTTCACAAAAACAAATGATTTGTTACACAAGGTGATGAAAAACATTTCAATACCAATTAAATGTTTTATTACGGTAACCTACATAGCCCTTGAACCATGCCGGAAATTTGTTGAAGAAAATCCTCCCCATGAATTTGTTCATAGTACCTGTCATTTATTTATAACACTAAGATTAGATGAACTTGTATTTACATTGTTTTTAGAATTAGGTTGTAAAGATTGATATTTTACCTTCGATACGGTGTGACCGCGTCACAATTTTAGCAACACGTGGAGGTGTGCAGAAGTCCACTCCTCAACCGTCAACCATCGATCCACAGATTGACCAGTTGCTCGGCCTGGTTGATTGAATACTGACAGAGGTGGGTACATTACACTCTCTCCTCCGTCATCGTTGCGGGGAACCCTTGTTCTGCGAGACTGGACATTATCCTGGAAATTAATATGAGCAGAAATTTGATGTCTCTTTTGCCAAGTATGCCTGGCAAATTGAACCTTCCACCTGAGCTCTGTTCTTGACAGTCCGCTTATAGACTCTCATTTCTCTTTCAAATGGGTACATCCACCTATATTGCACCGGCCCACAAACCCTTGCTTCATATGTCAAGTGAATTGGAAGATGTTCCATCGAGTTAAAGAACCCAGGCGGAAAAATCCTCTCTAATTTGCACAGGATCATGGGGATATTCGCCTCCATGGTGATAAGATCATCTACCTTGAGTGTTGTCGCACATAAGTCTTTGAAATATTCACTCAACTCCGTCAATGGCTTCCAAACATGGTCGAGCAGCTCCCTAAACATTATAGGAAGCAAGCTCTCCAGGAGGACATGGCAATCGTGACTCTTAAGGCCGACAAACTTACTTTGATCAAGGTTGACACATCTCCCCAAGTTAGTGGCATAACTCTCAGGCATTTTGAGCTCTGCCACCCATTTACAAACTGATTCTCTCTGAGTCTTGGTTAATGAAAACGACGCCTTCGGCTTACAAACACGCCCATCCCTTAGATCCTGCAAATTTAACTCAGGTCGTCTGCAGTACTCAGCCACATCCAATCTTGCCTTTATATTGTCTTTGGTCCGATCAGTATCCATTACTGTGTGCATTATGTTGTCCCATACGTTCTTTTCTATGTGCATCACATCTAGACAATGACGGACCAATAGATCCTTCCAATATGGAAGCTCCCAAAATATGCTTTGTTTAGTCCAGTTATGATCTCTCCCATACCCATGTGGTTTCACTTGCTGCCGGACTTCTGTGATCTTGGGTATATATTTTACCTCCTCCCATAAATCTTCACCAGTAATTCTTACCGGTGGTGGATCTCTTTCGATTGTGTTCTTTTTAAAACCGTACCTGTTACGCCGATATGGATGATCATCTGGTAAAAATCTCCGGTGACAATCAAACCACGAGTTCTTTCCGCCATACTTCTAGGTAAATGCCTTGGTGTCAGCCATGCAAACCGAGCACGCTAATTTTCCTTGTGTCATCCACCCAGACAACATCCCATATGCGGGGAAGTCGTTGATAGTCCACATTAATTCTGCTCTCATCTGAAAGTTTTGCTTGGAGGAAATATCATACACCATAACACCCTCATTCCATAACTCAATCAACGGTTGAAGGTACACATCAATTTTTGCTTTTGGGTTATTTGGACCGGGGATTATACATGTTAAGAACAAGTATGGGTCTTTCATACACATTTCAGGAGGTAGGTTATACGGTGTTATCACAACCGGCCAACAGGAGTAAGGCTTACCAAACTGTCTATTGGGAGTAAATCCGTCAGAACACAAACCTAAGCGCACATTTCGAGGCTTCGCGGCAAATTCAGGATGCGTTTGATCAAAATGTCGCCATGCTTCCCCATGCGACGGATGAGTCATCACACCATCAAACCTTTGATTATCAAAATGTCATCTCATGTGCGGAGCAGAACTCATGGAGGCATACAATCGCTTTAGCCTAAGTATAAGAGGCAAATAATGCATTCTTTTTTGAGGAACCTCCTTAGACCTATGACTGCCACGACGTTTGGGTTTATACCTAGGTTCTTCACAAAACTTGCATTGTGTAAGCTCTGAATCATCTTTGTAGTACAACATACACCCATTGATGCAACAATCAATCTTCACCTCGCACAATCCTAATTTACTAACCAACTTCTTAGCTTGATAAAAGTCTTTTGGGATACAATCTGGTTGAACATTAAGCTCACGTATCAAATCTGCCCACTGGTCAAATGAACTCTGACTATGGTTACCCTCAGACTTAATACTAAGCATTCGAACCGCTAAGGATAGTTCTGAATGAACACAACCTTCCCATAAAGGTTGATGTGCAGCATCCAGTAGTCTAAAAAAGTTTTGTGCATCTTCATTAGGGACTTCCTCAACCGGTTCGGGAATTCCTCTTGTCTCCGGGAAGTATCCGTCAAAAATCATCTGCTCGTAACAATTCAAATTTTCTTGCCATACAACAGGATTACTACTTTCACCCACTCCCGATCCACCATGTTCCTCTACCGTAATTTCCTCCCCATGTTGGGTCCACACATAATAGTCTGCTTTAAAACAATGCTGCATAAGGTGAACCTTTACATTATCAACCTCAGAAAGTTTCCGACACCTACACTTGGCACACGGACACCTTATCTTACCCTCTGCAATGTACTCTTCAGTTCTACATGCAACATCCATAAACACATCGAGACCTCTAATGAACGATGGTTTAATTCCGCCTCTATTATGATGAAGCCTATCGTACATCCACGATCGATCCGCACGAGACATTATAGTGTGTTTTACAGTCTAGCAACCTAATGCATTGTTGGAAATTTCATTAAACATATTTTGCATTAATGTCTCTTTATTATATAAGTTTTTATTAAACACATGTTCAGTTAACCTAATTTCGACAGAGTGCCCCTATATATAACCAAAGTCAACCAATAAATATCAATTGTCGGAGATAAGGACCGGTCCCAGTCAAAGTCATCTACCCTAAGGTTCTTAGCAACATTTGTAATTTGAACATCAATATCATAACATATACCAAACATATTATACAACAATCATATATAATCGTGAGATTGATTTAATATATGAACATACTATCATCAAACATAACAATCAACAATTATCAAAATTTTGGTCAAATTTTCCATCAAATAACAATTCTTATTATACCACTATATATGTTGATTGATGAGGACCTAACACTTTTTCCGTCTCTTCGAGATTGGAACAAGTCTGATCACTGGTGGCTCAAACCAGGGACGCGACATGTTCCAGTCCCAAAAGAGACGGGAAATTGTGTACTCCCCTCTTCAGGTATACGTACAAATTTTAATTGATCTTTGCTTAATTAATTGATCTAACTTTCTTAATTTTTATCTTTGTTGATTGATGAGGACATAACATGTTTTTCACATAAATTATTTTATCACATAAATATTTTTCAATTTTATCACTCAAATTATTTTCAATTTTATCACTCAAATTATTTTATGACTCAAATTATATTTTTCACATAAACTATTTTATCACTCAAATTATATTTTATCACATAAATATTTTTCAATTTTATCACTCAAATTATATTTTTCACATAAATTATTTTATCACTCAAATTATTTTATCACTCAAATTATATTTTTCACATAAATTATTTTATCACATAAATATTTTATCACATAAATTAGTTTACCAAAACTCACTCAATTATATTTTATCAATTATAACTTAAATAATTTATATCTCAATTATAACTCAATTATATCTCTTTTTTCAATTATAACAATTATAACTCAATTATATTTTTTTTTCAATTTTAATTTATCAGTTATAAGTTAATAAAATTTAACAAATTCAAAAATTAAGAACACTTACCTTGACAGAGTAGTAACGGCAGCGGTAGTGGTGGTGACAGCGGCGGCGGTGGGCAGCGGCGGCGGCGAGCAGCAGCGGATCTGGTGGTGGCACAGCGAACTGGGACTAGCAGCGCACCGGCGGCGTTCTGGCAGAGGACGCGGCAGTGGGCCGCGGTGGTGACGAGGCGGCGGCGGGGTGGTTCGTGGCGGCTCTGTTGGGCAAAAAACAAAAAATCAAAAAACAAACCAAATCAAAAAACCAATCGGATGGAAATGAAGCTCTACTCACCGTGAGCAAGATGGTGGTCTCCTTTTTCGGAAACCACCGTCGACGGCGGCGCAACGGCAGCGTGAAGGTGGCGGACGCGAGAGAGAGAGAGAGAGGTTACGACGCATAGTGAGGAAGGAGACGCGGTCTCATGTTTAAGTTCACCCATACCGGGGGGCTTCCGAGGGTCTTCCGACGGCAAGAGGAAACGCACTGTTTCATTAAACGGTCTAATGGCGCCCAAACCCTAATTCGCTAGCTTCCGTCGGAAGACCCTCGGTTTTTCAAATTTTAAATTACTGAGGGTTTTCCAATAAAAAAAACAATGAAACGCAGCGTTTCAGCCACACGCGAGGGGATTCTCAATCGAAACTGTCCATTACGCCATCGGAAAACCGCCGGAAGTTTCAATTTTCAGACGGTTTTCCGACGGATGTCCATGAAACTCTTACCATTTTATCTTATAATATACTAACAAATTAATTTTATCAGTTCAATTCTTAATATATAAAAAACGATCCATCATATATTATTGTTGTCAGGAGCTGTATTGTCCTGATGAACTCAATTGATGAGTTATCTTGGTGTTCTCTTATATATAAGTACTTGAGAG
Source organism: Aeschynomene evenia (assembly GCA_013621005.1). NCBI lineage: Eukaryota > Viridiplantae > Streptophyta > Magnoliopsida > Fabales > Fabaceae > Aeschynomene > Aeschynomene evenia. The sequence goes on from CM024267.1 coordinate 20,583,658, forward strand.
TCTCCCTGGCTCCCAAGTCAGTCGTCAATGTTGTTGGCTACTTCAAACACACCGTTCAACTAATTAAAAATTTTATTTGACGAAATATCATTTATTAATATTATTTTACTAATACAAACACTGCAGACATTTAAATCCGTTTAATATCACCTTAAATCCAATAATTAAAGTAAGTTTATTAAACATCACGAACCCTCGGAAGTCCGCCGGAAACCCTATAGAGAACCGAGGGTCTTCCGACGGTTTTGTAGAAACCCCATACCCTAACCCTAACCCTGTAGAGCACCCTCGGAACTCCGCCGGATCCGTAAATGATTTTCCGGGGGTCTTCCGACGATTTATAGAAACCCCATAACCTAACCCTAACCCTAACCCTGTCGAGACCCCTCGGAACTCCGCCGGAATAGTATATTATTTTCCGGGGGACTTCTGGCGGTTCACCCAAACCCATAACCTAACCCTAACCCTGTCGAGAACCCTCGGAACTCCGCCGGAACCGTAAATGATTTTCCGGAGTTCTTCCGACGGTTTATAGAAACCCCATAACCTAACCCTAACCCTGTCGAGACCCCTCGGAACTCCGCCGGAATAGTATATTATTTTCCGTGGGACTTCCGGCGGTTCACCCAAACCCATAACCTAACCCTAACCCTGTCGAGAACCCTCGGAACTCCGCCGGAACCATAAATGATTTTCTGGGGGTCTTCCGACGGTCTAGAGAAACCCTACACCTTAACCCTAACCCTGTGGAGAACCCCCGGAAGTCCGCCGAAAGGTATTATTACTTCCGAGGGTCTTGCGACGACGGTAGTTCAAGCCCTCGGAATTCCATCGGTATATTATGGCGGGAATGATGGCGCGCATTCCTGCGCTATATTGCGAGGGCTTTCCGACGGAGTTTCTTCAATTAGATGTCGCTTTGTGGTCAGCGAAAGATCCCCCCGGAAACCCCTCGGAATATTCTGACGGGAAAAAAGCCGTCGAAAAACGCCCTCAGAAAACTCTGTGTTTCTAGTAGTGATATAGTTTACTTAAAGTTCAAAAGGAAAAGTAGCAGTAAATTAAAAAATAAAAGCAGAAAATAATAAAAAAAAGAGTAAAGAAATGATGAAAACAAACCTCTCGGTAGTCTTGTGTTGTGGAGAAGAATCTAATAAAGAAGAGTGTATGTCAATTGGGCTCACAACAAAGAGAATGAGATGAGCAAACATATATGTTGAGATATTGACTCAAGAAGAAGAAATGCATTTAGAGTATAGAAACAGAGTATAGAAACAGAGAAGGAAGAAGAGAAACTTGTATTATATTGAATATTGCTTAACTTCATACTAATACAGCAGGAGACTAAAGATGATATTTATACACAAAGAGCAATAACAGAAAAGACCAATCAAAGCCTAATAATGGATAAGATTGAATCTATAGAACTGATCCTTTATCAGTCCCCCTCAAACTTATCAGTTGGTGCTGCAACCACTGTAAGTTTGCTTCTGAGATAAGGAAATCTGGTAGTAGAATTAGGCTTGGTTAGAGTATCTGCAGTTTGTGATTCTGCTGGAATGTGATGAACTTGGACTTCTTTCTGCAAAATCTTCTGCCGGACAAAGTGAAGGTCAATCTCGAAGTGTGTTGTTTTATTGTGAAGGATAGGATTGTGAGTTAGGAGAACAGCACTTAGGTTGTCACAGTAGAGAACAGGGGTAGAAGGAATGATGACATTGATTTCTTGAAGAAGAGTTTTAATCCTAGCTAGCTCAGTCATGGTTGAAGCAATTGCTCGATATTCAGCTTCTGTGGTGGAACGAGATACAGCTATTTTCTTGCGAGATGACCAAGAAACTATGTTAGGACCAAGAAAAATAGCAAATCCTATAGTAGATCTGCGGTCATTTGGATCTGAGGCCCAATCAGAGTCGCAGAAAGCTTGCAGATGAAGAGCAGAGGCAGGTTGAATAGAAAAGCCATAGGTTGAAGTTGCATGAAGATAGCGTAGAATTCTTTTCACTGCGAACCAATGGGATTGTTGAGGATTATGAAGGAATTGGCAAACTTTATTTACAGAGAAAGCAATCTCTGGTCTTGTCAATGTACAATATTGAAGAGATCCAACCATTTGTCTATAGAGTGTGGGATTAGAGAAGGGGTCATGTTCTTCTTTGTGCAATTTTACTATAGCAGCCATAGGAGTATCCATGCCTTTGTTGTGAAGCATACCTGACTTTGAAAGAAGATCTAAGATGTATTTGGTTTGGGAAATATGAATGCCTCCTGAGGGTAAGTTTTTGATCTCCAATCCAAGAAAATAGTAAAGGGAGCCAAGGTCTTTGAGATCAAATTTGGAATGCAGGGTTTGAAGAAGTTGTTGTATAGCTGAGGATGAACTCCCCGTGAGAATAATATCATTCACATAGATAAGGATGTAAAGAGTGTGTTGAGGTGTTATAAGGAAGAAAAAAGATTGATCACTTTTGGCATTTGAAAAACCAAGGTGAAGAAGAGTGGAACTTAACTTTTGGAACCATGCTCGAGGGGCCTGTTTCAGGCCATATAAAGATTTTCTGAGTTTGCAAACTGTGTTTGAATCTCCATGATGAAATCCTTCCGGTTGCTTCATATACACGATTTCTGTGAGGTCTCCATTTAAGAAAGCATTTGTGAAATCTAATTGATGAATGGTCCAATGCTGAGTAATGGCAAGGGTGAGGACAATACAAATGGTTGCTAGCTTAATGACAGGGCTGAATGTTTCTTGAAAATCAATTCCTTCACGTTGGTTGAATCCCTTTGCAACTAGGCGTGCTTTATGTCTTGAAATAGTTCCATCCGCATTATACTTGATGCGAAATATCCATTTTCATCCAATCGCTTTTTGATCGGTTGGAAGTTGGACGAGATCCCAAGTCTGGTTTTTGATTAAGGAAGCATATTCATCATTCATGGCTTGATGTCAATGAGGTATTGATAGAGCTGTGGATGTGGTGGTTGGAGTTAATTCTGTGGAGAATACTCGTGGTTTAAAAATCCAAGCTTTTCCACGTGTGGTCATAGGATGATTTGGAATAGATGCAAGAGAAGGATCTGATGATGGGCTATCTGCAGGTGTTGCTGACTCCAAAATTGCAGAATTATCTGCTGCTAAATCCAGTGAAGGAGTAGGAGAATTCTGTTGTGGCAGTGTACTATCAGCAGACCTGTGAACAGGAGGAATGAAAGTAGTAGCAGTGGGAGAAATGACAGATAAGATAGCAGGTGTAACATGATTCTGATTATTGGAAGGTGTAGGCAATATTGGTGAAGTTTGTTTATATGAGAATAAATGTTCATTGAATAAAACATTGCAAGCAATGTATAGTCTTCCCGATGGATGCAAGCATCTATATCCCTTGTGGGATGGAGAATATCCAAGAAAAGTGCACAAATTTGTTTTAAAATCAAGCTTGTGTTTTTGATATGGTCTAAGGAGTGGATAACATCCACAACCAAAGACCTTCAAATGATGAACTTCAGGGAGTTTCTTAAACAACATTTGGTGAGGGGATTGATTACTAAGAACTGGTGTAGGGAGAAGATTTATTAAATGAACAACTGTGTCAAACGCCTCTCCCCAGAATTTTAGAGGTAAGACGGCATGCGCCAAGAGGGTTAGACCAGTTTCTGTAATATGGCGATGCTTCCTTTCTGCACAACCATTCTGCTGGTGTGTATGAGGACAGCTAAATCACTGTAGAATTCCATGTTCTTTTAAAAAAGATGAGAAGACTATGTATTCTTTTGCATTGTCTGTTTGCAAGCATTTAATCTTGTGATTTATTTGAAGTTCAATCATTGTCTTGAATTGCTTGAAGGCCATTAAAGCCTGAGATTTATTTGTGAGAAAATATATCCAAGTAAATCTTGTAAAAGCATCTATAAAGGTGATGTAATACTTTGCACCTGATGATGAAGTGTGAGGAGCTGGACCCCAAATGTCTGAGTAAATGAGTTTCAAAGGTTCTTGGTATTGGGTTGTGGAGTCTGAGAAAGGTAGTTGATGCATTTTTCCAAGATTGCAGGAGTGACACATTGTGTTTTTGGTTTAGGTGTAAACTTTGATATTGAATTGATGCAGCAATTTTGTTACTACAGGATGTGATGGATGACCTAAACGTGCATGCCACATATTGTAAACTGAATTGATTGAAGTAGGAAGTATTGCATTAGAAGAAGCATCAGAGGGAGTAGAATAGTTATTTGTAGCAGATATATCATTAGAGTTCATAGGAATAGCAAAAGACATAGAATCAATAGCAGAAGTTTTATTCACTATATTACAATTGTAAGATTGTACATTTGAATTAATGTCATGTAAGGATGAAAGAGACATATCAGTAGTATTATTAGAAGTACAATCAGTTTGTGAATTTATTTGAGAAGTAAGAACTGCAGCAGGTAAATGTGAAGATGATTTGTCCCATTCTGTGTTGAACACAAAAGGAAGAGTGGTGACTTCAGGTGGTAAGTGGTAAATGTCATTTTTAACCAAGCCCTTGAGGAGTATCCTGCGTAAATCCTGAGACAAAACATCACACCTTTTAGCATGAAAAAGAACATAGACATTATTATCAATGGTAAATTGAAAGATGCTTAAAAGGTTTTTAGTTATAGATGGCACATGTAGCATATTGGTGAGTATGAAATGATGATTTGTAATAGGATCACAAAGATAAGAAGATCCTATTTTGGCAATAGTGTTACCAGTGCCATTGCCAACTAGAATTTGGTTTGAACCTGTATAAGAAGAAGATGCTGATAGGTTGCTTAGGTTAGGAGTGACATGGTTTGAAGATGCTGTGTTAGTGTACCATAAAGGATCATGAATGGTGGCAGGAGTTGCAACTGATGCAGCAGAAGAATTAATGTGATTTACAGGTTGAGAGGCTAAAGAAGTAGTCATGTAAGATTGTGGGACAGAATTGGATGTTGCAGTATTAGGAAAAGTATTGTTTGTGGATTGATTGGGTGGGATGAATGATGCATTGAATCGGTGAAAACAATCCAAGACTGTGTGTCCAAATTTATAGCACAATTGACATTGAGTATTTGAGTGAGGATTGCCTCGTCCAAGAATTCCTCTTTGAGTAATTCTGCCACGACCTCTGCCCCTAGGAAAGAACCTTCCACGAGGTCGACCAAATCGAGTAGCTTGTGTAAAATTTGCTTGAAAGGAAGTTTGTTGTGGACCAAGCTCAAGTTTTGTAGTCTTTTCCAATCTTTCTTCAATGTTGATTAATATAGCTTCAAGACTATCAATATTGTATGGATCTTGTCTTGCTAAAACTAATGCAATAATTGGATTGTATTCTTCAGGTAATCCATCAAAAATGACTTGAACATGATTTATTGTAGAGATGGGTTCTCCAATAGCAGCCAATTGATCAGTAGTTTTCTTTATTTCTAGGAGAAATGAGTGCATGTTACCAGTTTTCTTGGAATTCCGCAATCTTGTTTTGAGTTTGTTGATTCTTGATTCAGTTTGTGCATCTGCCAAAATAGCTATTCTTGTCCATAGTTGAGTTGAGGTCTGACATCCAACGACCCTGATGCGTAAAGATGATGATAAAGATGCTAGAATCCAAGAGAAAAGTAATCTATCTTGTTGCATCCATGTTTGATAATCTGGGTTTGGAGAAGTGGTGGAGCCAATGGTTGTGTCAAATTCAGAAGGGGTTTTAGATGGATCAAGATATTTGGCAAGAAGGTACCCTTCAATTTGTGCAAGAGTTTCTTGCTTCCAAGAGAGATAGTTGTCATCCTCAAGGTCTAGTTTGATTGAAACTGGAACAGTGAAAGAGTGGATGGTCATAGCTGGAGAAGGTTAAGGAGAAGATTGAGGAGAAATACTGTTGCTGCTTGTTGGTGTAGAGGACATGATGGATCATAGGCTCATGATACCATGTTGAGATATTGACTCAAGAAGAAGAAATGCATTTAGAGTATAGAAACAAAGTATAGAAACAGAGAAGGAAGAAGAGAAACTTGTATTATAATGAATATTGCTTAACTTCATACTGATACAGCAGGAGACTAAAGATGATATTTATACACAAAGAGCAATAACAGAAATAACAGAAAAGACCAATCAAAGCCTAATAATGGATAAGATTGAATCTATAGAACTGATCCTTTATCAATATAAAATATTTCTTCTTCACACTCACACTCATTATAACTTATGTAAAATATATAAATAAATTTTCATTATAATGTGAGCAACGTTTGTATAATATGTGAGCAAACATGCATCATACTGTATGCAAATTATGTAAAAATGTGAGTAAACATGTATGTTATAGTGAGCAACTTGTGTGAAATGTACGAGCAAATTTGCAATAAACTGTAAGCAATTTTTGTGAAATGTGTGAGCAAACGTGCATTATATTGTGAGTAATTTATGTAGTGAGTAAAAAATATGTTAAAGTGTGATTGATTTTCTCAATATTGCGAGCAATTTATTTTATATTTTAAGCAATATGTGTTATTTTTATGATTGTGAATAAAACTTGTGAGCAAGTTATGTAAAATGAGTGAAAGCATTTTCACAATACGGTGAGTAACATTTGTAAAATGTGTGAGCAACGTAAATTAAAATGTGAGCAAGTTATTCAAAAAGTGTGAATAAACATGCATGTTACTGTGAGCAACTTGTGTGAAGTTTATGTGCAAACTTGTAATAAATAGTGAGCAAACATGCATTATATTGTGAGCAATAATGTGTTAATATATGAGTAATGTTGTGAATGAAATTGCATTACATTATGATAAAACAAAAATTGAATTGTAAAATTGTGAATAATTTATGTAAATTGTGTGACCAATTTGTATTATATTATGAGTAATTTGTTATTTGGTATTTTAACAACCTCATCATCATAACATTTAAAATTTATAGAAGAAACATTAACGAGATGGTGATCAAAAACATTCTTTGATATATCCATTGAAGTAGTCTTTCATATATTTTTAAGAGAATTAAGAAATTTAAATAAAATTAAAAAATAATTAAATATTTCTATAGAAAATAAAAAATAATTTTGATGAAAAAATTTACAAATTTAATTATAATAAAAAAATGAAGATTTCTATAAAAAATAATTTTGATGGAAAATTATAAAATTAGTTATGAAAATAAAATAAATAAAATAATTTTTAAAAAATAACAAGAAGAATAAGAAGTAGTAATGTAAAAAAATAAGCATTGCTAGAGATACAACAAAAAAACCAGCCAAAACAGCCAACAAATAGGAATTTGGACCACAATCACCCAACCCATTAAAAATTTACTCATGATGAAAATGTTATTTAGGTCATAAAATGTTAAATGGGCTTTGTTGGCTGTTTTGGCTAAAAAAGTGTTGTTCCCTAAGCATTTGTGAAAAAAAAAAGAGTATAAGAAAAAGGGAAAGAAGTAGTAGCACACAAAAAAAAAAAGGAAAGAGCACTTCATAACAATATTAAAACAGAGGAAGAGAAGAAAGAGAAGGAAAATAAGAGGAGTACATGAGAGTAAGTATTCTTGGAGTACAATGAGCATTACTCGTTGTTTTAGAATAAGATTTTTGTTGTATTGCTAAATACTAAGTACATAGGGTGTAAATATAGGAAAATAAACAATAATCTTAACCAAATTATGGTCAATTAATGAATTAATGGTGATTGATCCTTTCTAGACATAAGAGCATAATCCCTGATAATTCCTGATATATAAAATTAATTAAAGATTTTCCTCTTTCTTACACTCCCCCTCAAGTTGGGTCTTAGGGTCCTCAACACCCAACTTGCCCAAGGTTCCAGTAAATGACTTGACTGGAGTTGCTTTTGTTAGGATAACTGCAAGTTGTTCCTCAGATCGAACGAATGGAAGGCTGATGGTTCAATCTTCCTGTTTTTCCTTGATGAAGTGTCTATTGACTTCCACATGTTTTGTCTGGTCATGTTGTACAGAATTTTTCGAGATGCTTATGGCTGGTTTGTTGTCACACATCAGTTCACAGGTCCTTGTATCTCTCTATTGTACCATCTACTCTGTGCTTTATGGTAAAAGTCCTCTGGCATCCTACTAGTTTCTTATTTTGAGACAATTTGCATTTTTCCCAAGTGTTGTTCTTTTCCATGGCATCCATTTCTACTTCATGGCTTGTCTCCATTCTAGGATCCCCTGTGCTTCCTCCACTGTCTTCATAATAGTAGTTGAATACATCATGGTATTGAATGCTTCAGCTCCTTGAGATAGGTTCCCCCTTGCTATGTTAGTCATAGGGTATCTTGAGTTTCTGGGTTTATATTATGGTTCATATATTTTTTGTGGTATTCTCCGAGTATTGTGCTTCGGAAGCATGTATCTTTCTTGTTTCTGTACCTGTTCCTGTGACTCAACAACTTGATTTGTGACATTAGTTTCCTCAATATTAGTATTATTAGGCAATTCTTGAGAAGTACTTACCTCCGAGATATCAGATGGAGGGGATAATTCTATGTCAGGACTCTGTCTATTAGAGGTTGGTTCAGCGACACTGTCTACTTGCTCTTTTGGTTCAGGATCAGACAACACCAGACCAATAAGCCAACTTAGTGGATCTATATCTTGACTCTCCCCTTGACCACAGTCCATGGTGGTTTACATGTGGTTTGTGATTGGATCGAAGCACCTATCCTTTTTGGTGAACCCCATAACCGGAAAGAACGCATTTGACAACACAGGGATCAGGTTTATTGCAGTTAGGTTTGGGTATATGGACATACATTGTGCATCCAAAGACACGCGATTGTAGGGTCAGGGTAGGGGGAGCGTTGGTGTGTTGGGTTAAGACTTTGAGAGGTGTCTGTAGGTTCAGAATTTTCGTGGGCAGGCGATTTATAAGATATGCGGCAATAACCACTGCTTCCAATCAGAAATACTTGGGCACACACTATTCGAGCATAAGAGCATGAATAATTTCTAAAAGGATACGATTGTTTCTTTCGACGACCTTATTTTGTTATGGTGTGTGGACAAGTAGTTTGGGGAATGAGCCCATGTTCCCGAAAAAAAAATTCATGTTCGAGTTTACAAACTCCCCCCATTATCGGTCCTAAGAATATGAATTTGTTTAGAAAATTGAGTTTCAATTAAGTTGTAAAAGGACACAAATTTAGAAAATAATTAAGATTTTTTCTTAAGGAGAAATATCCAACACATATGGGTGCAATCATCAATAAATAAAAGAAAGTATAAAAAATCATTCTTGTCAGTATTAGGAGCAGGGCCCCACACATCAGAGTGCACTCATGAAAAAGGAGTACTAGTCCTAGTATTGCTAGGATAAAATGTTTTTCTGTGACTCTTAGCAAGAATATATACATGTTTCACAGTCCAATTGATTATCAAAATTAGAAAAAACTGGAAAAAGAGTTTTTAAATAATTTAGAGATGGATGACCTAATCTTCCATGCCATATCCAGAATTGTCGGTTTACCGTCCCGTGAGCAAGTGTTGCAGTGCCTTGTTAATCCAACTCATCAACAGAGTAGAGTCCACCATGTTCAGTGTTGAAGGAGCCACTACAAGAAAATACCCCCTTTAGCCACACTTTTCTCGGCCACATTTATAAAGCGTGGCCTATAATAGTCTTTGGCCACACTTTTTGCCTCTATTGGCCACACTTTACAAGAGTGGGCAAAGGGGGTATTTTCTTGTAGTGAGCTCGGCTAGCTTTAAAAGTGATTTTGATTTACTATCAAATAATTTTATAATTACGTTCATAATAAAACATTATTAAAATTTAAAATATTTGAGTGTTGCAACAATTATCTAGATAAAATATTTTTCATTACAAAATTGTTTGAAATAATTTTAATTAGAGTTTAATTTCAATTCACTGTCATTGTAAAGTAATTTTAGAGTAAAGGACAAATAAGTTTCTATCGATTTTTATCATGGACACAAAGGTCCCTAACCAAAATAAATAATAAAATTGTCCCTAACCAATACAAATGTTAGACTTATAGGTCCCTCGGTTGTATTGGTTAGGGACCTATGAGTCAAACGTTAGTCAAACGGTGAAAGTCTAACATTTGTATTGGTTAGGGACAATTTTACTATTTATTTTGATCAGGGACCTATGTGTCCACAATAAAAATTTACAGGGACCAATTTGTCCTTTACTCGTAATTTTATACATACATCAAATTATGGACTGATATATCAGCAAAAGTCTTTAACTCAACCAACAACTAACTAAAAAGTCACATAAATCAATAGATGTGATTGACTGACAGTGTAAAATTTTATACACTGTCAATGCATAATTATACTTCTTAATACTTTCAGTCGGGAAGAAAGCTGCAGTCTTTAAATCTAATCATCCAAGACTAGTGCACTTAAAAAATCATTAATGGTATAGTTGAGTAAATAATAATGTTATTCATACACCACAATAGTCAGCCACCATCAGTTACCATCCTTATAGATAAAAAAAAAAACTCAACAGAACAAATAAAACAATTCAATTAAATAAATTAAAAAACCCAAACAAATAATAAAAAAATAACTTAATAACAATAAAATATCCACTAATAATAAAATAAATTAACTATAAGTATGTTGAGAATGAAAAAAGAGTTTAATTTTGATGCACTGACAGTGTAAAATAAAGGTATTTTACACTATCGTCCAATTAAAACGCTCTGTTTGTATGACTTTTTAAGTAGTGAGAGAGAGAAAACACAATCATGTCTGACATGGCAGCAGATGATTGGATGACTGTGTAAAAAAATAATACACTGTCAGTGGATGAAAATTAAATCCATGAAAAAAATAACACAAAATGCATTATTTTTTCCCTAAAAAATACCTTTATCACTAAATTGTCATTAAAACAACACATATTAACACTAAAAATGGATAAAATATATTATTTTACCAATTTTTAGGTATCATTAAATTAATTTTTTTATTATTTAATTGAGTTTTTTTATTTATTTGATTGAGTTTTTTATTCATTTTTATTAAGTTTTTTTACTTTTGGAAACGATGACGGATGATTCAAGTGGTGGACAAAAAAGTATTATATTGTTTAATAAAAGCAGCCAAATCAAAATTCCTAATCTTTTGGCATATGGTGCTTCCAATTCAAGTCCCGATCCCCAAAGACTGAATCCAAAAAACCCAGAACTAGCGACTCAACAAGAGAGAAAAGGGGTAGAAAGAACCGAACAAATTCGCATGGTCTTTCAAGTTTCAACTCCGTGAGTGACCGGTCATGGATTTCGAATTTCCCCAATTCCGTGAGAATACGCTGCACGGCCATTCCGCCGCGTCGTAAACAAACCCTTCGCTCACGCTATCCCCAAAACCCTTCTCCCTTCAACACACGGAATGCTATATAAAGCAACAACTTCATAAAGATCTACCATGAAAATTTTCCCCCTCTTTTTTCCACTTCGATTCGTTAACTAACTTTGTTAAATTGCATAATAAGGGTACTTCCGAATTCTAATATGAGTAGCAATGATCACACTTCTGGTGCTGGTTACAACATCAGGGGTTTAATCTGCAACGCTGGTGCCGGTGCCGCTGCTGGTAACCTTTATTTTTTGTATTTTTTATTTCCTTTTATTATTATTATTATTATTTTTAAAGTTCTTTATGGCTTCGATCCTTTTTTCCTGTTCTGACTTCATATTTTATGGTTTTCTATTGAATTTCTTAATTTCTCCATTCCCAAATCCTAGTTTTGGTCACTTCTATGCGTTCTAACAGTGTGACATTTCCTGGTTGTGGATTAACTTGGTTGCATGATGCAGGGGCTATGGCAGCTACATTTGTGTGTCCATTGGATGTGATCAAGACAAGGCTACAAGTCCATGGCCTTCCTCCTACACAGAAAGGTACCCTTTTTGTCAATTAATCAGTTAATGGTTTTAATTAATTGATGATGAAGTTCTGCACTTCTGCTAAGATTGAGAAGAAGTTGCACATCATAGTATAATTTGACATAACTCATAAGTTCATTAATTGATGCCTTTCATCATTATTTGATACAGCAGTGCTTTTTATTTTCCCTTTTTTTTGAGTTAAGTTTCTGGAATCAAATTGAAGCTTAAATTTTCATATTGATACGGGATGGAATGTGTTAGTTCAATTCAAGGTGTTGATGATATGTGTTGGCAACACTTTTCCAATGTGAGATACATTATATTTTATATTTGTCGTGTGATTGCTTCTAAACCATAACTAATGCTGTTTTCCTAGGTAGTATCATCATCACAAGCTTGCAGAATATAGTAAGAACGGAAGGTTTTAGGGGAATGTACCGTGGCCTTTCACCAACAATACTGGCATTACTTCCAAACTGGGCAGTGAGTTTCTTTTTTTCTTGCTGCGTCTCTAATTACAGTTTTGTGTTCTAACCAGTAGCTTTTGAAGTGAAGGATGCAAAGTGCTGTGAAGCAGGGCTCTGAGTACTTCTGTCTTGCTTCAGCCTTATTATGCTAAGCTGCTCCTTCTATCGTACACGAATTTGTGACACACACACACTATTAATAATGAAAAAACATAATACAAAAATCTGTAGCTACTTGGTTGTTATGTGTAATTAATGACAGTCTTCATATCAATTCTCAGTTGGTATATAATTCTCTCTAGGATACAGTCTTCACTAGCCTAGTTGGTGATATATCGTTCGTTGTTGCTAGTTCTTGCTACTTTTGTTTTTATCTTATTTATTTATTTATTTTTAGGGTTTTGCTAACAAGTGCCTTAAGGATACTTAAAATAGTAACTTTAGAAAAAATTTAAAATATAATGGTGGGCCCCTTGCATAGAAAACTTAAAAATGCATATTTTCAAGATTAATATTTCCATTTTTAATTCCCTAACAAGTGCCTTAGAACACTTGTTATCTAAGCCCTTATTTTTATAATGGAATCTAGCATTTCATCTCCATCACTGTTAAGGTCTGGAGATATCTACGATTTCTAGCATCTTTTTCAACAGAAAATCAGTTAGCGCAATTTTTTTTTTTTTTTCATATTATTAATCTCTCTTTGTTTAACATAAGTTTTTTATATATATCATCATGTTTTGCTCTTTGAGTACATTTATGATACCTTATAAGTGACATCATTATGTAAGATGACGGCCTTTTTTTCTCCTTATTAGAGGAATGTTAACCCTGCCCCCCCCTCGCTACAATAAAGTAACATATACCTTTGAAAAATGCTTTGTATACACTATTTTCGACCACCATTTCAGCCACCAATGTATTTTATACAAAATACATGTATGTTTGTATAGAGATTCAAAGTTGGATTAATTTACCTCACTTGCTTATCTTCCCTCTTGTAATATAACCATAAGATGTTCTCTCTCACTCACTTCTCCTTCTTTTTTTCTTCTTCAAATCTGGTACGTTCTTTCTCTCCCTCACACTTCTTCTTCTTCTCCTCTTCCTCCTTCTTCTTTTTTTTGTTTGGTTCTCCTTCTTCTCCTATTTTTTGTTTAGTTCTCTTTTCCTTTACTTCTTCCCTTTTCTTTCTTATTCTTTGTTCTTCTACTTCTTCTTTTTCTTCACTCTTGTTCCTTCACATTTATTGTTTTTTTGTCACTCTTCCTCTTTCTTACATGATCATCATCTTCTTCTTCTTTTTTGGTAGTTTTTAATTTTTAATTCTTTTAGTTGGATCAGTTCAAAATATTAGTTGAATTATTTCAAAACATTAGTTTGATTATTAATTTTAACTTTTAAATTTTTTAGTTTGTGTTTTAATATTTTTACATTTATTATTTTTGAATTGTAATAGTTGATAAGAGTTGAATTAGTTCAAAACATTAGTTGGATTATTTTTATTTTACTTTTAATATTTGAATTTTTTATTATAATTCAAAATATTAGTTGGATTATTGATACATAAAAGTTGGATTATTTGATAGTAAATGTTGTATTTTTTGACTATGAATATTGCATTATATGTGTCAAATATTCTCTTCTTCTCTTTTCCTTACTTTTTTTAATATTTTCATCATATTTAAAAATGATGGATTATTGATATCTAAAAATTAGATTATTTAAAAGTAAATGTTGAATTATATCGCAACTATCTTATTTGAAAATATGTTGGATTATTTGAGGATAAATGGTGGATTACAATGATATTAAAGTTGGATTATTTGTTTATAAATGTTGGATTACTATAATATTAAAATTGAATTAATTGACTATAAGACTGTGTTTTGTTTTTACTGACTTCGGTGACAAAGTCAGTGAAGTCACAAGGGTCAGTGTCACTGGAGTCATTGACACAATGTCACAGTGACTCAATTTTTTGTTTGGTAAATATGTAGAGTCAGAGTCATTGGTGTCTTGTATCATATTTGTTTTGATAAGACAAATGATGGTTAGGGTTGGAAAGAATGAGATGAAATTTGAAAATTAATAAAGACATAATTGGAACGAAAATTCATTAAACCATCATCCGACTCTGTGTCCATCAGCCAGTGACTCCCTGACTCCACTTTTATAGTGGAAAAAAATTGGGAAAATTTGTTCATTGTGTCTCTCTAATTGTGACCTCAAAATCAAACAGTCTACGAAGTCACTTTTTCTTTGATTCTGACCCAGAGTCAGAGAAAACAAACACAACCTAAATGTTGGATTGTATGTGTCAAATATTCTTTTCTTTTCATACTTTTTCTACTGTTTTCATTCTATTTAAAAATGTTGGATTATATTGATATGGAAAAGTTGGATTATTTGACTGCAAATGTTGGATTATAAGTGCCAAATATTCTTTTCTTTTCGTTTCTTACTTTTTCTATTGTTTTCATCGTATTTAGAAATGTTGGATTATTGATATGTAAAAGTTTGATTATTTGACTGCAAATGTTGGATTATATGTGATAACTATTTTTTTCTTACTTTCTTTTATTGTTTTCATCTCATTTAAAAATGTTGGGTCATTGATATGTAAAATTTGGATTATTTGGCTGCAAATGTTGGATTATATTTGTGATCTATCCTATTTGAAAATGTTGGATTACTAATACGTAAAAGTTGGATTAATTGAATGAAGATGTTGAATTATTGATTATAAAATGTTGGATTAAATTTTAGCCGCGTTAGTTCACTCTCCCAAAGATGAGAGTAGATATTTAAAAGTTGAGTTATATATAATACGTATTTTAGTATAGTGGCTGATTTTCCGTGTTTCATCTCCATCACTGTCGAGGTCTGGTGATATCTACGATTTCTAGCATCTTTTTCAACAGAAAAACAGTTAGAGCAGTTGTTTTTTATTTTTTTCATAAGTTTTTGTATTTATCCATGTCTATGTATTTTATTTGTTGGCCATAAGGGCATCTAATTTCAACATTCATATACTTTGTCCATAAAATTCCTTTCTCTGAAGTATTGATTACTAATTAATCATATTTCTTTTATTAAAAGATACAACAAAATCCTTTTAACCCAATAGGTGGGGGTTGGCCAAATGGATCAAGCTATCGGGTCATCCTCCATCAGTCATAAAATGAACAATCATGCTTTTATTGTTTGATCACATGTTTGTAAAAGTTTTCTTCATATGTCATATATTTTCAAATGACATAAATTTTATTCCAATATCAGGTTTACTTTACAGTTTATGAGCAACTAAAGGGTTTGCTTCGCTCACGTGGTAAATATCAAGAACTTCTTATATACATTTGGTCTTTTCTTAAGTCATGAGAAGTATACTAGATTTCTCCAGTTTTTCCTATTATGGTTTCTTTAGATCCTGAGTTAAAGTTTGCTGGATTGGCTGTATTTTTCATGACATTTACTTGTTTGGTAATACTATTGCAGATGGTCGCAATGAACTGACAACTATCGGAAATATTGCTGCTGCTGCTGCTGCTGGGGCAGCGACAGCAATTTCTACGAACCCATTGTGGGTTGTCAAGACAAGACTCCAAGTAAGTTGGTGCTTCTAGTGGCTGTAATCTCAGTAAATAGATAGAAAAGTATGAGACTATGATCTGCTCTTTTATTTTGTTTGCTTTGTCTTTTCACTGTTGATAATCAATATATCTCAATCTTTTTGTGCATTCTAATGAATGTTTTGCTGTCTTATAATGAAACTATTTCTGCTTCAATGAATTTTATCATCAAAATATTATTAATTTATTTTATTTGTTCCTTGATAGATGTTCTTGCTTTTATTATATTGGAGATTAATTCAATTTTCCCCTGTTACCTCTCAGACACAAGGAATGAGGCCAGATGTTGTTCCTTACAAAAGTGTTCTTTCTGCTTTGGCAAGGATTAGCCATGAGGAAGGCTTGCGAGGACTGTACAGGTCAGTTTTTTAATTCTAATTTTTAGGTTGATGATTTTGGGCTAATATTTTATGAACACTTTTTATGGGGATATGATTGATAGGATTATGGTATCATATGGAGAAGAATTAAATGGAAACATATTGTATATTTTCTGTATTAATCACAAATTGAATGAAAGAACAAGGATGCTAACTATTAGAGAGGCTTAGCTACTCTCCCAAGCCTATGACCCAAATTCCAGGATATCTTTCACTGACCTCTCCCCTCCCTTATATAATTCTTAGTAGCCCTCAACAGAGAAATATCACTCTCTCTTCCCTCCCACTATCTTGTCAAATAGGCAAAGTTGGTTACAAAACCCTTCACTCATACCTTGCATGTCTCATTCCCACATAATCCCCAATTACAATTAAACCCCCTTCTCTAATTAACTAGATCTCTATCAGTAATTTTCAAACAGGAACCTATAAACAAACACTCTTCACCTCATAACTGCATCAAACTGATGATTCAATGAAAAAAAATAATATAGTGAACTTAGTGTGTTTCTTGTAATGTACACATAGTTATAATAATTTGTTCTCGTTATGCAGTGGCATTCTGCCTTCATTGGCTGGTGTAAGTCATGTTGCTATTCAATTCCCAGCATATGAAAGGATCAAGTCATACATGGCAAAAAAAGGTTAGATATGCATACTGTAAATTATTATTTATTTATTGATTCAGTGGATTTTTATCTGTTTTCTTATTTGTAGCTAACTGTAACAACTGGTACCAAAAGAAAACAATAGAACAGTAGAAATAATAGCAACACAGAGAATATGAGCAAAACGAGTGAGGTAATTGCCTTCTCTCAGTGAGTTTTGCATTATTTGCTGAAAGAGAAAGAAAAGAGAAAGATAACAAAGGTTCTATTCCACTTTTGAGAGGTGGAATGCTCTCCTAGCATTAGTCCTTCTTTCCTAAAATCAAGTCTGCCCATATTACCAGTTGCCCTACCTGAATCATGAGATTCAGGGCCTGCATTTACCCTCTCTATCCTGTGCCACATGTGTGTCACCGGCTGGCTCACTACTCTCTTTGTCTCATGTGTCTCCTAGTGTAGGTATAAGGTAGAGGAGCGATCTTTCCTTCATTTGCTGCGGGTCCTTCACTCAAAACAGTCACATCAGCAGCATTCCCAGCAGAATTTCCTTCTCCTAATTCTGTCCTATATTTGGGTGTGTAAAACTAACCAAATGAGATTTTCAAATATTTCAGATAATACAACTGTTGACAAGCTAAGTCCCGGGAATATTGCCATTGCATCATCAGTTTCGAAAGTAATTGCCTCTGTAATGACTTATCCTCATGAGGTATGTGTGAACCTTCTGGCTGATTGTATTGAAAATTGGTGCAGGATACCATCAAGTAGCAGCTATGTATTTCTCCATGTGATCTTGTCCTCGACCATATGAATTTCATGTTTTCAGGTGATACGGTCAAGGCTACAAGAGCAAGGCCAGGCCAAAAACACTGCAGTCAAGTATGCGGGGGTTATCGATTGTACTAAGAAGGTTTTCCATAAAGAAGGCATTCCAGGCTTTTATCGCGGTTGTGCAACCAATCTATTAAGAACAACTCCATCTGCTGTTATTACATTCACCAGTTATGAGATGATACACAGGTTTTTGCGGCGGGTTATTCCTCAAGACAAGGGGTATCCGCAAGGCCGTCCAAAATCCAATGCACTTAACGAGCCCCAGCCAGAAGAGAGTAATATTATTCAAATTGACACTGATAGGGGGCAATCGCCAACTCCGTCTAACAAGAAAGCTTCATCAATTCCTGTGGGAAATAAAGAGCAGCTAACAAGACACTCGTAGGCAGTTCTTTTTGTTTTTTTTGTTCCTTTATTTTTTATTGTCTTTCTTACATTTAATTTATTACTTGGTGTCTCTGGAATTTTTGTTGTCTGGCGTGCAAATGCTGGATATTACCAGAATTGTGAATTATGCTAATAAAGGTGCAAAAATGAGAAAGAATAAGTCCATGTTCTTGAGTAGAAAAGAAAACTAGTGGAATTTTATTTTGGCTTTGAACCTGATCTTGCTTTTATGTTCATGATTTTTATGATATTTAATTCAGTGTTCTAATTCTGTCATCCTTTTATTCCTACATGACCTAAATTTATTATTGTATCCATTCAACAAGTTGAGGGCCTGCTGTATAAAATTAGTGCTACCAATTTTGGTGGTTTAGTTGTTTTATGTTATTTTGCATTTTCCTTTCCTTTGTGTTTGTGTTGCTCTTCTTGGGTTGGGTGTGGTGTGGATTTTTTATGCTGGATGGGAATGTTCAGATGAATAGTTGATTTTAGGCCGACAAGGAGAAAGAGGATAAAGTAATAAAAAACATTAGCCAAAAAAACAGATGTTTGAGTTCGTAATTTAGCCCTGAACTTTTAAAACGGGCAATACGATTTTCTGTATGTTTTAAAACGTGCATTCTACCACATCCGTCACAATTCCATCAATTTCTCTGTTAAATAAGCACATGTGGTGCACATGTCATATTTAAATGACTAAAATACCCTTTTTTTTTTACGAAAGGGAAAAAAACATTTTACCCTTGAATGTTTGGGTTGTTGCAATTTAGCCCTGAACTTTCAAAACGGACAATACGGTACCCTGTATGTTTTAAAATGTGCAATTTGTCTCATCCGTTACATCTTCATTCATTTCTCCGTTAAATGGTCACGTGCAGTGCACATGACATTTATTAAATTATTAAAATACTCTTTTTTACCTCATTCTCACCCTAAACCCCAACATATACATAGACTCTTCACATATATAACCACTCATTCTTTATTTTTCTTCACCTCATTCCAACAATTTTTTATTATATATAAGTTATTATGTACTTCATATATTTGCATGTCAAACGTGTGTGTTGTTATGCCATAGCTGCACCTTCTTTTTCCTTTGGCTTCCTCTCTACTAGGGATGACAATGGATATCTGAAAATGGGGAATCTGTGGAGAAATCCGAAGTTGGGGATCTGATCATGGGAAAATTTATCCCCGCGGGGATGGGGATGGGGAACAAATTCCCCCTGCGGAGATTTTTTGGACGGGGATGGGGACTAGGCCCCCCGTCCTGTGGAGATCCCCGCCCAGAAGGGCATTTTTTATAATTTTCATAGAAGGGGCATTTTTGTAATTTCAACACAACACTATTTAAACTTCCTTACAAAACCTAAACCTAATTTACTAAAAGGCAAAGGCGCCACACACACACCACCCTTCACACACTCTCTCTCTCTCATACTCTTACTCACTTCACACTCACCCTTCAATATATCTCTCACTCGGCCACTCTCGGTAACACCTGCCCGCCGCCCTCCTGCATGTCGCTCTGCCTCGCCTCGCAGCCTCGTAGCCGCCTCGCCTTACGTCATGTTAGCCGCCTCGCCACGATAGCCGCCTCTCGCCGTCTCGCTCCATCTTGCCGTCTCGCTTCTCACCGTCTTGATCCCTCTCGCCGTCTCGCCTTCAGCCTTTATCGGAGTCTCTTATTCTGTTCTGATTTATTTTGTTTTTGATTTGTTGTTGTTCTGTTCTAATTTGTTAAATTTCAATTTGTTATTGTTCTTTTCTAATTTGTTCTATTTTTTATTTGTTGTTGTTTTGTTCTAATTTACTCCCTCCCTATTTGATTTTATTTTGTTCATATTTGTTCTCTTTTGATTTGTTCCTATTTTGTTCTTTTGATTTGTTCCTATTTTGCTCTGATTTTTCCATCCCCATTCGGATACCCACGGGGATCGGGGATCCGTGGATTTCGGGGATGGGGATGAATTCCCCTCCATGGCGGAGATCGGGGGCAGGGCGGGGAAATTTTTCAGAGCTCGGGGCGGGGATAGGGATAGTACCCCCGCACTTGCCCCGCCCCATTGCCATCCCTACTCTCTATGCTAATTGTTGGATGTGACATATGTCATGTCATTCTTCTAGAAAGCTTCAGTTAAGGCGCGTCTGTGTGGTTCTTATGACTGTGTGTCAGGTGAGAGAGTTTTTGTTGCATCATCTTTGATCCCTTGAGTGGCTGGAGCGGTGGCAGGAAGTGCTAGTGTACAACTAGCATTTTTCATATTATTGAAAGTTTAAGGATTTTTGTTGCAAGTTTTGAAATTAGACGGAAGTCGAGTGTAATTTTATCAAATCTCAGATAAAGTGAGTGTGATTTACCCTTTTTACCATTGTTTACTAAATGGACATGTATTTTTTAATCACTCTTTATTTATTGCTAATAAATTTTTATTTTGAATAAAACTATAATTCTGATTGATTAAAACTTTACTTATATATAACTTCTTTATTTTTAATAACATGTATCTATACTATTATATAAAGAGAGTTTTCCAAAATAACTACCTCATTTAGGTAGTTATGCTTTTAAAAATAAATATAAAAAATAAAAATAATAAAACAAATAATTGTTTTTTAATACCACAATTCCACTAATTTAAAATTAAAAATAATAAAATAAATAATTATTTTCTACTTTTTCAAAAATTCACTAATTTATATAATTATTAAATTAAATTAAACTAAAATAATAATAATAAAATAGATAATTACTTTCTAATATCATAATCCCACTAATTAAAAATTTAAAATAAAATAAATAATTATTTTAAAATATTATTAATTTATATATTTATTAAATTAAATTAAATAATAATAAGGCTTCGTGTAGTATATTATGAAAGACGAATTAATCCCAATGCAAGGGTCAAAAGTTAAAACACTCCTTCACGTACATAAGGATGTGTTTGTTTATAGGGACATTAGGCACAAGGACATTAAACACATAAAGACAATGACACTAGAGACTAGGACAATGAGTCATAGTGTCTCTGTGATGTGTTTGTGTAGGATGCATAAGACATAATTTTAGTCCTTGTTTTGGATAAAATGAGACTTAACAATGAGGTTTTTTTACGTAAACAGGTAGTTTAAAATAGTTAAATATGTATATAGGTAGTTGTAGAATTAGTTACGTGAATATGTAGTGTGTTTGACTGTATTAAAGTCGATTTGAATCGACTTTTCGACTTTAGCTCAATAAAAATTGCACGTTTGCATGCAAAGTCGATTTGAATCGACTTTAGTGCAAAAAAATTTGCAATTTTTTTTGCAAAGTCGATTCAAATCGACTTTGGGTTAAAAACATTTGCAAATTTGTATGCAAAGTCGATTCAAATCGACTTATGGTCATTACATCTATAAATATGCACGCCCAATTCATTTTTCATACATCCAATACTCATTCTAACTTCTCTCTTCTACTCAATACTCATTTTACACTTCTTTCTTCTACTAAATTTCTTACTAAAAAAATGGCTGATTGTTATTATATTTTTGTGCATCACAATTGTGATATAATAACAACAGCAAATGGGATCACATTCACTGCAGATGATCCCCCTTGTGTTATAGTGCAAGACGGCATTAATCTGCTTCAATTGCAAAGCTTAATTCTTGAAACACTTGATGAGGCGGGGAAGCAGATTAAGAAAATGCTGTATAGAATGCCGATGAGTATGGGTCCCAACGGGCCTTTATACACTAAATATCGCATTCGCAGTGATCGAGATGTGAATATTATGCTGAGTTATCAGATGAAGTTTCCTGAGGTTCGACTTTTTGAGTTGTACGTTGAACTTGAGGAACGCAACTTCAGATTCGGAGGCTCTGATCCTAGTGGTGCTGGAACAAGTTCAATGAGGGAAATGAGGGAAGATGATGACGTACATTCTCTTAGCTTTGCGGATCTGGTAAGGGAAGTTGGTCAGCCTATGGTGCAGAGTGTAGAACCGTTGCAGACAGTTGGTTCGCCTGCTAGGTTTGACTTCACTCCAACTTTCTTTGATGATGCAAATGTAGATTCAGATGTCCCAATAGAAGAGGCAGCTGACGAGACACCATGCGGATCAGAGGAAGATGTTGAAGAAATCCCGCTCACAGGGCCAGCAGTGTCTCAAACACAATCTCAAGCGGTTGCGGAGCACTACTCATCATTCAATTTCAATTCACTTAAAGGCGATATTGACTTGGATGTTGCGGCAGTAAACGCTGAGCAAGGTTTAGTTGTGGGTCAACTATTCCGCACAAAAGAAGCCGCACAGTATGCTGTTAAGATCTACAACATTCAGAGACAGATACCGTACAAAGTGTACGAGTCAAATGCCTCGAGGTTGCATTGCAGGTGTGTGCAATATGGGAGCGGATGCATGTGGAATGTCAGAGTCATTCTGCGGAAGAAGACGGGGATGTGGGAGATCAACAAAATTGGAGGAGCCACACACTTGTGTCTTTGCCAATGTCCCACAACAGCATCCGCAGATGGATTATCACGTCATATGCTCAAACATCTGTGACGTGGTACAGAGGGATCCCACAGTTTCAGTTAAGGTGTTGCAAGCTGCAGTTAGGAAAAGCTGGCCTGTAGAACGACATATAGAAATGTGTGGATGGCCAAGCAGAAGGCAATTGCACAGATTTATGGTGATTGGGAAGCATCCTATGGAGAATTGCCAAGATGGTTGCTCGGCTTGAAAACCTTTATGACAGGTACCATTGTCATGTTTCAAACTAAGTCATTTCCAGGTTTGAATGATCCAAATTTACGCATGTTTCTCTGTGTTTTCTGGGCATTTCCACCATGCATTGCCGCTTTTCCTTATTGTAAGCGTTTCATTACTATTGATGGCACTCACCTGTATGGGAAGTACAGAGGTACCCTTCTTATGGCCATTGCACAGGATGGCAACTCTAACATATTGCCCCTTGCCTTTGCTATTGTTGAGGCTGAGAACAAGGAATCATGGAACTTCTTCCTTACTAACCTCCGTCAGCATGTCACTCCGCAAGAGGGCATTCTTGTAATTTCTGACAGGCACAAGGCAATTACAACAGTGCTTGAATCCACAAGAAGTGGTTGGGCTCCGCCAACAGCACATCATGCATACTGCATCAGACACATTGCTTCAAACTTCATGGTCCATTTCAAGAGCAAAGAGGGTAAGCGATTGGTGAAGTGTGCTGGGTATGCAAAGACACATAATAAATTCTTGTATTGGCATTCCCAGTTGGCAGCGCTGGACCCACGGTTTACTGCATGGGTGGACAGGATACCCCGTGAAAGATGGACACAGTATGCTGATGAAGGGCGTAGATTCGGGCACTTGACCACCAACCTGTCCGAGTGTGTTAACTCGGTAATGAAGGGCACCCGAAGTCTTCCAATTACAGCTATTGTGAGGTCAACCTACCTCCGTCTTATGACACTATTTGTTAGGAAGGGAACTGAAGCGCAGGCCCAACTTGCTGCGGGTCAAAGGTTCTCTGAGTTCCTGCTGGGCGAAATGGAGAAGCATCGGAAAGTGTTGCATGATATGCACGCCACACGCGCGACTCGAGATTCCATCGAGTATATGATTTTAGAGAAAGGAGAGGTGGACAACACAACACAGAGGACCTTCAGGGTGTCTCTGTCCGAGCGTGTCTGTGATTGCGGAGCATTTCAGAAGCTCCACTACCCCTGTCATCATGCATTTGCGGCGTGCCTTGATGCCCATTTAGATTGGGGATCCTTTGTCCATGAAGTACACCGAATGGAATCTATTTATAATGTATACCGAACTGAGTTTGCTTCTATTTGGAATGAAGATTTGTGGCCTCCATACAATGGTCCGGTGTTGCGGCCCAATCCTGCGGATATGAGGAAAGCTAAGGGTCGCCCAGTTTCGAGCCGGATTCATAATGAGATGGATGAGGTGGAAGGTTCTCAGCCTAAAAGGTGTGGGCTCTGTCGTCAGTCAGGACATAGTAGGCGTAAGTGTCCCGCTATAGCTTCATCGTCCTCTTCCAACACCATTCCATGATGAGTTGTATCAGAAAATTTATGTTTGTTGTAGTAGACTTTTTTTATGTTTGTTGTTGTCTTTTAATTCTATGCTTCTTGTTACTGATGATTTGGTTTTATGTGCTTGTGTACTCATTTGATTTTATTGTCGTTTGTAGTAATTTTGAATTGTCTTTACCGGTGTAGTTGGTTTGAGAATCTTAATGGAACTCATTTTATGATATTGTACAAGTTATTATGGTTTTCTGGCCTGCAAAGATCATTTATTACTGCTAAATTGGTGAGTAGTCAATTCGTGTCAGAATCGTGTACAAAATTGATAATCGATTTGAATCGAATTTGATAAGCATTTTTCTGTTTGTATAATCGATTTGAATCGAATATGATAACTAGTTGGTCTACTGCTTATGTTCATTAATCGATTTGAATCGAATTTGAAATTTTTCGTTATATAAAGGAATGCAATCTTAAGGTTCGTAGCATAAATCACATAACAAAAACAAATATGAATCCAAATATGAATCTTGGGTTGGCATTCGGTGGGCCTGACACGCATGAAACATGCATTAAGATTAAGGATGGTAACAAGAATGACGTGGTACGTATTATTTCCAATTTAACCTTCAACTTTTTTTTGTGTATAATAAGTTGTACAAAAAACCTTGTCATTCGCTCGCACTCGTTGTTGCAGAAATTGCCAACAGTATTTGTTAATATTCATGGGCGAAGGTTGCCGCGTAAAGTGCAGTTGGAAACACCAAGTGGAAAAATCTGGGATCTTAAGTGTGAGAGAAGAGGTGACGAAATATGGTTTACCGACGATTGGAGAGACTTTATGTACCAGTACTTGATAGAATATGATTTTGAGATTTGGTTGATTTATGACGGCCATAAAAGGTTCGGGGTAACTATTTACAATGAACGTGACGAAGAAGTAAAGTACGCTGACATGGAACACCCGATTCCCAATCTAGCTGATCCCTGATGACTTAAATTCGTAATCACTATTTTTAAAATATGTTTCTGTTTTTAAGTGTTCTGTTGAGTGTAACATTAAGTGTTTGTTGAAGTGTTATGTACTGTGTACTTCTGCCTTGTCATAACTGTTTTTATTTAAGATATCTAAATTTGATGTGTTTTTTATTTGGTAATTTTCATATCAAGCCTTATCAATTAACGCGATAATAAAAAGTACGGAAATAAGGGTTCACATTCAACTAAATAATCAATAATACAATGTAAGAGTATTTCACAACACTTTAAATTATATTATACAAAACCAAAATGTAACTCTATCTACCACCACGACCTCTGCGACCAAGACCTCTGCCCCTCCCTCGTCGTGGCTCTGTACCCCCAATGCACCCTCCTGTGCCGCATCTCGGCCGCCGCCTCAGTCGCTGCTCCCTATCCTGCTGCGCCCCTGGATCAGACTCTGACCCAGTATCGGGAGGGTCACCTGGATCATCAGATGAGTCCCCCTCATCGGCCGGTGAACTGTCATCATCAACCGTACGAACTGGAGCCTGTGGTGTGACCTCCCGCTGCACCTGTGATGACGAACCTTCGCCTGATCCGCGACCGAACATAATATCCTGAAGCAAAGCCTGTGATCTAGGGGTCCACGAGGGCGATGAGAAGTCATCCAGGTCCAGCATCGCCATCAACCCAGGTGTGCAAATAGGCTGCTCGTCAGCAAGACCCGTCCTGAACTGTGTCTGGGGGCTCTGATCTGGACAAATGTATGAGGAGTCTGGAACCAGAGGCTGCGGAACATAGTACTGTGGCATGGGCGCTGCCTGTCCCCATGAGCCCCACGAGGAATAAAAAGGTGGCGTATGGAACTCAGACACAACATGGTCCTAAGGGCCAGTAACCTCCTGCTGCTGCTGCGACTCAGTAGGTGGCTGGAGCTGTGGCTCAGCGTCGGTGTCTGCCTCAGTCTGTGCCTCTGTGTCTGGCTCAGTCTGTGGCTCGGTGTCAGCCTCGTTCGGTGGCTCGACCTCTGACTCCTGCTGTGCACCGCGACGCCGTCCCCGTCCGTGTCCCCTGCGCCCACGCTCTCCCCCCTGCCCCGCATCAGGAACTTCTACCTGACGAGTACTCGCTCGAGTACCTGCACGGCGCTTGGTATTTATGTTGCGCGTATCAGCGGCTCCCGATGGTCTCGGATTCAATGCGGGACTAGGTGGAGCATGGAGTGGCACATCGTCATCTAAAAGATACACAAATGCAGGGTCCTGCGGCGGCCCATCCAAACTAAGAAATCGGTGCGGAGACACACAATACCAGTTAAAGTACTCGCGTGATGGGCGGTGGTCATAGAACAACTCGAACCGGATGCTCCTCCGTCGTCGCTCATCCCATACTCTATGCCACCTTTCGTGCTCCTTGGGCCACCATGCCTCCCTCTTGGTGCGTACATCGACACGCTGTAGCCGATCGATGTTCATCGGCGCATACGGTATGTGCTGAGCTCCATCAAACTGCCGCACCACTCTCTCCGCATAGTGCCACTCTATAGTGGCAAAACAGATGATGCTGGTGTCAAAGTGCCACAACTCTCGCTCAGCAAACACCCAGTCCGGCGTCACAGCTCTAACACGATCATCATCGTACGGCCCCCACATAAATTGTGACAAGTATTAACAAACAAAGATAAATTTCAATATAAAAAGTAGAAAATAAAGTTTCAATATCATGACCATTATTCTTCCTTACCCCGTGCAATCCCATGTTGTCTAGTGCTGTCCTGAATCTGAGAAGTCGCTCCTCCAACTTCCTGGTAATGTGTCTAACGTTCTCCCACCTGTTACAATTTATAATCAGAAACCAAGGTTAGATAAAATAGCATATAATGTCAAATTTATTAGTTGGTTCATGAATCAAATCTTTACCTCGAAACAACAGGCCACAAATCATGTCGAATTGCGCCTCCAAATAATGTCGGCAAGCGCGACCATGCCCATGACATGAATAAGACATGACAGCCTCCTATATCAGTCACGTCAAACTTTACAGCTAGGGTCATCTCCCTGTATAGTGTGGCCAACACGGCTGATCCCCAGCTATGTCTACCGATTTCCTCCCATTCTTCGAGTAGTGGGAGCCACCTCAAATGTACCCTATTGCCGGACTTATCCGGCAGCAAGTACCCACCAAAAATGGCCATCAGCCAAGCTCTGGTCGCTCTCTGGACCTCTAAGTCAGTGGGATGGGCCTTCTCGTCGAATGTGCCAAGAAGACTCATCAACCACTTGAGCGTAACAAAACCCCCCTTACGCTCAACTCGGGGGGGGGGGGGGGGACAGCACCTAGCAGCTCCTGGCAATAGTCTTCAATGCTGCGTCCCAGGTGGTGTGTCTCCCAGTCAGTAGCACAACCACTCACCACCTTTCCATCTACACGAAGGCCTAGATGGAATGCCATAGGGTGATCGTGGCCTCACCATAGGGTAAGTGGAATGTGCTGGTCTCAAGCCTCCATCTCTCGACCAGTGCACTAATAAATGCACGATCTAACGTCCACACCGGCATCCGGACATGACGAAACCCCGCCCTTTCCAAGTATGGCTCCATCAACGGGTGTGGAGGTGGTACGACACAGAATCGTCTCGTGTCTAAAACACGAGCAGGCTGGAACAAAAATAAAAAACAGTAATTAATTCCTGGACTTAATTTTTAAACATTAATAACATACCATTTAAAATTTATTCATGCAGTTAAATCATTCAAAAATTACTTAATTAAACATTCATATGATAAGACATAGTCGTTCCTGATAAGACCTACACAACTATTGGTTTAAATATTGGAACGCTGCATTAAACAGTCACATGATGATGGTAGTAAACTAATTAATATTACATTTTAGTAACTTAAGTAAAATATATAATCAAACTATATACATAAATAAATCTACTGTAATACTAAAATACCTAACCACCTAAAATAATTCTAACTACACAACTAATCTACCTAACAACCTAAATCTATTTTTTACTACATTTTAATTTATGGTAACTATAACAAAATTTATAATTTTATTATAAAACAATTAATATATTACCTGGTTTTGAATACGTGCGCTGATGTGATCAACTATGTCCAGCCGGTATATATATTCAGTCTCCATAATAAAAAAAAATGACAGAGAAACAGAGTGAATTTTAGAGAGAAAGTGAGAGTGAATTTTAGTGAGAGAGAGTAAAATTTTGAAAAATGATGAATTGTGCCAAATCTTCAGAACATAAGTTTCACTGCACCTTCATGGACCATATATGCAACTCAATCTTTCAAGTGAGAAGATGTGTCATTGTCTGTTCGTGATTGAACTTTTCTTGGTGGTGGCATGTGGTTGCTCTTGTTGGTGCTACCCCTCGATTTCGTTGGCTGGTGGTGGTGGCGATGATGTCTTTAATCTTCTCCTATCTTGGAGTTGGACACAACACAAGGTGAGAGCTTGGGAGAGATGAAAGGTATCTAGTGGTATTTAAAAAATATATTAGGGACAATTTGAGAATAAAAATTCATAAATAACTTTTGATGTTCTAAAAATCTCATGTCTCCATGCTTCTATTTAATAAGTCTTCTCACAAAGCACCCAGTAAAATGTTAAAGGGTTTGGCTAATAAGTGTCTTTTGTACTTATTAAAGATACTACAAATAGTAAATTTTAAAATATTATGATATGTCCACTGTATAAAAAGTATAAAAATTAGTATTTTCAAGATAAAACTTTCATATTTTACTTCCGGGCACTTGTTAGTAAAACCCAATGTTATTTTATTTGCGGAACATTTATGTTCCAATTCTCATTTTTCTGAGTCTTCTTTAACAATCAAGTCACACATTAATTTAGTCATCGTCTTGGTGTCTTTGTGCTTAATGTCCTTCGAAACAAAAACATCCTAACAAAGAAAGAAAAAAAACATCAGTACTCGTCAGTAGTGGGGAGTACAGGGCGTAGAGCCTTCCTCGACAACAACGACCTGTAACGGAAACCCATCCAAGCGGGTCTGGGCGACCCAGGCCCACAAACTGACTGGTCAAGACCGGTGTTCGCGACGCTATGGTTCTCATCATATTTGATTTCCTCTACTTCGCCAGGTGGCGAAGACCCAAACAAGTCCTTCAGCGAGCGCCTCCGCACCAGATCCACACCCTTCTTCGCTGGCGAATCCAACAACCACTCCTTCTTTTCTGGTCGTCGCCGCTTTGGATGGCTCCGGCGGAGCAGCATCATCAGGGTTGTTCTCCGGCGCCAGATTTGGACCAGCGGGCTCGTCCTCGGGCTCAGTGTCGTGCTCCGCGACGCACTGCATCGCGAGGAGCTTGAATTTATGCACCGTCGCCATTTCCAGTTGTGCGTTCTCTCGTTCCGTGTTGTGTATGCTTGTCTCTCTTTCTCTCTCTTTTTTTTTTTGATAAATGTGTTTGTCTCTCTTTAAAATCTAGGTTTTGGCCTTGTGTGAGTTTCAGTGAGTTTGAATTTGGATGCTGTGTGGTGGTGACTGTGAGGGGAGGATGGGTTGAAATCTTGAAAGTGGGATCTGTGTGGGAATGGTTGCACTTTTTTGTGCCACCACCAAACTGATTGCGGATTCGTTGTTTTGGTTTTTCCCTTTATAAAATTCTTTGAAATTTCAATGGATGAAGAGAGAGAAACTTCAGTGACTTGAATGTGAAAAAGGTGCAGGACCATTGGAGGTTGACAGGTTCAACTTTCAATGCTTATGTTATGTGTTTGTATGAAAGAATCTATTTTGGTCTTTCTAAAAATCAAATTGATAATTACACAAAAGAAGGATATGCAAACTGACTTAAAAGAAAGGCCATCACTACGGTGAAGTGTAGTGATTCATTTGTGGTCAAGTGAAGTGTTACAATACAACACATGTCACTTTTTATTAGTTGTGGGTCCATATTTAGTGAGGGTTAGTGTGGTAAATTTGCATTGTAGAGTTAAATGTAAAAATGGTTGAAGTCATTAAGAGCTTGAGCTTGAGGGCAATACAGTATAGAATTTCACCATTGTTGAAGAAGCTTGGGACAATTTTCCGGCCAAACCTCTCCGGCCTCGCTGCAAGTTTCGTCGTTGGGAGATCTACTTACTACCAGCATTTTCAAGAAAAAACCAACATTTACTATATCTACTTACCAGCAAATGAGGACTAATAACCAGCCCCTGTCACATTATGCACTTACCACACATTGTCCATCCAATATATAAAATATAAACATATTTAACATTCCATAAATGACAATATGGGGTGTAATTGATATCAATGTCGTTAATGTAGTGAGAAAATTGTAATAATAAATTAGATTTTTTGTAATAAATTGAAAGACTTCAGGGTAGCCAACACATGTGGTGTAACTAATAACCAACTGGTTGAATGAAATGGATTTGAACCTCAATTCAAAATTGCAGGATGTGATGGAACGCATGAACAAACTGGAAGAATCACATGAAGAATTGCGGACGGATGTTCGAGATCTAGGATATTGAGCAGCTGCATGTGGCCAACACTCATGTGTATCATTTGAAGGGCGTGGAAAATGAGACTCTTTTGTAATTATAATCTTTTAGTTTTAATGTGTGTGAATTGTAGACCTTTTGTAATCTTTGTAATCGTTTGTCGTATATATCGATCATTCTAGACTATCGAAAATTGAAGTAGTGCGTTGTTAATTATTATACACATAGTAGAATGTTCCTTTTAAAAAAAATTCATATTTGCTGATCATTTTTGCTCATTTGCTGGTTAGAAGATACATTAAATGATAGTTATTTTTGTAAATTGCTGGTATGTCACGCCTAGTATACTGGAACGACATTATTACTTATTGGACAAGATGTGCTCATCATTGGCTTATTGGAGATGTTATTGTATGCAAATTTTCTGAAAAATAAATGATTGTTGTTGATTTAAATATTAGGGTGTGGCTGGTTACTCTTCCATATTTGCTGGTTACTGAATACATTAAATGTTGATTATTTTTTACAATTGCTGGTAAGTCGTGTTTAGTAAACATAAAAGACATTGATATAAATTTGACAACATGTTCTCATCAATTGGGTGATTAAGGATGACCTTACATGATAGTTTGCACAAAATGCGTAATTACGAAAAAAAAAACACACACATCATCCACCTTAACAAACATAACATAAATAGTTATTTTGCTATATTCATGTCTATCCTAGTCGAGTGATAGGCTCATCGAAAACATCATAGTCAATTTCTTCATTTATTTTGTTGTAGATCTTCAACTTAAAAGTCATTCGGTCGTCAAACTCTATTGATATGAAAAATCCTGGACCTACACTTATTAGAATATACCTTTTAAAAAAATTTCATATTTGCTGGTCATTTTTATTCATTTGCTGGTTAGTAGATATATTGACTGATGGTTATTTTTGTAAAATGCTGGTACGTCGCGCCTAGTATACTAAAACGACATTGTTACTTATTGGACAATATGTGCTCATCAATGGCTTATTGAAGATGTTATTGTATGCAAATTTTCTGTAAAAAAAAGGATGGCTGTTGATTTAGATATTAGGGTGTGGCTAGTTACTCTTCCACATTTGCTGGTTACTGGATACATTGAATGTTGGTTATTTTTTACAATTGTTGGTAAGTCATGTTTAGTAAACATAAAAGACATTGATATAAATTTGACAACATGTTCTCATCAATGGGATGATTAAGGATGACCTTACATGATAGTTTGCACAAAATGCATAATTACAAAAAAAAAAAAAATACAAACACGCATCATCCACCTTAAAAAGAATAATAATACTCAAATAAGAATGCACAAATTAAATATGCCCAAATATACTCAACTAGTTTAAAATTTCCAACAACAAACACATACAAACCAAAACAACCAATACATTACAAAACAAATAATAATAGTGCTGGATTTGGGGGTGAATAAATAACAAAGATCATTGTCCTTTTAAGGCATGAGCAGTGATCATCTGCATAACAAATTTGTAACACAAATTTTATGAACCTACAAAGAAACATAGGCTTCTATTATGAGATTTTCAGAATCTTATATTCTCCAATGGATAAGTTGTTTTGTCACATGTAGCACATTTTTCTTGTGTCCCAGAAAACATGCTAGCAGCTTTATTTGGGGACCTTATATAGAACATAAATGGTAAAAAAAAAAGTCACCAAAATGAAACAATGAAATAGAAATAGAGACTAAACAAACCCCTAATAAAATTAACTCAAAAAAGTTACAAACCAAATACTCAATATAAGACCCCAAAAGTCTCAAGAAAAAATAATTTCAAAGCAAAGATCTATAGCAAGCAAAACTCAACAATTACATCAGAATAAAGAAAAGAGTTCTGAGAGTGCAAAAAAATACTCATAAGGCATCAAACCAACAATGCAAGTAAAAAAATAAAAAATCCATAAGCAAAACAAGTAAAAAAGAAACAACCTTTAATGTTTTGTAGTGAGAGCACCTAAAACAAGCTTTGTGGTAAGCAACATTATCTGCAGAAAGCTTATCAACAGGGTAAATTGTTTTGTCACAAGACTTGCAATTTTGTAGGTGCCAATGAAAGACATCTTTGTGTTGCTTACGGATCTAAGTCAACAGTGTCAAAAGAATAATAATGCCCAAATAAGGATGCAGAATATGACCAACTAATTTATGTTCTCCAAGAACAAACACATACAAATCAAAATAATCAATATATTACCAAACAAAGAATAATATGCCAAATAAGAATGCACAAATATGCTTAATATACTCAACTAATTCAAATTTCCAACAACAAACACATACAAACCAAAAAAACCAATACATTACAAAAACAAAGAATATTAGTGCTTACCACCTACAATGTCGAGGTGATGCCCACCTATCAAGTTCCAAAAAGATGTGCCTAAACTCAACCCTAACTCGCCGCTGAAGAGGCCGACCGCAGTTCTCCAGCCACAAACCGCACTCACGACAGCAATGCCCAAATAACCGAGGTTGAATAGCACGCTTAAATAGGAGGTTGCCGATGGATAGTCTGCCCGTGACTGAAGGTTGAAAAACAAGTCGTCGAAGTGCTTGTGTCATCGGAGGTAGGTGTTTCACGAGGAGTTGTTTACAAGGATTTGGTTTCAAATTTCATCCCTAAACTTTGACAGAAAATCAAAGAATCTGATGGAGGAAGAAGAAAGGGGTAGTTTACAACACTACCCTTCACTCAACATGGACCCACTTTTATCAAAGTAGGACAGATGTTAAATTTTGGAAGCCCACTTCACCCCACTTCACCACATCAATTTTGCCCACTTCACCCAAGTGCTGTCCTAAAAGAAATTGGTGAAATCTGACTGTTTGTATAAAAATATACCAAAATATTTAAGGGCTAACGACAATAAAAGTGAAAATATTCATTTTGAGAAAATAGTTTTCTGTGCAATGATATGGGTGGCAATTTTCCCCGCCGAATGGGGACCCCGTGGGGACTGCCCTGCTTGGGGCCCTGCCCCGTGGGGACCCCGCATCACCCCGCACAAATATTATTTTGAAAATATTATTTATATTTTTTATGTAAAATATTTATTTTTATTATTTGAAGAAGATTTAAGTAATTTTATAGTATTAAAAAGATGTATATGGACAATATGGTCCAAATTATTTCTCACAACTCACTTAATACACTATATAAAAAACATTAATCCCCAAACTTATTGGGTTTAGACATGTTTAAAATAAAAAAATGATTAGATCCTAAACTTAAAGCGAAGTAACACAATTAAGAAAGAAACTCTAACTCCACTTCACTCAATTCATCCTTATTCCTCAACCTCAAGCCTCAACAATTGTCATTTTGCCTCCTATACGCGCCTCTACTCTGCGCGGGTGTCAGTCCTAATTAGAATATCTTTAATTTTTTAAATTATTTTATTTATACTTTATGGTCATTTCGTATTTTATTATCATTTTACAATTCTTCGATAACTATGTTTGTTGAACTATTATGTTAAATTTAAATTCTAAATTGTCAATATTATGATTGAAATGATTAAAATTTTTATTATTTATATTTTTTCTTTTTTTTTTTTGAAATTTATTTTTGCACAAGTGGAAATTCTCCAAGTGGTCTCCTAGGATTCCCTTGGCCGAATGGGGACCCCGCGGGGACTGCCCTGCACGGGGCCCCGCAGGTGGGGATTTTTTTTCCCGTGGGGGTGGGGGTGGGGGCCAAATTCCCCCCGCAGCAAGCATGGGGGTGGGGGTGGGGAATGTACTCCCCGCCCCCGCCCTGCACAATTGCCACCCCTAACCCATCATAATATTTTAAATTTTCCTAAAATTTATTATTTTGATTATCCTTAACCATCGCCCTTATTGTTAGCAAAAAACCAATATTTAATTAATCTTTTTAATTCAACAATTAATTAATTAATTAATTAATCTTGTTCCATCATGACGGATGATTTGTTAATGTCAATCCATATTTTGTAGGTGTTATAGTAGTTGTAGTAACGGTTGAGCTGCAATGTGAAAAATTGCCAGAAAACGAAGGGTCCTAATTGGCGCCACTGATATATGGTTGAGGGCATTGCAATAGTATTGTGGCACAACTACAGTTGACTATATCAATTTAAAACAATGGTTGTAAGTTGTAATAATGGGTAAAAGTGCTTTACACATTCAACCTATTATATATTATCACATCATGAATGATAGTTAACTAAACTAATCACTACTTAAAAATCATACAATTTGAGCATTCCTATTAAGTGACGGTGTAATGTCATTTACAATTTTACACTGTCTATGCATACAAAATTCAACTACAATTTCATTCATTAAAACTTTGTTTGGGAACTGGGTCTTGGACGGAGGGCAAAGGAAGATTTTGAGGGATGTGATTGTGTTTGGTTTGGTAGATACAATTTGGGAATTGTGAAGGGTGGTGTTTGTGGGACTGTTTCCAAAACCCTCCAATTTTCTCAAAAAAATTTTCATTTTTTAAGTTCTCCAAGTTGGAGATTTTCAAACTTACAAACAAAAGGGAGGTTACCTCTTTTCTCTTTCAAATCTCTCCTTCCCTCTCCCTTCCTTCTCCTCCCCTTCCTTTCAAACTCTCAAACAAAGTCTAAAGAAAAGTCAGGCTAAGTTGTCACAGCTTGGAAACTATATTTTGGACCTTAGAGAAACAAATCCATCCATAAATTGATAGATTGGTTTGATTCTAAAGCAAAAAAAAAAAAAAAGGATAAGATGAGAAGAAGCTGATGAATATTAATGCAGCTGGCATAGTGATGACTAATATCATCAACTTTTATCTAATTTTTTTGCCTATTGTTTGAATAATAGAATATATTCAGAAGTACCAATAGGCTTGGTGGTTAGCACCTGACATTTAGGCTTAGAATAAATTATGACATCTGGTGTGTTGAATGCATTTTACTTTGGGAAGTCATAGCAGCTCGAACATCTGCTTCCTCTATATGCTTAGGCATATGTTCTCCACCTTCAGTTCTGTTCAGCTCCTTTACATTTGCCATTGAAAGTATTTCTGATTTGTACTTGCTAACACAGTATTTAATAGATTTGTCTTTGAACATGTAATAGATTTTTTTTTCAGAATTAGAGTACTTAATTTAGTGAAGCTCAATAGCTGTTAAATTAGTTAGAGTTAGTTATTTTCTGTTTCTTATACAGCTGTACAAGACCATGTATATAAACAGTTTTTCCTGTTGAATGAATTCAGATCACTCATTTTACAGTGTATAAGACGGTATCACTAGTACATTTTCTCTCAGCTTCCGCCTTTTTTTCTCTGATTTTCTCACCATTTCTTGGTGAACTTTATGACCGTTTCTTGGTGAATTTCTCCTTTGTCTTGTCATATTTACCACTCCTGTTGAATTTCTTGACATTCTTTCTTCTTTTTCACCGATTATTGG
Organism: Aeschynomene evenia; assembly: GCA_013621005.1. Lineage (NCBI taxonomy): Eukaryota > Viridiplantae > Streptophyta > Magnoliopsida > Fabales > Fabaceae > Aeschynomene > Aeschynomene evenia. The sequence goes on from CM024267.1 coordinate 20,619,854, forward strand.
TAATTGTTTCTTGATTTCTGCATTGTTTATAAACAATAACTTAAATATTTCAAGGCATGCTAAGATAATAATCAATTACGCAATTTTTTTGAGCTAAGATTGAGACACTCAACTTATAAGAAGTAATAGTTGCCCATCATCCGGAATAGTTAACTACGTAGTTGCTTATATTTTCCTCCATGGTTTAAAGAATAAAATTTAAGATATTTGATTGATGAAATGAAATGCACCAACGCATAAAACAGAATATTTAATAAAACAAATACTCCCTTCACCTTTAACTTGCATTCACTCAACCAATGGCAAGAGACAAATATGCGCTCTATAACATATTGGTAAAAACGACATAGATACTTTGTGAGGGGTTGCAATTTTTCCCGTTGGATGGGGATTCCCACGGGGACTATCCCCTTTGGAGTCTTGTTGGTGGGGAATTTTTTCCGTTGGGGGTGGGAACGGGACCATATTCCTCCGTGACAGATATGGGATAGGGTAGGGATGAGTCCCCCGCAAAAATTTAATTATTAAAATATGTTTAATTTTTAAAATAAATATTTATTTTATTTATACTTTTATGATCATTTCATATTTTATTATTATTTAAAAAAATTTCAATAGCTATGTTTGTTAAACTATTATGTTAAATTCAAATTCTGAATTATCAATATTATGGTTGAAATAATTAAAATTTTTATTATTTATATTTTTTTCTATTTTTTAAAAATTAATTTTGCCTAGGTGGGGATTCCCGGTAGGGAATGGGCAATGGGGAATGGGCAATGGGGATGAGGAAAAACAATCCCTGCGTTGGGGGAAAACGTGGTCGTGGGGATGAAGGTGGGGAAGGTACCCACTGCCCCCGCCCTCGTCTCCGCCCCGCACGATTGCCACCCTTAACTTTGTTCTGTATGCAACTGACAAAGACAATATTATCATTCTTAATTTATAGACAAAACCCCCCAAATTAGTCCCTCTAGAATTTACAATCGGACATTATAGTCCCTCCAGAATGAGAAAGTAAAAATTAGTCCCTGCACATGTTAGATGTAGGACTTATTAGTCCCTCTGTTAATCTTCTCAAATAGAGATGATGATCTGGCAGTAACGGTGATGATGTGGCACCGTTAAATGACATATTACCATCACCGTAAACTAAATGACGTCATTTTGATGTTCTAAATCATCACTTCACTTAACCCCACCGCACCTCTCTCTCCTCCCACACTTCAATTAAGTTAAGTGGGGTAAGGATCTGAACTTCATTGATGAAGGACTCAATAGGCTTGTAGTTACGCTCGTACAGGCGCTTCACAGCAACTTCCCGCCCATCTCGTAGCTTTCCTGGATGCCAAGGATCAAAGTGTAGGTAATTCAACAAGAGATGAAATGGTTAAGGCTTATTTTGTGACAACTTGACTTCTATAGATTAATAAAGTGTTAGTTTGATTATCATTTTCATTTTTTGTTTTCATTTATTTATTTTATGTTTTTAAAATTTTGTAAAAGAAACATTGAAAATAGTGAAAACAGAAAATATGAAAAATGAAAAAATAGAAAGAACATTGCTAGAGGTACAACAAAAAATCAGCCAAAACAGTCAATAGGAATTTGAGTCAAAATCACTCAGCCCACTAAAAAAATCAATAATGTTAGATGCACAATGAAAAAGCAGTCAATATAGACAGTGGGTTCATTTTAGTTTTACTTTGGGTCCAAATAATCATTAAAATTGTAATGGACTGAGTAATTGTGGCCAAAAATCTTATTTATTGGCTGATTTGGCTGGTTTTTCATTATGTATTTAGCATCACTCTAAAAAAATAGACATGGTTAATAATGCTATTTGGACCAAAAGTGTTAAAATGGGTTTTGTTGGCTGTTTTAGCGAGAAAAGTGTTGTTTCCCAAGCATTTGTGAAATAGAAAATAGAAATGAAAATCAAATATGATTTAAATGTGGTGCATACTCACCTGCAGACAACAAATGTTGTATATATTTTGAAGGAATTTGGTGGCAACATATATACCACACACACATACAGAGTTATTTGTTCTTTTAAAAATATATAAATTGCAATAAAAGTGAAATGACCAAGATATCCAATCTAAAGCACATGCAACTATTCATACTCAATAGTTAAGTACACAATTGTAGTTTAATTGCATTACAAGCAAAGATAATAATTAAGTAATTGACATTATAATAATGTTATATACTTTGCATAATTTTCTAAATAACTACATTTATGTGATGTAATAATTTATTATAATGTCATATATTTTTAAAAATGGTATTAACATATTATTTATCTTTTATCCTTTCATTTTTATTATTACTCAAGCTAATAGAAAAGATAAATATTAATTAGAAGAGAATATTATTTTATTAATTACTCTTTCACTTTCACTTTTTCACATTAACAAATATTGTTTTAAGTTTTAATAATAGATTTAACATATCCTTGAATTTCAATTAATCTTCATTTCATTTTTAAAAAAGTCACCCATTACAAACAAAATGTCATGCATCCTCATAGATAATTGTATCACTAATATATACTTACATAGGATGATAATTAAATTGATTTAATATAATTTTATTAGCAATATCAATGTTTTATTTGTAACAATAGTATAATATAATACATAATGTTTTCTCATAATGATTAAATTCTATTTTTAGTTTGAAACCTCTTAATAGATTATCATTATAATTTAGTAAATTGGATTTTCTCCATCAATTTGGCACAATTTATTTTTGTCAAATATATATATTTTAATTTTAAAAGTACAACCAAGTTGTTCATCAGAATACACTCATATATTTATTGGTTTATTTTATCTCTTTTTTTTTCTTCATAACTAATTGTACTATTTTATCTATTTATTATTGATCTTCATTTGATTTTCATATCTCAATAGTTGAAACAATAAAAGTGTCAAAAGAAGAATTTTACCGTAAGAAATATTGTGATAAAGTTAGTGCGACTCATACTTTTTTTATTTTATTTTGCGTAGTTTCTATTTTTTATTTTTTTTTTGCTATTTTATCTTTAATAATTAGAATACATTGGCATAGAAACAAACAATAATAGATAATAGATGAATGAACTAATGTGATTGTGATGCAACAAATTAAATAGCATTTCATTATGTTTTATAATTATTGTCGATAATTTGAGTTTAGTTTTACATTTACTTTTATTTTTGGTGTTCAAAGGAATATATTACATTTTATTTTAAATAAACGACTATAGGCTTTATCACTATTAAGAGGAAGAGTGTTAATAGAATATTCATGAAAAAAAAAATATTTTTAATAGTTTACACATGTTTCAACAATTTTTCAGAAATAATATAAATTTAGAAAAAACTTTCTTTTTGGAAGAAGATAAAAATAGTAATTTTTGAAAAAAAAATATCATCTCATCTCACGTTATTTGCATTGTTTCTAGAGAAATTATTTTTTTCTTTTTATTTAGAAAATTATATTTCTACATTTTAAATTAACAAGATTTTATTCAATTTTTTCCACAAAAGAGATTTTTTTTTTCAAAAATTATCATATTTGTGAAAATATAAATTCTTTAATTCCTTCTTTTAAAAAAAATCACCCATATTAATTTGCATCTTATATTATTTTGTGTACCACATAAGTATAAATTAAAGTAATGTATATCTTACATAACAAGTACACTGTAACTTATACTAATTACTTTTGATTTACATTTCAATTATATTGCCTTTAGAAAATTTTAGAAAAATTTAAATTAATTTAGTGAATCCGATACATAAAGAATACAAAAGTGAATATTTTTAAGATAAAATTTTATTAATTCTCTAAATATGCAAAACAGACACAAAATTGACTTTTGATAATTTTTATAAAAGAGTAATATTAATAATTAGTAATTATAGGGATAGATAATTAATGATTGTATAATATTTAATGAGATTTTGATAAATTTTTATGATCACTAATTTGTAAATAATTAATATTTTTTATGTTGATTGTTGAAAGAAAAATAATTATGAATAATTAGATATTATTAGTGATTGATACTAATATAATGTTATTAATAAAATAATTAAAATTAACAAAAAATATCTAATATTAATCACAGAAAATCAATTAAATTTTCAGTACTTATCAATCAATAAAAATCACAAAAATCATATAAAATATTTCCAGCTCACTAATTAGACTTCTTCTTTTTTAATATAGATTCATAATTATAATATTCATAATTATTCTATTACAACAACTATAAAAAATATTAATAATTTATGGATTATCAATCATAAAAAAAATACTAAAATCACATAAAATATTATAAATTATTAGTTAACTATCCTCATAATTCATATTTTTTCATAATTATTTTTTTACTGAATTCTAAATTAAAAGCAAAAAATTATTACATCTTATCGTAACAAAATTCTTCAAAAAATAATCTTAAAAAGAAAGCAACTACATTTTGTTGTAGCCAAAAAAATAATCTTAAAAGATAATTTTTTCACAAAAACAATATAACCGAGAAAAAGAGGAATGCTTCAATTGAATCAGTTGTTGTAGGCTTGTAGCATTTTATTTTATTTGAATGGATATTTTGGTCATTTTAGTTTTTCTAGTACTTTCACTCTTTTTTTATTAAATTCACCCCTCCTATACCAGGGATATGTGTGTGGTGTAGACTTTGCCACCAGTTTCCTGTATTATAAAGACAAGATCCTTGTCTTTATGTGAGAATCTCCCTTTAAATGTTTAAAACAAATAGGATACTGAATCAGGAAAACTTCTTCATGTTGAATGTTAAATCAATTAGGTGATCAGAAAATCTAGTTAAGAAATGGTTAATGCCTACTGACATGTTGATTTAGTCAGTTGAACTCATTTTTATTTTATTTTTCACAAGTTTTGAGCAGTTTGTTTGACCATTAATCCAGATGATGACTAAACTAAACTATAGAATGAATGGTTTAGGATCAGAGTTCAATCCCACAAGACATAACAACCACAAAAGTAGTTTTTCGAAACACTTTTCTCAAGTAAAACAATTCGAATCCTAGTCACCAAAAAAAAAAAAAAACAATTCCAATCTGTTTCAGTGGAAAAAGACTGACTAGATGAATATTGGTTCTTACCATAGTAAATAGTCCCAAACCCTCCTTCTCCAAGTTCTCTGGCTTGATCGAAATTGTTTGTTGCCTCTTGGAGCTCCTCATAGGAGAAGACGGGGATCCCAAAGTAGACATTTCCACTTTCTGGGATTGTGTTTGAGTTGGCATTAGAATAAATGTTTCTTGTTTTGTTTTGGTAGTCTGAAGAATCGAGCCTTCGTCTGTACAGTAATAGAATAATAGCACACAAGGCAATCGTAGTTGTGACTGCCAATCCAATAGATAAACCTGTAGGAAGGACAACTTTAGGAGATTAACAAATCCATGCATTGTAACATCCATCAAAATACTAAACAAGGATCGACATAAGTGGTAAGCGACTTGTTGTCCCTTAAGTAAGGTCTCGTGTTCGAGCCTTGTGGATGCAAAAATCATCGTTGGGAGTCTCACCTATCATTTCCAGGTACGCGACCCGAACGACGGATTAGTCGGGGCAAAACTCCGGGGACACCATGGGCAAAAAAAAAAAAAACATCCATGAAGTATAGTATTCTTTGTGAAAATTATATCAATTAAAACTTTACAGGTGTTGCAATAGTGGATATATATATATATATATATATTCTGAGATGAGTAACTTGAGAGAAATAAATATAGGTCATCTAATTATATATGGATGCTCCAGAATTATTTGAAGTGGAATACATACGTACCTGGAAAGAAGGATTGCAGATTTAGCCCCCTTGGCATAATCCTTGGAGTAGGAGGCGTATTGTAAGGTTGGAGAATCTATAAATTAGTGTTTTACCTCTTCTGTGAAATGAGAGAGAATTTAGCTAAGTATTGTTGAAATGATCAATGAAAAAAGACCAAGGTTCGAAATGAAGTCAAAAAATTGAAGTGAGTGGGGAGAGGCCCCTGCGATGATGATCTGATTCGATGGGAGTGTGAGGGTTTTTGCGTTTTTGTTACAGGGGAGAGGCTGGGAGCTTGATATGTGGATGAGTAGGATTAATCCACGTAGATATCCTATTATTGAACCGCCAAGAAGGGCACTTATCATGCCGGCCACAAATTGAAGGAATCAAGTATATATGGATTGGGCTTAAGAGATGTCAACCAACTCATTTTATATGAATCGTAAAATTATGAAGGCTTAAGCCCATCACATGAGGTGACAGCAAAGAATCTCCTTTCATGAGGCTTTAAAACACAGGGAGCTTATGGTTTTTTTATATTTGTATGCTGGGAGGTGAGTTGTTTTTTTGAGGATAATATAGATGGATGAGTAGGATATGAAACTCTATGTGAATTACTTGAATTTAGATTGTTTTTATGTTTTTCATTGGCAAGTGGTACTCTTTTTCCCCTTTTAGGTGCATGGGTTTTTTAATAAGACCCTTCTGTTAAATTTGTAGGTGCATTCCTACCTTGAGGTCTCCCTTTTGTTTTGGAACCTCATGTTATTTATCGAAAAAAAAAAAAATGGATGCTCCAGAATTTGAAGTTATTAAAATGTGGTACGTACTATAATCATTTGAAAATGTCACATTATTTAATGATTTATTGCTCACTCTGTCTTAATCTCTAACTTTCTTAAGAATCCAAGTTTGAATTTTACTAATGGCACCTTAATTTTTGATAAAAATGCTTTTTTTTTCTAAATATTTCTTAACTACTTTTTAACAATTGTTAAAATGAAATAAATGAACACGATAAAATATAAAATTTTTAAAAATTGTAAATGATTAGGATAGGATAATTTTTTTATATTATTTACACTAAAAGAGTTGTAGTTATACATGGATATTCAATTCTTTAATGGTATTCATGTTGTAGTTATTTACACTAATTTTTTATTTTATTTACACTAAAAGAGTTGTAGTTATAATTTTTTTAAAATTATAACACACGTTGAATAATTGTTGAATGGTATTCATGTTGTATAACAAATATTATGGATAAAAATATAAATATTTACGTAAAAAATATGTATTTTCATATTTTCTATACAAATAATTCTAGGGGCATGCTCACCTGAAGACATTATAATTTATCTATATTGTATAGACAATGTTTCAACGTCCCTGATATTGCCACGTAGATAATTTGCTTCTATTGAACTTTTTCTTTGGTCAGCTGCCTAAAGACAGTTCCTTTTCTTATGTCATGGTTATCATTATTAATAAAGGATAGAAAGTTAACGAGTTGTTAGACTGTCAGAGTTAAAATCCAAAATACCCTTCTTTTTATTTAAATGCTTTTATCATTCTTTGAGAAGTAAAGGATTTGGTCATGAATGTAGCTATTTGATATTAATTAAAAATGAAGCAAAAATATTAATTATGTAATATGTTAAAGTATAACGTAGAACCAAATAAAATTTCTTAGAAAAGAATTAAATCCGAAATTGACATTTCAGTACAATTTAGTACCATTTTTTTTACTTTTTGGTGTATTACGAAATTTAAAAAATGTGGTTGAATATTATTTTCTTTAACAAAGACTATTGTTAGGGTCCTATTTATAAAAAAAATTGAAATTATAGTGACTTTCTTGTAAAATTCAAAATTAAAGGTACTTATTGGTAAATTTAATATAGTTATCGTAACTCTCATTAAACTTTAACTTTTTTTTTTATATTTGTACTTGTGCAAGGTTATCTTCAACTGAACTAGTTTAGTGCATTAATTATCAGTGTTGTCACTTTGATAGTAGAACTAGTATTCTTTTTTACCTCGGGAATATAAAAAAATTATATTTTTAATATTATATTTTAAAAAATATGTTATATATATGAAATATTAAACCAACATATATTTTGTAAAAAATTTAAAATCAATTATATATAATGGTTAATCATTATTGAAAAATTACTATATACATAAGATATATATTTATATAAATGCATAGAACCAATTATATTAAAAATAAAAAATAATATAAAATTAAATACTTAAATTAAAGTAAATATTTATTTCCACATGATCTTTAATTCTATGATTGTCAAAGTTGCATTGAAATGACAATAATATTAAACAGTTAATGAAATTATTCTTATATTAAACAATTAATGAAATTATTAAACAATTAATGAAATTATTCTTATATTAGCTAGTGAATGTAAATAAAATTGAAATAAGATCTTGGAAGTAGTATCAAAGAACTACTTATCACATAATATGAATATACAGTTTTTAAATTACTTTTATAAACAGATAATGTATATTAATAAAACATTACATATCAAACATATAAAGTGACTATTGTCACACTCTTTTAGCTATATTATCATACAATATTTGATGCATTTCTATCTAATAATTATCCTAAAATACTATTTTTCCTTCTCTTTCATTATTACTAACATTGTGAAATAAATCTAAAATTTTAAAAATACTTAATCTTTAATCAATCACTAAAAGTCATAACAAAAATCACTAATTATCAATCACTAAAAAAACCATAAAATCATAGAAAATATTCAAAAAACACTACTTATAAACGAGTGTGATTTATATTCATAATATTCAATCACACTTTTATATTTTTAATATTCAATCACGTAATTAGTTTTCATATTTTTCAATATCGGATTCGTTTTCATAATATTCACAATTATTCTATTTCAACAATCAATTAAAAATATTCATAATTCACAGATTATCAATCACTAAAAACTGCATAAATCATAGAAAATATTAAAAAATTACTAATTATCAATCACTAATAACTACTAATTATTTAAACTATTCTCGTCTAACAATCAATAAAAATATTAAAAACTTAATTCATGTTCATAATTATTCCCAATTAACAAAAATATTAGAAATCTCTAATATCAATCACTAAAATTCTCTAAAATATCCACTCATCATCAATCATTAAAAATCAATAAATCGGAAAAATATATTCAAATATAATTAATTATCAAACATTAATAACTACTAATAATTCATAATTATTCTCTTACAAAAAAAAAAAGATATGTTCATTTTTTATGTTTTGTATTTCTCATGTGACAGTCAATCAATTATATCAAATATTGAATTATGACATTTAAATTTTCGTAATTGAATTCAATTAATTAACAAAATCAACCTTACTTAAACAATGAAAGTCAGCATATTTGGGGTTACATATTGCATGGATATGAATGATAAAATATAATTTATTATATGTATAAAAATGAAATTATTTTAATTTCATTTTTTTAATTATGCATATTAATTTGTGTCTTTATTCTATATATTGCACATGTAAAATAAATATTTATATTTCACATAAATAGTAAATTGTGCCTTATATTAATTATTTTTTTAAAATATTTATTTCACTCTATTGTCTCCATTAAAATTAAAATTAATTTATAATTTTATAAGTTTATTATTATTGTCATTTCAATGCAACTTTGACAATCGTAAAATTAAAGATCACGTGAAAATAAATATTTACTTTAATTTAAGTATTTAATTTTATATTATTTTTTACTTTTAATATAATTGGTTCTATGCATTTATATAAATATATATCTTATGTATATAGTAATTTTTCAATAATGATTAATCATTATATATAATTGATTTTAAATTTTTTACAAAATATATATTGGTTTAATATTTCATATATAACTTATATTTTTTAAAATATAATATTAAAAATATAATTTTTCGTATATTCCAAGGTAAAAAAAATACTAGTTCTACTGTCAAAGTGACAACACCGATAATTAATGCACTAAACTAGTTTGGTTGAACATAACCTTGCACAAGTACAAATATAAAAAAAAAACAAGTTCAAGTTTAATGAGAGTAACGATAACTAGATTAAATTTACCAATAAGTACCTTTAATTTTAAATTTTACAACAAAGTCACTATAGTTTCATTTTATTTTATAAATAGGACCCTAACAATAGTCTTTGTTAAAGAAAATAATATTCAACCACATTTTTTAAATTTCATAATACACCAAAAAGTAAAAAAATGGTACTAAATTGTACTGAAATGTCAATTTCTGATTTAATTCTTTTCTAAGAAATTTTATTTGGTTCTACGTTATACTTTAACATATTACATAATTAATATTTTTGCTCCATTTTTAATTAATATCAAATAGCTACATTCATGACCAAATTCCTTACTTCTCAAAAAATGATAAAAGCATTTAAATAAAAAGAAGGGTATTTTGGACTTTAATTCTGACAGTCTAACAACTCATTAACTTTCTATCCTTTATTAATAATGATAACCATGACAGAAGAAAAGCAGAAATGATACATAAACGAACGGAATGGACGAATTGGGGGACGAGTTGGGGTATTTTGTAATGTGCTACCTTTATCTATCTACTCCACCCTACACCACAAAGACAAATAGATGACACGTTTACCATTCTCTCACCACTTTATCCCTCTCACATTTCCCTCACTTCTCACTTCCATTTCCCTCCTCCCCTTACTTCCCACTTCCATTTCCATCATCCCCCTCACTTCCCACTTCCATTTCCCGTCCACTCTCACCACCTCCGTTTTCCGCCCTCCGTCACCGCTTCTTCCATTTCCGTCGACTGCCATCTCCATTTCCCTCTACTGTCACCTACGTTTTCCATCCATAATCGTCTCCCTTCACTCACCTGAAATCATTTCCCTTGATCACTCGGTCGAAGGTCGAAGCTCGAAGCTCAAGGTTGTTTGTCGAAGGTCGAGGTCGAACGTCGAAGCTGGTTTGTCGAAGCTCAAGCTCGAAGCTGGAAGCTAGTTTCTCGAAGCTCAAGGTCTAAGGTCGAAGATCAGAGGTCGAAGCTCGAAGCTAGACGCAGACCCGTAATTTCTGTTCTGACCTTCGTGGTAACTCAACGTCAAAGTGTGGCCTCCCTTTCCCTTCAATCAAGTGACCTAAGGTAAACTAAAATTAAACTTAGTTGAAGTGTTATGGTGATTGTGGGATAAAGTCAAAGTTACGTTTTTTTTGTTCATATATGAGTTAATATAAGTTCTTTGGTTAGTGAAATTAATTTATGTATAACTAAATATGGTAATGATTATTAGCAGGTTTGGGTATTACGTGTAAAATGTTTGTGTATATGATTTGGATGAAAAAATTTGAATGAAGTTGCAGTAGCTAGTAAAATGTGTGCGTATGCTGGTTAGTATATGAATAAAACGTTGGTAATTTTTTGTATAAAATGGTAAGTCCTGGGTAGTGTTTGTAAATGTATGTGTCATGATATAATATGTCCCCAAGTAGTGAGTTAATAGTTTTTAATGGTTGTTATGAAATGTGAAGGATGGGAAATTTTAAAGTTTTCTATTTGGAAGTATTGATAAATAGGTGTAACATTGTAGTTGCTAGTAAATTGTGTGCATCTGCTGGTTAATAATTGATAAGTGGTTGGTAATTTTTTCTACATGTTTGTAATTTGTGTTTATCGTTTCAAAATAAAGTGTCCCTTTTGTAGTCATACATTTGTATTGTTTTAATATTTTGCAATGGTTATTTAGTGTTAAATAAGTGTAAGATAGTTGGGGTTTGTGACCTCTTTTAATTATTGTAGAGCATGGTGGACACATCGATTGACAATATTGTTATAGATAATGATGGTGAATGTCAAAATGATGAGCCAATTGTCGGGATGACTTTTAATACGGCAGAGGAGGCAAAACTATTTTATAGGGATTATGCAGCTAGAAAGGGGTTTGGGTGGAAAGTAAGGGATTCAAAAAAAGATAAAGATAAAGAAGTTTATTTTTTGACGTTAGCATGCACACGAGAGGGTAATCGAGTGTCGAAGATTCCAGCAATGGTAAAAACACTACCTGCATGTGTTAGTGGCTGTGATGCAAGGATAACAGTGAGAAGGATAGAAAAAGGGGTATGGTGCATAACTAAAGCAAAGCTTGATCATTGTCATGATCTAAGTCCTACAAAAGCTAGAAAGTTCAAAGTGAACAAGAGAATTAGCTTACAAGTCAAGAGGACTATACAAGTGAATGATGATGCTGGAGTTAGAATTAACAAGACTTTTCAGTCTCTTGCCCAAGCTGCGGGAGGGTATGAAAATTTGAGTTTTGATGAGCGAGATGTTAGGAATTTAGTTCAGAAGGAAAGAAGGGCTATTGGTAAGGAGGGGGATGCCAAAGCCCTGTTAAACTACTTTGTAAAAATGAAAGGAAAGAACTCAAATTTTGTGTATGACATCGATCTTGATGATGAGTTCCACGTGAGACACGTATTTTGGGCAGATGCCCGAAGTAGAGCTACTCACGAGTCTTTTGGAGATGTTGTCACCTTTGACACAACATATCTGACCAACAAGTATGATATGCCCTTTGCGGCATTTGTTGGTGTTAACCACCATGGTCAAAGTTGTTTACTAGGGTGTGAGTTACTATCTTCTGAAGATACAGAGTCATTTGTTTGGCTTTTTGAATGCTGGGTTAGATGCATGCATGGCAAGGCACCTAGGGGGATTGTGACCGATCAATGCAAAGCCATACAAAATGCTATTGAGATAGTTATGTCTTCCACTCGACACAGGTGGTGCCTTTGGCATATAATGAAAAAGATCCCAGAGAAACTTAGAGGATATAGCGAATACAAGAAGATAAAATCTTCCATGAAAAATGCTGTTTATGAATCACTGACAGAGGAAGACTTCGAGTATCAGTGGAGTGCTTTTGTTAGAGACTTTGAGCTTGAAGATAATGAGTGGTTGTGCCGGCTTTACAATGAAAGGCATAGATGGGTTCCGGTGTTCTTGAAGAAATTTTTTTGGGCAGGTATGTCTACAACGCAACGGAGTGAGAGCATACATGCCTTCTTTGACGGCTATGTTAACTCCAAAACAAGCCTGCAACAATTTGTAAAGCAGTATGACAATGCCTTGCGTTCCAGAGCAGAAAAAGAATTTGAGGCAGATTTTAAGTCGATGAGCACTACCATTCCTTGCGGGTCGAACTCTGATATTGAGAAACAATTCCAAAAAGAATATACACATGCAAAATTTCTTGAAGTGCAAACTGAATTTAGGGGAAAAATGAACTGTGGAGCTACCCTCAAAGAGGTGGTGAGGTGTTTAGCATGGTACAGTGTGAGGGAGGAATTAGTATGGGGGGAGCGAACACGAGAAGTTGAGTATAAGGTTGAGTTTAATCGTGAGACCCATGACATAAGCTGCCAATGCTTGTTGTTTGAGTTTAGAGGCATAGTTTGTAGGCATTCACTTTGTGTTCTCTATCTTGAAAGGGTGAAGGAATTGCCCTGTAAGTATATATTGGATCGATGGAGCAAAAAGATTAAACGAAAACATTCTTACATCAGTAGTAGTTATGATGTGGTTGCTTTGCAACCAAGAGTGGAGAGGTATGATAAGTTGTGCAATAAATTTTACCTCCTTGCAGAAGAAGTTGCAGATTCAGAAAATGCGAGTAACCGTCTACTTTTGCTTCTTGATGAATTTAGAACCAATTTACAATCTATGCCTTTTTTGGTTGAAAACACTTGTACGGCTGCTAATGAGAAAGAAAATGTGACTGAATTGGGTGATAGTGGTGGGAATGAGGGCGTGCAGATAAATGATCTTGTGCATGTCCCACGTAAAGGTAGGCCACGTGCACGCAGATTTGTCTCTGAGGTTGAAAAGAGGAGCGAAAGTCTTAAAAAGAAAAGCAAAAAAAGAAAGACAAGTGAGGTTGTTAAGGTATGTGTTTCTACCTTTACAGTTCTTTATTACCACACTTAAGATAAAGACAAATGCTAACATACTTCTTTTCCATGGTTATTGTAGGAAACTATTGATGTGGGATTTGGTCACAATGGTGGAGGCAACTTGCATATTGAGTCATCCATAGAGGTTAAGTGTTCTGGACGATTAAGTAATGAAAAAGTGATGTTTCGTTTACGTAATAAGTTTGTGTTGACCTTGTAAAAATGTTTTACTTAATTTGACAATTCTTGGCATTTGTTTAAATCTTTGAAAGGATGCAACACATCAAACACTAATGGTAGTTTGTATTTTATGAAGAGCATAACTTTATCTCATTGTTTCCCTTGTTTGATTGGTAATGTATTCTGTTGAGTGTGGTTATTAATTATTTGCAATAAACAGACTGTAGGTGTTTACTTGCAACAAAATGTTGCAGTGTCCAGTTTAGGGGATCAATTTTTTGACAAGGAAGTAGGCAATGTAAATCAGGGAGGATTTGTGTCACTACTTGAGAGTTATAGTCAAGTATGTAACTCCAAAATTAGTAAGAGGTTAATTGTAAAGACTTGTTATGCTTAACAATTTAGTTGACTTGACGAAATTATTTTCTTTTGAGTGCACAGGAGTTGTCATACACAAATCTTTTGAGTCAGGAAAGCATTGCTATAGATAGTAGGGGATTTGGAGGACTTGGTCCTTCATTTTGATAGACATGCCTAGTTTGCACAGGGTAAATACTTCTTTAGTCATAATGATTTTTGTAATAAGAGTGTTTGCATAGTATGAATGTTTTTGGTGGTGTATTGTGTCATAATTAAATATAGTGCTAACTTCATCTTTTTCATAGGGACTGGTGCTACTTACAGTCATACGTTAATCTTACTTGGTTTCTATAGTTTTTGTAGGTTTTTTGTGTACAACTGTATATATGGAAGTGAGAAGTTGTCATTAGGCACATATTTTTTTGTCCAATATGTGCTGTGAATATTTAATGACAGAAACATCATAGGAGTTGAGGACGAGCAGAATTTTTCATCGACAACAACATTGATGTAATTTTTTGGTGTTAGGATTGTACTCAAGTGACTTATGTCGTGTTTATTTGATGGCACATTTCAAAGGTTGAGTGGTAACTAAATGTAGAGCTAGAAACCTAGGGGAAGTCAATGTAAACCAACCAATTGTTCCATCAAATATACAATGTCACATTTTGTATAATACTTGATCTCATTTCCAATTTAATTGCATAATTATTAATATATTAGGGGAATAGTGACCTTTTGGGTCAGCTAAATCATATATTATGAATGCAAATGACTGGTAATTTGTCTTTGTTAGCTGGTAAGCACAAACAGGAAATGCTAGTAATTATTTAATACCGCTAGTAAGTAATTTTCTGTGTGTTTTTATTGTACCTATAGATTCCTTGGTAAGTCTTTGATAAGGTATAATATCTCCAGCCAAGTTTGTCAAGTAGCTAATCATTAAAAAATGTATTCATGCATACTAACCTTGCACAAGGAATTCCAAACAAATTATTATATTGCAAGGAAAATTTTGATGAATATAAAATTTTATAAAGATAATAAATTATATTATTTCTTATTTATTTACGGGAGGATAAATTATTTGATTGAAATATTTTATATTTTAAATACTTGCAAGGATAACATTTTTAATCATTATTTCAGTGGTGTAAAAAATAAAAAATATCAAGGAATGGACATTACATTGTAATAATGAGTTGTTTTAATTAGTGATATTTTAGATAAAACATTGGTGGTTAATTTGATAAACTATTATTTCTGCTGATAATTTTTCTAATATCGCTGATATTTACATTACAAAGTGGCTGATAAAGTTCAGTAGATGCTAGTAAAAACGGACCACGGGGGTAAATTAAATCAAACGACCCCCCCGTGAAAAGCCGCACGGCCCCGTGGGCTTGAAGCTACATTTCACGACCTAGCCCATGGCGATCTGCACGACCCTATTGCGTAGTTCTAATTTCATGGCCCGTGCCGTGGCGAACTCCACGGCCCCGTGGATAGTTGCCGAAATGCACGGCCCCCCAGTGAGTATCTACACGGCGCCGTGGTTAGGGGTTCTCATTTTCCTAAAATTTCCGCCCCAGGACAGGAAGCTTCACGGCCCCCCTCGTGGTGCTCTCCACGGCCCCGTGGTAAATGCCCCTGTTTTTTTTTCAGTTTTTTAAAAAACTAATAAACCCATTGCAGTCTCCTTTTCCACGTTCCTTTGAGTTTTTTAAAACACTAATAAGCCCAAAAACAAAACCCTAACCCATTTCAACCTCTTTTAACTTTCATTTCACTCTCAAACATCACACCTCCATCCTTCTCCTCCCCTAGCCGCGTTGTGTGACTGCCACCACCCCCCACTCCGACGCACTCCCTCTGTACCGGCAAAGTACGCCGCCGCCGCGACGCCAACCCCTCCCATCCAAGAGTCACCGGAAAAATGCCACCAAGAAAAGGGGCATCCCAAAAAACGAAGGGTCAACCATCAAGAAGAAATCAGGCAAGTTCCTCTTCTTCCCCTACCTTTGATGAACCATTTGAGCAACTCATCTCAAGAGAGGTTTTTGCAACAAAGTATCTTGATGAAAATGTGGTATCGAAAAAATAAAACTATGCAATCTTTAAATAACATAGCTAACAAAAAGGACTCTTTGGTCAACCCGCAATATGGATTGCCAATATACATGCACGTCAACCATATATAATACCTCATGCTTCAAGACGGACATCATTGAGGACGACGACGCCTCAGACCTCTCCACTCGCTCATACAACAAACCCTACACAAATCAACACTAATTAGTTTCAGACGTATCAACAATATTCGTATATTGACATAAATACAAAGTGTACCTCCTCATCTTTCTGTTCCAACCTTCCTCTTGCAGAAACCTTTTCGTTGTCCCAGAATCTAACTAGTGGTGGCATATCCAAATACACCCCTAGTGATCCTATTGGCCGCCGTTGGAAGTACCAAATCTACAAATATAAAATCCACATTAATGAATACAGCTAATCAACAACATAACATTAATTAATCTATGACATGTTAACATACAACATACCATTAAGAAGAAGGTGCATCCTCCTAGGGCGTGTCTTGAATACATATTCTTCTTATAGGTTTTAATCTCTCTCACCAACCACTCCAGTATGTACTTGCTCCAATTGTACATTGATGTGTTTTTAATGTCCACTACTGCAGGGAGCAGTTTAGGACTAGGAGCGTTGGTTGTGGTTGGACAAAAAAAGACAGAAAGTATGTACAGCAGGAACACTCTTCTAAACAAATCATCCACCGCTCCACTACAAATAGCCTTTTCAAGGTCTTTTTTTGTTGAGGTGCGCCACGTCTTCAACCTCTATCTTTTCTTCTGGGTTCATAACCCTATGGACCTCCAACCCTATCGCCATAAAAAAAAACATTGACTATATATTAAATGATTTCATTTCATTAAGTCTCAGGAAAATATTACAACAATCACATTTGCTATTAATCTAAATTCTCATACCATTACTCGGTATACCGAATACATCTCCAACATCCGCCTCCGCAACCGGGATCCTTATCCCCTTTACGTACAACATATATTGGCTGACATCAAAACAGTCGACCAGTTCCTTACACAGGACCCGATCCAACTGGGTGCAACGGTGAAGAAATAATTAGCCAAAGCCCATGTCTACGACAAGTTGTTTTTGTTCCTCAATCAACTTGTCGCAAATTGCTTTAAGTTGACTGGGGGAACACCTGGTGCTAAATGCTGCCTGCAAAGTTATATGATTTCACATCTTATGAACTACAGTTGAGTTACATATGATTCGATTATAAAATACGTCGAGTGTCATATGATTCTAAACAACATATACTACACTCATATACACAAATTACAATATTATACATTATACTTACAGGTCTGTATGGACGACTCTTATCATTCAATTTTAATTTGGCGGCACTTTCACTTTCTGAGGTAGCACTCGTCGGCAAAGCCGTTCCCTCCATAGTGTCATCTACAGTATACTCTTTCTCATCATCCACCTTACGTTTACATCTCCTTGCTTTTGTGGTCTTTAACTTCTCCTGAAAATAATCAAATGCATAAGTTAATGAACTGCTTAATCTTAACATCTTCTCGTGCATATGATTCAATTATATACTACAAGTCATATGGTTCTATGCTTAGTTGTCCATAAACTATAGTCATATACACAAATTGCAATATTATACGTTATACTTACAGGTCTACATGGACGACCCTTGTCCTTCTTTTTTAATTTGGCGTCAAATTGTCCTGCCGATGTTGACGTCGGCGGCGACGCCGTTACCTCCACAGTCTCATTTTCAATGTACTCATTCTCACCATCCACCTTACGTTTAGCTTTTCTAGCATTTCTGGTCTTCATTTCTCCCTGCAAATAATCAAACTCTAGTTAAAAAAATATAATTGGAACACCATGTAAAATTGTAATTAAACTCTTAACAACACCCCTTAATTTAATACCCTCGAAACATTAGA
This sequence comes from Aeschynomene evenia, assembly GCA_013621005.1. Lineage (NCBI taxonomy): Eukaryota > Viridiplantae > Streptophyta > Magnoliopsida > Fabales > Fabaceae > Aeschynomene > Aeschynomene evenia. The sequence continues at coordinate 20,638,237 of CM024267.1, forward strand.
AAAGACACGTAATTAACGTTTAGCATATTCATCCATTATGGAATACCATTATTAATTTCTATTTTATTATTTCTACTACATAGCCTATCACTAAACGACAAAAGCATTCTCATACATTCATCATATTAGTAAAGCTATGCATGCCACCAAATATATATATATATATATATATATATATTATTAGTTCTCAAACCTTAATCACAAGCATTCAAGAAAGAAAAGTAAATCATGCATATCAAGTTAAAAATAAGATGATTGCATTCAGCAGTTTAAAATGTAAATATGCATTACATTAATAATCTAATTTGCATAACATCACTCAAGGACTTTGGATAACATATTAAAGGGGATTTGAACATCCAATGAGATCAGTGATTTTACTAGAAATAATAACAACCACATAATGAAAATGTAGAGCAACAATTCAGTTAAGAATTAAAACTTAGACAACAATGTCATATAATTGATGGTAAAGAATTAAGACAGTTCCCGAACATGTTGAATCAAAATTTAAAACATAGAGCTTTCTGCATTTCTGTTGAAAAAATATCAACTCCCAGACAGAATTAACAACAATTTGGCACAACAACAACACACACACACACAAATAATAACACAACCCATTATTGCAACAACAGCTCTATTTGTCAGGGAAAAATTTGGCACACCCATCTTCAACTAAAACCCTTAAACCAATCCTAATCAACACAACCAAACAAATGTTCACCATATAGTAATCTTGAAACAGTATCAGCCACAACAATCATTCATCACAAGGGAAAGCACAATCGGGGTATCAATGACCAAACGACATTAAAGGGTAAAATAAAAAAGAAAGACGCGGAGACTGACCCAAGATTGACGAACGATGAAGCGACAGCAAATAGAGCGGACGAATCTTGAAGACGAATCAGAGAGTAACAGCGGAGCTCAGGCGTCCTTTTGAACCCTAAATCGCAGAAGGTCACCGCTTCTTCCGGAACAACCTCAGGCGCCGGAGATGACTGCGGCGGGTTGAGGTGGACGCGGTTGAGGGCGACTGCGGCGGATGTGCGATGGAAGCCGGACGGAGACGGAGCACGCGGGAGGGAGAGGGAGTATGCGAGAGGGAGAGGGAGCTTAGTTGACGGCGACTCGGCGGAGGTGCTACGACGCCGGCAGGGTTCCGATGGATTGCCGTGAAGAGGTACACGCGGGAGGGAGAGGGAGGACGCGGGAGGAGTCAGTGTTGAATGAGCTTGAATAATTTGGGGGAAAGTGAATTAGGGAGAGCGAATTAGGGGATTTTGAATTTTTAACAAAGAGGGTGTAGGTGGATAGATAGATAAAGGGAGCATAATATGGGTTCCCTTCATTCGTCCCCAAGTCGTCCATTCCGTTCGTTTATGTATCATTTCTGGAAGAAAAGGAATTGCCTTTAGGCAGCTGACCAAAGAAAAAGTTCAACAGAAGCAAATTAACTACGTGGCAATATCAGGGACGTTGAAACCTTGTCTATAAAATATAGACAAATTATAATATCTTCAAGTGAGGATGTCCCATAATTCTATTGTCATATTTTAAATTTTATTCAAACTTATTATTTATATATAAAAAATGCTATTGATACATATAAATATATCTTACACCTCTTTCTCCATTTATAATTTGTTGATTGTGGGAGGGATAAAGATGTATATGGTACGGTTGTATATACCAATTTCATTCCTCTTTTAAGTAACTTTACCAATGTTAGCAAGAACTCAAATTTTAAGTGTAGATATTATTTCTCTGTTTCTCTGGTCTTTTAGACGCAATACCGTACTTATTTTCTCAAACTGTGTAGTCCATCCGTTCACTCCCTTGTTCTCTGTAAAATCAAAAAAAAAAAATAGCAATTAAGTCCACAGATCATAAAGCATACAAATAAACTCAAACACCGACCGAAAGAATAATGAAATCTCAAACTGAAAATTGCTTTCCGATTTTATACGTATTTAGTTACCATGGCTATCGACATCATGAGATCCTGTGTCGTTAAGACGCCACTGGCCGTAAAACTCTTCAGTGGACTCAGATAACACAACTTCAATTTTAACAAAAGACCTTAAGGATGTCCACCGGTCAGTTGAATCGGGCAGGGAATTTGAACAAGCAGTTGACAAGATAGGGTACATGTCATCTTGAGGAACATCATGTTCAGAATTATAGTACAAATTGTAGGGAGGACAACTTTTATATAAGGACATGTTCATAGGTGCTTGGTCATCATGATCACCGTAGCAATTAGTTCCCTTTCTGAGGAAAGAAACGCGATTTATACTACGAAGAGACTGTTGGGAAATCACGCATAAAGGTGCAGCGGAAAACAAAAATTTTTATGCAATTCCCACCCAAGGACCCATGTGAATGAACATGATTCATCTATGAATTACCTGTTGAAGCGTTATCGCAATACAATTTGCGAACAACACTTGTTCTTGAGTTCTTCAAAAGTTCTTGTTCTTGAATTCTTCAACTCTTGAAATCTTGAATTCTTGAACTCTTCGATTCTTGAAGTCTTCAAATCTTGAACTATTCAAATCTTGAACTCTTCAAATCTTGAACTCTTGAACTCTTCAAATCTTGAACTCTTCAATTCTTGAATTCTTGAATCTTCACAAAGAGCTATGTCAAACTCGTCCGTTGCAAGTGTAGCAACGGCCTAGAGATATCCACACAGCAGTTGTGAGTGTCAAACACTCACCTTGATGCTTTTCTGAAACTCACTATGCTAGTAGCGAGAAACAGAGAAATAAGGATTTCTAGAGAGGAAGGCTAAAGTGTATGAAATCAACAACCAACACAAAAGGCTCCTTAGGTGTGTTATTTATAGCCAACACTTAACCTAAACCTAAGCCTTGTTGGACCTATCTCATGGAAGCCCAATTAGTCACACTAACTTCTCTTAATCCTTATTAGGCCCATCTTATGAAAGCCCAATTAAATTAGTCACACTAATTTAATCTTTATATTTTATTAGGTCCATCTCATGAAGCCCAATTAAATTAGTCACACTAATTTATTCTAATTTAGCATCAATATAAAAACCGCTTTAGTGTGCGACCCTATAGGTTCTTACAACGTTGGCAATATTATTAAATCTCATTTAAATAATATAAACAGTGAGCGGTATCTAGCAACACATCACTGCTACCCAAGTTATAAGAAAGTCAATGGTTTGACATAACCTTTCCGTGATTGACGTTACCGTACACTTCAGTCCCTTTGTCCAAATATCCAGATTTAACACAAGCATGAATTTAGTCATCTTGTATAGTTAAATCATTAGTTTCTTGATCTCCGAGTAGACTGATAAAATAAATGACATTAATGTCACACATTAATTCATTTCAGCATGACCATGCATTTACCCAGTCCTACTCATCAAGGGGCCCACAGATATATCTCTCGTAATGTGAGAAGGACAAATTCTATCTACGTTACTCGCACCGCCCACATGACTCGTGATATGCCTAATGACCGCCTTTATAATTACCCTGTTACGGATAACGTTTGACGGTATCAAAGCACACGACTCCTCATGCAGCGGATCGCAGTAACTTCAAGTCAAAGGACTATATGTACCATCATCACTATGAGAATCACCTATGACATTCACATTACTATCCATGTGGTGTTCTCATGGCGGGTCAGTCCAATATATATCACCATATATACCTATGTGCAGACTTGATATCACATATCCATAACCTGTGAGAAAAGGTTATTAGTCCATACACATACTAGTCTCAACGTATTACTGTTGTCCTGTTGTTTACAGTAATACTTGAATAGGGACATTTAAGAATGGAGTCTCACTATTAGGTTATGTACCTAATCTTTATTCCATTCTAAGGACATCATAATGTTTATTAAAATAAATAAACAATTAATGAAAACAATGCCTCATATATATATATATATAAATATATAAAATAAAATGTCATAATATCATAATAAAAAATGCAACTATGATTGGCCCTCTAGGACATATACCAACAGAGACATCATAGGAACCTCCCAAAAACTTTTAGTGGTATTGGTCTCTAAGATGAAAAATGAGTGGCGACCATCCTGAAAGATACTTTCAATTTGATCATTTGCAGCCGAATGAAGTAGTAGAAAATAGTTCAGAAGAATAAGGAAACCAAGCAAACGGTCTGAAGCCATTCCTAAATATAACAATAAGGATCCAAAAAAAATGCAGTTCATGAATACATACAATTCACTTTGGTAGTTTTGTGTAGCCCATGATAATCTCTTTTATTTTATCATGATAGTTGATAATATATATAGTGCTGCTAATTGGTTACCGTGTTTTGTGTGTCAACTACGTTAGTTGACTTGGACGGTTGACAAAGGAAGATGTTCACACCTCGGATTGTGGCCCAATCCGGCGGCCCAGTTTTTAGATTAATGATTAGCCCAAAAAGGGCCCAAGAGAATGAACCCAAATAAGGTCCAAGATCGGACCTCGGACCCCACGATGGGCGAGTCCAGATCGAGGCCCATTAAACCTTCAAAGCCCAATAACCATCTGTGGCCCAAAGGACTTTGATCCGGAGCAGGACCCGGGAACCGGCCCGTGACCCGACCCGAAGTCGGATAAGATTAGGCCCCCGATTAGGGCGGCGACTAGAAGCGAGCGGATAGCGACGCCGAAAAACCCGGAGCCACGATTGACACTACGCGGGACGGCTCTGTACGCCGCGGAAAGCAGGAGGGCCGTTATCCTGAGTCGTGCGGCGTGAGCGGCACAGAAATGGCTCCAATCCCCCTCTATAAATAGGGTGTCCCCTCACAGTATCAGGTACGCTTTCAGTTGAGTTCTCATACTTACACTGATATTGACTTAAGCTTCGGAGTCCTTTCAGGGAAAACACCCCCAGCGCCTTGGAGAGCAGTTGTGCGAGGAGTCAGATTCCGGCGACAGTTCATACCTCGGTAAAAGGTACGGAACATTGGCGCCGTTGCCGGGGACCCACCATAGCACTTTTCGAGGTCGGTTTACCTTCTAAGGGACCGAAGCAAACGTGAGAAACTGGCTAGAACAAAGACTACAGTCCGCCTTGTCCACCCAGGAGAACCAGGATACCGAATGGAAGGCACGCAGGACGGACACTGTGAAACGGTCCACAAGACCGACCAATCTCAACCTCAGCCCCCCCCCGAACCAGAGGGAGTTGAACCTCGGAGGGACGGGGGGAGCTGAAGCTGAACGACAACCAAGCACGGTTGCTGGAAACAATGAGGTCGGACCCTCTGTTGATCCCGATGTGCGCTAGACAATGCAGCTCATCCGAGATCAACAGGAGAGGCTCCAACTATTGGAGCAAGAAATGGTGAAGCGACTTCCTTTGGAGGATCAACTCCGGAGGGAGGAACGCCGAAACCAGAAGGTGGAAGAAAAGCTCCTCCACGAACGAGAAAAGGTCAAAACTTAGCCCAGCGCCTCCGAAGGCTTGAGCTGGAGCAAAAAGACCCGGCTAGAAATGGTCGGAACGGGCACTCTCGGGAGAAGAAGCAGGAGCGACCGAGATCCGATGAGCAACGTCGGTCTCGGGAACGCGATGATCGCCAAGAAAGGTCAAGAAGATCCCGAGAGAAGGAAAGGGACAGGCAGTCCCAGAATTACCATGAAGAGCGGGAACGCTCCTTTACCTACACCGAGTACCGAAGTACGGGCGGTGGAAAGGGGGGAGGGTTCACATTCAAAGCTGAAGGGCCGCTGGCCCCACATATCTTGAAGTACAATATGCCCCAAGGTCGGACCCCACCGGGACTTAAATACAATGGGACCATTGACCCCGAGGAGCATCTGGAGGCTTTTAAATCCAGAATGGATTATATATGAAGGAGCGGAGGATGAGGAACGATGCCGAGCGTTCCCGATTACCTTGCTGAAGACGGCATTGAAATGGTATAACCGTCTTCCACCAAGGTCAATCCATTGCTTCGCAGACCTCGCTGCTCAATTCCTGACTCATTTCACAACCAGGAAAACAAAGTTGAGGTCCGTTGTAAGCCTCATGAACATCAAGCAGAAGCAGGGGGAGACACTGAGAGCCTATTTTGAAAGGCTCAATGCTAATGAAGCGCTCCTGGTAAGGGATTTGCATGTCTCCAATGCAATTACCCTTTTGATTAACGGACTCCGTTGGTCTCCTTTTGCCAAGTCCCTCTCCAGGTCGGAGCCAACGACCATGGAGGAAATCCAGGACAGAGCGGCCGAGTTCATCAAAGCCGAGGAGGCCATGATGGCCAAAATGGAAAGGGAATCAGTGGAAGATAAGAACGAGGAGAGAAGAGCTGAAAAGTCCTGACCTCAGAAGCCTAGGGAGGAAAGGCAGAGGTCGGAGAAGCATGATCGGGCCCCTACAAGGGGAAAATTCTCCAACTACACCCCCTTATCACGATCGATAAGTGAGGTGTACAAGGAGATACAACAGACTGAGCGGTTGCCCAGGCCCAGGCCAGTTAGAACCAGGGCAAATACAAACTGAGGTCTGTACTGCAGCTACCATGAACAACATGGGCATCGGACGGAGAGATTGTTACGACCTCCGAGATGCAATTGAAGAATTAATCCGAGCTGGCAAGCTCGTGAAGTATGTGGCCGAGCAAAGGGGCCCGAAGAGGAAGAGGGAGAGAAGTCCTGAGGATGAGGGACGCAACCCGAGAAGCAAAAGAAACAAGCCAGAGGATGAAGGTGAACCTGAAAACAGCTCCGAGGTGGTAAAGACAATTCACACCATCGCGGGGGGTTTTGCGGGAGGTGGAGCAAGCAAGGCAGCGAGAAACAGGGCGCTCGAAGAAATAATGAGCGTAGATAAGAAGGAATTGGTGTCGAAGGCGCAGGAGAAAGCCCCGGTGCCAATTACCTTCTCCGACCTCGACAATCCCGGAGTGGTTGCCGACTACGCGGATCCCCTGGTGGTGTCGGTGATAGCCCGTAACATGGAAAACAGAAGGGTTTTAATCGACACGGGGAGCTCCGCCGAGTTGTTAATAAGAAAAGCCTTTGACGAGATGGGCCTAAAGGACTCCGACCTAAAGGCCTACGATGAAGACCTCGTAGGGTTTTCAGGGTACGATGTAATCAAGCCGGACGGTTACATCATCATGTACCTTACTTTGGGCACCAAGCCGCTAATGAAGACAGTAGAAGTAGACTTCATAGTGGCAAGGATCAACTCTGCCTATAATATGATCATGGGAAGGCCCACGCTGTGTAAGCTCGGAGCAGTGGTGTCGGTCCCCCACCTGGTCATGAAATTCCCTACAGAAGATGGTAAGGTCATCACAGTGAAAGGGTGTCAGGTGACAGCTCGAAAATGCTACATCAATAGCCTGAAGGTCAGTGAGAGGACCAAGGGTGAGGATGGAGAGAAAAAAGAAAAAGAAAAAGAAAAAATAGAAAAAGAAAGAGAAAGAGAAGAGAAAAGACCGAGAATCGAGGTTAACAATGTTGAGCTCGATGTAAGATCTCGGAACCCAGTTCGGCCAGAGCCAGAAGGCCAACTGGAGGAAGTACAGATCGGGGAGAGCCCCGAGAAGATTACTCGGATCAGTGCTAACCTAAGTCCTATAGGGAAAGGGGCGTTGATCCATTTTCTCAAGAAAAACGCAGACCTCTTTGCCTGGGAAGCAAAGGACATGCCCGGGATCGATCCCGAGGTAATGAGCCACCATTTATCTGTGTACCCCGGAACCAAGCCGGTACAGCAGAAGAAGAGGAGGATGTCGGAAGAAAAGGCCCAAGCAGTGATCGAGCAAGTTGAAGCACTGCTCAAGGCTGGTTTCATCAGAGAGGTCCAGTACCCGACATGGCTCTCCAATGTCGTGTTGGTACCAAAGACGAATGTGAAGCTCAGGATGTGTGTAGATTACACCAACCTGAACAAGGCTTGCCCCAAGGACCCCTTCCCACTACCGAGCATTGACAGCCTAGTGGATGCCGCATCGAGTTTTCGTTTCTTGTCTTTCATGGACGCATACTCGGGATACAATCAGATCCCAATGAACCCCGATGAAGAGGAAAAGACGGCATTTATCACACCAAGGGCAAACTACTGTTACAAGGTTATGCCTTTTGGTTTGAAGAATGCCGGGTCCACTTATCAGCGCCTTATGAATAGAGTCTTCAAATCGGAAATCGGTACCAGGATGGAAGTTTACATAGATGACATGCTGGTGAAGACAAGAAAAGAAGAAGACACGATCTCCGATCTGGAAATCGTGTTCGGAAAGCTAAGAAGCCATGGGATGAGGTTGAATCCTCTGAAGTGCGCCTTCGCTGTCGAGGCCAGGAAGTTCCTGGGCTTTATGTTAACCCAGAGAGGTATCGAAGCAAACCCAGAAAAGTGCAAAGCCATTCTGGATATGAACAGCCCAACCTCCGTAAAAGAAGTTCAGAGGTTGACGGGTCGGTTAGCTTCGCTATCAAGGTTCCTCCCGCTATCAGCTCGGAAATCTCTACCACTTTTCGAACTGTTGAAGAAAAAGACAGGTTTTAGCTGGACCCCGGACTGTGAAGAAGCCTTTCAAGGCTTCAAGCTATACCTAATGGCTCCCCCAATCCTATCTAAACTAGAGGTCGGAGAAGTGCTTTATTTGTACCTCTCGGTGGGAGAACTAGCGGTAGGCGCGGCGCTGGTAAGAGAAGAAGATAGGGTGCAGAAACCTATCTACTTCGTGAGTAAGGCCCTGCAGGGTCCCAAGATCCGATACCCGAAGTTAGAGAAGGTGGCATTCGCATTAATCACAACTGCGAGGAGGCTAAGGCAGTATTTCCAAGCCCATACGGTGGTAGTAAGAACAAATCACCCTATGAGGCAAATTCTACAGAAGCCCGACCTGGCAGGACGAATGGTGTCATGGGCAGTAGAACTTTCTGAGTTCGACATGATGTTCGAACCTCGGAATGCAGTTAAGTCGCAAGCCTTAGCCGACTTTGTCACAGAGATGGTAGATGAAGAAGAAGAAGAGGTCCAATGGACCCTATTTGTTGATGGATCGTCGAACCTAAAAGGCAGCGGAGCTGGCATCATCCTAGAAAATAATCTAGGAATCCAAGTGGAAATGTCGGTGAAGTTTGAATTCCGAGCTTCCAACAATCAGGCGGAGTATGAAGCCCTGATTGCTGGATTGAAGTTAGAAAATGACCTCGAAGCTCAAGAGCTCACTATCTGTAGCGATTCGCAGATTGTGGTTTCTCATATCGTGGGCGAGTACCAGGCCCGAGATGAGCAAATAAAAAAGTATCTGCAAATAGTGACTGAGTTACTGAAGCCGCTGCAAAAAGCCGAGGTAAAGTACATACCTCGAGAAGAAAATGCCCGAGCTGACGTGTTGTCAAAGCTCGCAAGCACTAGGCCTACAGGGACGAGCAAAACACTGATCCAAGAAACCCTAGAGAGGCCATCAATTGCAGAAGCACAGGAAGTCGCAGCTATAATAACGTCGCCGAGTTGGATTTCCGAGCTCCTCCAGTACCTCAGGCTCGGAATTCTTCCGGATGATGAGAAAGTCGCGGCAGTGGTGAAAAGAAGAGCCCCATACTATACAGTGGTGGAGGGGCAGTTATACAAAAGAAGGTCCAGTCAACCACTACTGAAGTGCCTAAATGAAGACCAAGCCAAGTACGTCCTCGAGGAAGTCCACGAAGGGGCAGGGGGCAACCACCTCGGAGGCCAAACCCTAGCACTGAAAGTTATCCGAGCTGGATACTTTTGGCCAACGTTCAAGAAGGACGCGGCAGAATACGTGAAGAAGTGTGTGAAGTGCCAAGAACACAGTCACCACTACAGTGCGCCTCCCGAGGAGATGACCCCGATCTTGGCATCATGGCCCTTTGATAAATGGGGCATCGACCTACTCGGACCCTTCCCAACGGCTCCGGGCATGGTGAAGTACTTGATAGTGGCTGTGGATTACTTCACTAAGTGGATTGAGGCGGAACCCCTCGGCACAATAACATCAGCTCAATGTCAGAAATTCGTTTGGAAGAACATTATAACTCGTTTCGAGGTCCCAAAGGTCATAATCTCGGACAACGGAACGCAGTTTACTGACAAGAAGTTTCGAGATTTCCTACAAGGATGGAACATTGAGCAAAGGTTCACTAGCGTAGAGCACCCCCAAGCTAATGGGCAGTGCGAAGCCGCTAACAAAGTGATCCTAAGGGGGCTGAAGAAAAAGCTCGACGAGGCGAAAGGATCTTGGGCAGAAGAGCTCGGGAGTGTCCTATGGGCCTACAGAACGACGCCGCACTCTACCACGGGAGAGAGTCCTTTCAAACTCTCCTATGATAGTGATGCCATGATACCAGTCGAGCTCGGGGAGCCAAGTTTCAGAGTTATAAGTTACAAAGAAGCTCTTAACTCGGAAGCAAGAAAGACGGAGCTCGACACAATCGAAGAAGATCGGGATGCTGCCAAAATCCGAGAAGAAGCCCTCAAGCAGAGAGTGGCAAGAAGATACAACCAGGGAGTAATCCCGAGAAGATTTAGGAAGGGTGACTTTGTCTTGAGAAGAGCCAACATCGGAGCACCAAACCTGGGAGAAGGGAAGTTGGCCGCCAATTGGGAAGGGCCATACAGAGTGAAAGAGTCCCTAGGAAAAGGAGCCTACAAGGTAGAAACCCTAGAGGAAAAAGAAATTTCGAGGTCGTGGAATGCCACGAACCTTAGGAAAATTTATATTTAATTTTCTCTTAAATGTAATTTGTGATACCTTAAGGTCGTACTCTTTCCTACCACGGGATTTTGCCCTAAGGAGGGTTTTACCCAGGAGGTTTTAACGAGGCGAGCTTAAGAAGACATTTAAAGTATCCCTTTCAATATTCTGTTATTTTTATCTGAGAGTTTGAGGCATTAGCCCGACGTTAAAGTGAAAAACCCAAGTTGGTTAAGACCCCGAGATGGTCAAAAACCCGAGCTGGTTAGTAAAATTGAAAAAACCCAAGTTGGTTAAGACCCCGAGATGGTCAAAAACTCGAGTTGGTTAATAAATTGATTGAAACAAAAGACCCAAGACGGTCAAGACCCCGAGGAGGTCAAGACCCGAGTTGGTTAATGGTCAATTAAGTTAAAAAACCGAAGCGGTTGAACAAAATAAGAACGAGCCCGAAATGGTTACGGCATTTAAAAGGCGATTACTGGTGTAAGGCTAATAAGCTAAAATACTAGCACGAGTAAACACAGCCACGTTGCAAAATCAAAGTTCTACGTATATTAAAAGCGTTATAAGCCGGCACGAACCCCAAGAAGGGGAACCCGGAAAGTATATACAGTATAAAAACCGACACGAACCCAAAAAGGAGAACCCGGATAAAGTAATCAAAAAGTAAAGGCAAAGATTGTCGTTACAAACTAAAAAGAATCAAATATCAGGAGCATTCACAGTAGCATCTGGAATATCAGTGTCGGGAATGCTGGTCTCGGGGGAAACTTGCACAGAACGGACCTCGGGGTCAGAAGGAGAGACAGGTTACGCTTCCTCAGGCGAGTTGGGATCGACAACTATCAGCTTCCCATCCTCGATCTTGGTATACATGCCGACCTGGCCGAGATCAAGGTCGGGGGCAATGATGCGAACCTGGTCCTTGATGAACTCGGCCACGGCCAAAGTAGAGTCGACCAAGGTCGTCTGCAGCCCCTCCACCTCGTTCTCAAGCTTGGAAATTCTCTGAGTTGAGGAAAGGCGGAGGTCGTCCAACTCGCCTGTCAGTTCATCAATCCTCCTTTTCCCCTCATCAACCTCAGAGACAAGACTTCCCCGACCATATTCGGAGACCTTCAGCTCGCCCTGCGTGAAGGAAAGCTCCTCTTCGGTCGCCTTCAGCTTCCCTTCCATCTCCTGGAGGCGCGCCTCAAGGGCCTCAACTTTCCGGTTGCTGACATCCTGGGCCTCATGTAGGGCATCAAGTTCCTCCTAAACACCCTGACCCAGCACCACTAAGGGCTCCACGTGGTGAAGGACAAAGATTGTTTTCACCAAAGCCCTCTCACTCCATTGAAGAAAGGTGCGGAGGTCGGTGGCTTTATTGAGCTCGGCGGCCGCAGTAGGATTATGGATTTCCCGGGCTATCATCTCCGGGAAGTTATAATCCTTATCAAAAGGCGAGAGACCGGAGGAGCCGCTGGGCTCGTGCTTCCTCTTCTTCCGAGCCTCCAGAGGCCCAGAAAGGCCCAGGTTGAGGCCCTCGTCCAACACCAGATCCTTACGTTTTGCGCCGGGTGGATGAGGAGCAGCGGTGGCCACCACAACGGGCCCCGAGGCAGGGGTAGCCGAGGTGGCAACGGTGGAGGAAGCCTTGGTGCCCGAGCCTCCCGCAGCTGCTTTTTTCTTCTTCTGCGAGAGACATAGAGCTCGGAGGGCATCCAGGTTGGTTGCGCCCGTCATTGTATCTGCAACAAAAAAGGAGTCCCAGTTATAAAAAGTTATTTCGAAAGAAAGAAAGACGGAAGGGGAGAAATATCGTTACCAAGTTCCTTCCGGAAGTCGGAGTCGCTCCCCCGAATTAATTTCTTTAACGAGAGGTTTTTCTCCCTATGGGAGTCAAGAAATAGCTGGATAATGTCAACCTCAACTTCGGTCAAATATTTGTCCTTAATGTCTACGGTGTAGACATTCTTATTCCTGTAAAGGGGAAACCGGGGTTCACCCTTGTCGGAAAGCCAGAAGGGGACAGTGTTTTCCGCAGCCCGAACTCGGAAATATACCTCCTTAAAGTTATGTACGGAATCCTCAAAGAGGGTAAAAACCTTCCGACCTGAGTGAGCTCGGAAGGAAACCCACCCTTCGGTTCCGTGGGGGAGGGTGATGGCAAAGAGATAGAAGAACACCCTCAGGAAAGGAGGAACCCCGAGGTGTTCGCAGACCCTCTCGAACCCTCGAACCATGGCCCAAGAGTTGGGGTGAAACTGAGAAGGGGCGACCCAAACGGTTCTAAGCACCCGTATTTGAAAGTCGGTAAAAGGGATGCGAACCCCAATCCGAGTTAGAAGAAGGTCGTACAGGTAGAAGAAGTCCCCTGGCTCCTGGCCGTTGTTGAAGGGGACCCTTTCATCAGTCGAAGGGGCCTCGATAATGTACTGACCGAGAGCTCCTTCAGCGAATATTTGCTTGTGGGAGTTGACAACGGTAGCATAAGCCTCGTCAACCACCGAAACTATGCCGAGGGCCTCCTCCCCGGCCTAATCGTATTGATCGTTGAGTAAAAGCGGACGTTGGAGCTCTGGCTTCGGACGCTCACCCATTACCTACAAAGGAAACCATTCAAAACAGTTTAAAAAACTGTTCTCGGAAATCGGGGTTTGACGTTTTAAATGGTTTCCAATGAAAGGAATATCCTCTCGGAAATCGGGGTTTGACGTTTTAAATGGATCCCAGTTAAGGGGGGCCGAGCTCCGACGTCACCGTTTCGAACAAATAAAAGACGAAGATAAAAGACCCTCACTAGAGGGGAGAGGAATATCCTCTAGGTCGGACTCGAGACGGAGCCCCGAAGAGGGGCATCCGAGGTCCGAGGTCACACATCCAGATATTTCGGTAATGAAACATGGCAAAAATAAGGGCGAAAGCACCCTATCGTGACCTATGCCAGAAACAACAAGATTAGAAAGAAGAAATTCAAGCATAATCTACACAGGCCTAAAAGAAGTTCCAAAAGCCTAGAACCCAGAAGCGGGGTAGCCTAGAATACTAAAAGGCGTAGAGGGCATGAAGAGACAAGAAAGGCGAGAAAAACACCATAGCCAAAGCTTAAAAGAAAAACAGTAAGAAAAGGGAAAGCTTACCAAGTTTAAAGAAAAGGAATCGCCCAATCTTGAAGAAAACGACGAGGAATAGCAAGCTCCTCACGGCGGCACGACTTCTGGACCAAAGGCAGTGTACGGCGGGAAGGGGGTTGCAGGAAAGAAAATCACAGAGAAAAGGGAGGAGGAGAATCGTGAGAGAATTTGAAGTGAAGAAGAAGAACAGTGACCCCTTAGGCGGTATTTATACCGCCAAAAGGGCAGGGGCAGAAGCGTCATTTCACGCCCGAGGATAGGGGCACTTTCGACGTTTCACGAACAAAAGCAGGGGCAGCTTTGGAAAACGCGAAACTCATCTCGGAAACGTTTCGTCTCCAGCCGAAACGTGTCACGCATCGAGCGGCACGATGTGACGTGAAAAGACATGCGTCAAAGATAGGGTGGCGTGGCTTTCGAGGCGCCTCTTGGTGTTTCAGCTTGAACCTCGGGCTCCGCCCGATCTCCGAGCTGGGGGCAGTGTTCATACCTCGGATTGTGGCCCAATTCGGTGGCCCAGTTTTTAGACCAATGATTAGCCCAAAAAGGGCCCAAGAGAATGAACCCAAATAAGGCCCAAGGTCGGACCTCGGACCCCACGATGGGCGAGTCCAGATCGAGGCCCATTAAACCTTCAAGGCCCAATAACCATCAGTGGCCCAAAGGATTTGGATCCGGAGCAGGACCTGGGAACCGGCCCGTGACCCGACCCGAGGTCGGATAAGATCAGGCCCCCGATTAGGGCGGCGACTAGAAGCGAGCGGATAGCGACACCGAAAAACCCGGAGCCACGATTGACACTACGCGGAACGACTCTGTACGCCGCGGAAAGCGGGAGGGCCGTTATCCCGAGTCGTGCGGCATGAGCGGCACAGAAATGGCTCCAATCCCCCTCTATAAATAGGGTGTCCCCTCACAGTATCAAGTACGCTTTCAGTTGAGTTCTCATACTTACACTGATATTGACTTAAGCTTCGGAGTCCTTTCAGGGAAAACACCCCCAGCGCCTTGGAGAGCAGTTGTGCAAGGAGTCAGATTCTGGCGACAGTTCATACCTCGGTAAAAGGTATGGAACAGAAGACTAGAGATGTGGATGGAAAGATAGGTTTGGAAATGAGGTAACTAACACTTTTTCAGATAAAACAGCCAACAAAGTTCATTTAACACTTTATGGTTCAAATAACATTTTTAATTATGAGTATATTTTTAATGGGTTCGGTGATTGTGGCCCAAATTCCTATCTACTGGCTGTTTTGACTGGTTTTTTTGTTGTACCTCTAACCATGCTCTTTTGAATATTTAGTTGATTTATTGCTACCAAATGTTCAGAAAAAGCTGGAAATGTTCCTACTCAGCTTACCCGTTGGTTCACTTAGATGACTTTAACTGCTTGAATTTTGAAATTGAGCCTTTCATGGACCCTGGCCTGAAGTATACGCAAAGGCAGGTAGAGACTTCAGTAGAAATATGTCCACTCTGAACTATAATCAAAATGGAGGTGTGGTTGTCCGTAAAGAGAACGTCTTAAGTAGAATAATCCTTTTTTCTTTTCATTTAGTATAAAAAGACTAAACCTCAAAAGTGTCCTGGAAATTTTGAAGTAATATAGGAAATATCTTGACTAGACTAGTTTCCCACAATTTGAAAGGACAGACATTATAAGGTCCCTTGATGAGAAAATGTTAACTGTATTAAGAATAATTTCATTTTTAAACAAATTGATCTATGATGATTTTATTATTGGAAAAATTGATCCTAAATTTTATTTAATTTTTTCATAATTTATTCTCTTTAATATAATATTTAACTTTGTATTATCAAATCAACTCTATATATCTCTCATTTTTTCCATTTAACTATTACCACTAATTTTTAATGTATTTATTTTAGTATTCCTAAAAGTCATTTATTAACTCTTGTTTAAATCTTCATTTTTTAAATAATATATATAAAAAAATTATACTAATAATTAATATTAAATATAAAAATTAACTATTTTAAATTATATAAAAATTAGAATAAAATAAATTTATTATATTATAAGTGTTTTAATATTTTGAATAAAAAATATGAAAATTAGTTTATCTTTTTAAAATAATTAAAATAAAATGTGTGCTACCTAAAATTTTTGGAGTTTTTTAATATATTTTACATATCAATAATTTTTTATTTTTCATTTTTCATATACAAAATTATTTTAAATATTTATCAATTATTATTTATTCCTTAATTAGTAGATCCATGACATACATTTTCACTTGATGAGTCCAAGAAAGTGGATTATTTTTAGTGATAATTTTGTCAAGATTACAGCTAATAAAGTAAAAGTAATAAATATCTTTCAATTATTTTTTAAATAATATAATATAAAATTTCTTTCTCCCTTGAATAAAAATTTATGTCTATTTCTAAACAAAAACAAATTTAAGTAATAATAAATAAATTTAGAAAAATATTTAAAATAATTTTATATGTGAAAAATTAAAAAAATTAAAATTAGTGATATTAAAATATATTAAAAAACTCCAAAAATTTGAGGTAGCATATACTTCTTACTATATGTTTATTATGTTGGATTATACTCTTTATTATGTTGGATTGTGGTATTTATTTATGTTGGATTGTGGTCTTTATTATGTTGAATTATAATCTTTATTTATGTTGGATTCTGATCTTTATTATGTTGGATTGTGATCTTTATTATATTGTAGTAACAAACCGAGAATGTTGTCTATATGGCTGGAGTTTCACTAAGACAAAGTCACCTTGCTCAAACTCTATTGCTCTTCTGTTCTTATCTGCAAAACTCTTCATAGCTTGCTGAGCTCTATGCATATTGATCTTCAATTGTTCCAAACGCTGATATCTTGTTGTTAACATTTCTTGCAAATTCAGCTCATCCTGAGACAAGAGTTCTTACTTTACCAGCATTGGAGGATCTCTTCCATACAAGGCTTTATAAGGTGTCATCTTTATGGTACTATGGAAGGTGGTATTATACCAATATTGGGCCTAAGGAAGCAAGGAGTTCCAACTCTTCGGATTCTCATTGCAGTAGCATCTCAAGTACATTTCAAGTGTTTTATTCAAAACCTCACTTTGGCCATCAGTTTGAGAGTGATAGCTTGAGCTCATTGCCAAAGAAGTCTCCTGAGATTTGAACAGTTGCTGCCAAAACCTGCTAATAAAAACTCTATCCCTATCAGATATTGTTCTTTTAAGGAATCCGTGTAACTTAACCACCTGAGATACAAAATTGTCTGCCACTTGTTTGCTGTTAAAGTCGTGCTTGAGGGGAATAAAATGGGCAAACTTTGAGAGTCTATCAATGACTACCATTATTACAGAATAACCATGAGATTAAGGTAGTGATATGATGAAATCCATGCAGATTTCTTCCCAAATCTGAGCTGGCACGGGTAATGGTTGTAGCAGTCCGGAAGGCAATTGATTCTCCACTTTAGCTTGTTGACAGATTTAAGTCCAATAGCTTACAAACTACAATGACTGGATGCTGCAAAGATACATAATGTGTTCCAAATCTCCTTACTTAAAAAATTCAAAGGAGATCAATCTCAGCATTATTTTCTACTGCTTCTAAAGACAACAGAATTTGGATCCTTGGTACCTCCATCAAAAGTTTTAGCAGAAAGAACAATTATGCAGAGTGATAATCTGCTGAAACAGGTCCTGGTTCAATGGGGGACGAAACTCTATGCACCTTCGACTTGGGAAGCAGCTGATGAATTTTATGAAGCTTACAGCAAGGACAACCTTGAGGACATGGTTGAAGTTGATGGGGAGGGTATTGTAATGAACAAAGGTGCAGAGGAAGCAGCAACAAAAAAAGTAAAGAGTGTAAGGGAAAAAACATAAAATAATGGGAGTGGAAAGTTAGTTATAACGAATGGACATATGGCAAACAATGATGAAATCAAGGGTCCAAGAAGGAGCAATTGCACCAGGCTTTTTAGCAAGCGTTTGGAGGACTTTGTGGCTTAACGAATTGGTGGTATGTCTCTCTCTCTTTTCTGATTTCTGTATCTTCTCTGAATATCCTTTCTACCCTCTCTTTTTGAAACCATTTTGCTTTTTTTTTTTGTCATCAGGTGTACTGGTTGGCAACTTCTCTTTTATTCCAGATCACATCATATTTCCTTTTTCTAATTCCATTCCATTTACTATACTTTTCCTGTAATACTTCAAGTACTATTACATTGACTTGCAGCTTCAATATTTTTGTAATTGGTACTCTTAAGGATTGTTATCCTTACAGCGACACTCTCCCTTTTTAGCCGTCGAGCAAAGATCGCACTTCGCAGACTTTGCACCTCGAATAGTCGGTACAACCCAATAGCACTAGCTCGGGGGAATCGTGTAGTGGACTAAGCCCAGAATGATTTAGAGGTCGGCCCAACCCAAGACCTATATAGGCATGAAGAGCCACTAACCTGACTCGAATACACCTTCATATAACTTAATGGACAATCAACGACATTTATGAGGGAGAACGACTAGCAATCTTTGAATAGAGGTTTAATGACTCTATAACTAAGTTCTAATTCATTTGCTCATACATTTCATGGACTTGAGATTGCCTTTAAGTAATGATTGTTTTCATTCACCGACTTTGGTGAAAAGTTAAGGAGTTAATGAAAAAAATGACTTTGTTAAGTGTTTGATGCGGGGTCATAGTAAAGATGAGAATGTAACTCAGTGAATAAAATTGTTCATCGTTTATTCATTAGAGTCATTGACACCGTGTCACAGTGACTCCATTTTTTATTTGGTAAATATGTAGAGTCAGAGTCATTAGTGTCTTGTATCATATTTGTATTGATAAGACAAATGATGGTTAGAGTTGGAAATGATAATATTGAAATTTTGAAAAATGAATAAGGACATAATTGAAACGAAAATTCATTAAACCATCATCTGACTCTATGTCCAGTGGAAAAAAATTGAAAAAATTTATTAATGAGTCAAAATGATTGTGTATCTCTCTAACCCTAAAATTAAACAGTAAAATGAAATCACTTTTTCTCTGCATTTTAGTGCGAGGCCAAATTTGTCACACAAACACAAATTTTGTGAATTGTTTTGTAAATTGTGAAGGACAAAATGCCAAGGGCACAGACATAGTTTCTGCCTTCACCTGTAGAGCGCCAATTGTCGAAACTCGAAACTCACATTTATTCACGTCTCTCTTTCTGTGGGTAGAGGAAGGGGAAAGGGGCGTAGCAGAGAGCTGCCGATACAATCCATTTCAATTTCCGCAATGTCGCAGCAGCAGCAGCAGCAGGGGACAGGTCAAGGTAATGTAGACTTCCATCTCCCCGACGAGATCCTCGCCGTCATACCCACCGACCCTTACCAGCAGCTCGATCTCGCCCGCAAGATAACCTCCATGGCCATCGCCTCCAGGGTCTCATCCCTCGAGTCCGATGCTGGCCGCCTCCGCCAGAAGCTCCTCGACAAGGACCGCCTTATCTATGACCTCGAGGAGCGCGTTTCTTCCCTCACCCGTGCCTTCCACGAGGCTGATTCCAGGTTGAAGACAGTCGTAGATGAGAATGTACGTCTTTGGCAATTGCTTTTTTGTCTTTCCGAAGTTTGTTTCTTCCTTGTTGCTGTTCTCAAGGGCTTTGGTAATATTTTTATTTAATTGTTATTTTGAAATCGGGCTTTTTACTATAGGTACTCTCACATTGTGTAAGTAGTGGGTAGTGGAATTTCTTTTCTTGTTTTTGGGAGTGTATTATAGGAGGTGAAGAGAATTAATGAGGAATATGGTCCTTTTTCCTCTTCAAAAGCTAATTATCTTTTCCTGTTTCTGCACAATTATAAATTATTATAAAGTTTGTTGGGTTTTCGACTTTCGTGATTTCTTTTTGGGGTTAGTTGTGTTATTTTTGTTGATCTAATGGGTGGCCGAGCAGTAAGATTATCATCATAAGATGCTTCTGGGGTGAAAGAAGGATGAAAGGGTTTGTTTTCTATAAGTACTGACTGATACTGTAGGTTTTTATATTGTGTGGTGTGAGGTAAGATTTGTCAAACTGTTTATGAGGAGCTAAAATGTGGAGGAATGGAAAGAGAGGTGATGAATTGAGGAAATGAACGACGTAGATGCTTAAAACAAATATTGTTGATTGTTGCTGTCTTGTTATTTCACGATAGGCGCAATGACGTTGTTTGATCCATGTAGCCTGGCTCCACATAGTAGAATAAGGCTTCTTGTTGTTGCTGCTGCTGGCTTGTTATGGTTATTAATTGCTGCATTTCTATTTTAACCAAAGGAAGCAATATTGGTTCTAGCATTTTAATACGAACCGTCATTGTCAGACACCCATTGTAATAATTAAGAAGCATTTTTGAGGAACCAAGCAAGGAGGAATAAGGGAGAATGAAAGAGTAGCTCATAATTTTCTGGAAGGGACCACAAAGAATCATTTGTCCAGCACTACTTTTTGCAGGGCAAATTAGAGTTCACTCTTGTTTGTGTATATCATCTGTTTTAGTATACAATTCTAACAATTCAATATAATGATATTATTTAATGAAGAGCTCAGGGTTGATGATATAACGTTTTTATCTACCTTTTGGTTGCAGATAAAGCTTTCGAAGGAGCGGGACCAACTAGCAGCAACAGTGAAAAAGTTAAGTCGAGACTTTGCAAAGGTATTTGATTTTGTGGCCTGAGTTTTTTTTTATTGGATATGCATGTACTTGATCTGTTTTTACTCTCTAGAATTTGTCAAGTGATGCAAACTTGTTCTAGCTTTACTTAGTTTCTTATTACTTTCTATTGTTTTGAACTTTTATAAGAGTCAAATACTAACTGACATGCATCCCAAGTTTTCAATCTAATAGAAGTATCGATTCATTGGTTCTGTTTTCATCTGTCTCAATGGTTTATTGCAATTGTAGCGTTGTTTGATGTATGCTTCAGAATAAGAATACAAGATGTTGTCACTATTGCATCATATTGTGTTAAGGAACTAGAATAGATCTAAGAAACACAGAAACAGATACTTGTGTATTGATGTAAAACAGATCCAACTCAGAGAGAATTGAGCTGCTGTATAACAGAAGTACAAGGGAATAAATTGTAAAAATAATGTTAGTAGTGTAGGGACTGAGCAGCCACCTAATGTCCATGCCAGCAAAGTACCTACTTCTGATCTTCCGCACCCAGGATATACCAGGCAGACTCACATTTTCTCTCTGCAGTCCACCTCAGCAAGTTAGTTACCAGATTCTAAGGGCCCCTCACTTCATTCCCCACTTCCCTCCACTATCTTTATAGGCCTTGGCCCATTTTTCTTATTCCTCCTATTATAAACATTTTTATTCCCGGTTTCACCCCTTGGGTCCTACCATTACTCCCACCTCAAAACCAGCTTGTCCTCAATGTGGAATTCAGGAAATTGCTCCTTGATGAGATCCAGTAGTTCCCAAGTGTCTTCAAATGAGGCAAGTTCTGCTGATGAATTAACACCTCTTTCTGCTGGTTAGTCCTGACAGCAAAGATTGCTGCAGGTTCCACCCTCAACTCCCACTCTTTGGATAAACAGATTGGTAATGGTATGTGGGAGCTGTTCATCTCTTGAGGAGTGATATGTGGAAGACTAGATGCACTGTGGAGTCTGGATTTAGCATAGAGCTTCAACTTGTATGTTGCTGGACAAACCTTCTCTTTAATTTCATTAGGTCCAAAGAAGCGAGGGCTTAGCTTTTGATTCACCCTCTTTGCTAAAGTCTGCTGTTTATAAGGTATGAATAATGAATTTATAGGCCAAAGATCAATGATGGCAGAGAAAACAATGATATCAGCTTCTATACTTTGAATTGACTCATCAAAGATTGAGAAGTTGAATGTAGAGACTAAAGTGCTGGAATATTAAGAATGAAGATGGATGCTGCCCGTGTATTTTATTATATCCTTGGGTTGAATGCATTTTTTTGACGTGATAATTGCTATTTACAAATTGCAAGCTTAGTGCACTGCATTATTTGCGAAAATCTAATATGAGTAAGCAACAGATTAAAACATCACTTTCTCTTTAATATTTAATAGTTGTAAGCTACATGGATGGGCAAAAAGTTAAATATAAACTCTATTTTGGACTATTTACTTTTACATGAATTCTATTCTAGCCGTAGAATGTTTGTGCTCTTTTTTATGATAGACATGGTCGACATCGTTTTCAATTCGTTTTTATCCAACCTTTAAGGGAGACCTTTCAAACTTATGTGTACAATTTTGATAATGCATGGTAGGACAAGGGCCCCTAGTAATGGGCCTTTTAGTATAAAACTATAAATTGAATTAAGAGGGAGGCAAAGTACACTTGTCATTGACAGTTTTGGGAGAGTTGAGAGGATTCTCAAATTGTCCCTCACCCTTTGTAAAGATTTAGGGTTCTTCTTGGTCACATTAGCTAAGGATTCCATAGCAACAAAGAATTCTTTCTTGTATAATCTGAATCAGTTCTATCAACTGTATAGAGTTGCAGCACAATGAGTAGAAGAGAAGGAATTCTTGCACGCTATGGAAGCAATTCAATAGGAGATGGAAAGAAGTGAGGATATGAGTACGGAGGCAGCCATGGAAGCACATTGAAGCTATGGCGCAAGAGTTAAATGAGGTGCTAAATCAAATGAGGGAGGTGTTAGGAAACCCACAAAACGTAGAACACAAGACTCACAACGGCACAAGGAAGACATGGTATTTGAAGGGAGGCTCAAAGTAGAATCATTGTCAGGGTAAGGGGAGATGGTGAACCCAAGAAGTGTCAAGAATTTTGAGCGAATTTCAGTGGGTTATGTCAGGTCAAGTCAGAGGAGCAACAGTCACAACTTCAACTTAGGTTGATTCAGGGTGTAGGAGAAGAGGTATTGATGGCTCAGAATGTGAAGGAAGAAGTGTCAAAAGGGCTAGAGGAGGGTAAGACTAGAGGACGTGGTGGCTAGAATAATAGTAGCGGTGGATTCAAGCTGGAATTGTTCCTTCAAGCCAAACAGTGGCTATGGATGAAGAAGGCAGCCTTGCCAATAACATCCTAAGAAGCTACAAAGAGAAGGGAGGGCAGTTGAAGTCGCCCAATGAAGACAATGGAGGAGGATGGCATATGATTGTGGAAGGAGGTCAGGTCGAACTAGAGGAGAAATTCTAACATCTCCGACTTGAGTAGATTTAGGGCGGAGGAGAGGTGTTGATCGCATGGCAGTGGTAGGAGTGAGTGTAGCAGTGGTAAGGACATCAAAGGAAGATGACAGGAACCTAAGGGAATGGGGATAAACATAAGGGCCTTAATTGTTATTATTGAAATATGAGTAAAAGAAAGTGTAATGGGTGTGTGTGTAGTGAGGTGAGTGCTGTAACAGAAAGTTGTAGCAAGATGAGGTCTGCAACAGATTATTCATATGGGTTAGGGTAGTATATAAGCGACGGAACTATGGGAAAAATAGTAGGCAGTTATTTGGATAGTCATTTGGGAGTGACTGAGCTACTATAGTGCTTAGAGGCAATTCTCTCTATTTCTGTAAGATGCTTAATGTTCTTTCTATGTTCCTTGGGTGGTACCTCTAGTATCAGTTAAGAGTGTGAATAATACTAAACACTTCCTCTATTTCTTGGTTTACTTCTGTGGTGTCCTAACAGAAGACTTATGCCGATTAAATGACTTGGCAGCCGTCCATGGTATGTGGCGATGGCCAGCCTTAGGCCATTGGTGGAGGCATAGGAGGAGAAAGCAATCGCCAACCAACCTTCCGATAGGAACAAGAATGTTGTGATGGGGAATTAGAAGGAGCCTAGGGCAAGAAAGATTTTGGCTCAAAGGGTCTTTTTCTAACGTGATGGGCCCATATTAGCTCAACAGATGGAGAAAAACAAAAAGGGCTTTATTTTTTAAGTTTAATGGGCCGAGCTCCATTCAGTTTGAGTTAAAAAGTCCCAATATTTAGAGTCACATTGGATTCTCTTCAATCAGCTTATTTCAACGACAAGGTCATTGTTTTGGACTCCGGATACAGAAGAAAATTTCAGCCTTTTGCTTTTTAAAGTATGGGATCCTAGAGGAATATTTAGTAATAAATTCTTGTACCTCCTTTTACCTCGGGGACAAGGTGGATCTTTTAGGGTATGTTTGGATTGATGGAAGATGGTGGGGTGGAGTGGAATTTATACAAGCTCCATCATTTGGAAATTAAAATTTTGGATGGAGCGGAAGGGAAGTGGATGGAGTCAACTCCATCATTTCTTTATGCTTCTCTTTCCCCCCAAATTTGAAGGAATTGGGTGGAATGAGTTACTTCTCTTACAAAATTACTTATAAGTCCCTATTATAAATTAGTAGGTTATTCTAACTCAAGGGTATTATAGGAAGAACAAATTTATAATCTCTATTCCATTCCACGGACTTATCCAAATAATGGAGTGGGATTTTTCTACACTTCACTCCAATCTGATTCCACCCCATTCCACTCCATTCCACTTCATCCAACTCCATTAATCCAAACATAGGGGAAAGTGTTGACAATACATTGGGCCTTTTAGTATAAACAGAAATAAGAGAGGGAGGGTAGGAAGACTTGTAATTTGAGAGAGATTTTGGGAGAGTTGAGGGGTCAGGGGACTCTTGAATTATCCCTCACCCTTTGTAAATATTTAGGGTTCTGGCCACTTTGACCAAGGACTCCATAGCAAGAAAGCATTCTTTCTTGTATAATCTGACCAGTTCTATGAATGCACAAATTTCTAAACTTGCTGATTATGTCCAGAATGGATATTTGTTTTTATTCATTTGTATGTCAAATCTATCTTTTTCACTCATTGTTTTGAAGCTATGCAACAATTGGTATACACCCACATGCACACAAACATATATTGGTACAAATTGGATTTAGTATTTTGAATTACTAAATGCATATTTTCTGTTCTATTTGTACACATAACTCTAGCTGGATTGTGAAATATTGTTCTTTTGTCTATTTTTGTCCCAATTTTTCTCCAAACCTGACAGCTTTTTTTCTCTTCTCCTTATTTGATAGTTGGAGTCATTTAAGAAACAACTGATGCTGTCACTGACTGATGACAATCCATCTGTAAGGCATCAATATATTTAGTCTTGGTTATCACAGTTATTTGTTGCTATTTATCTTTCCGCTGAAAATGATCAGTATCATCCTAAGAAGACTCTTTTTTCTTCCTTTCTTTTTCATTGCTCTTGGACAGCAAGCTGAGACCATAGACATTCGAACCTGCGACCAATCAATTCCAAAAGCATATCCTGATAAGGGTACTTCCTTCCTCACTGATTATCATTTTGGAACATAGCGTTCCTATGGAATTTATGTTTCACAGAACTGTTAATCTTCTTGAAGTTATTTATCTGCCATTCTTTTTTAT
This sequence comes from Aeschynomene evenia, assembly GCA_013621005.1. Classification (NCBI taxonomy): domain Eukaryota; kingdom Viridiplantae; phylum Streptophyta; class Magnoliopsida; order Fabales; family Fabaceae; genus Aeschynomene; species Aeschynomene evenia. Next base: position 20,663,470 of record CM024267.1, read on the forward strand.
GTTGCTTGCAGATGATGAAGGAAGTGGCCATATTGCACATCGTTCATACAGTGGCCCTGTGGATGTCAGTAAAACAAATGATGAAGGTAGATAAACTCTGCAAATATAGATCATGTTATTGTTGTCCATGTTCCAGAATTCAATTATGTTTCTTGTTATCTTGTGTAAGTATTATCATGCATGATAAATTAAATATTTGAATAAACGAACTTCAATTATGAGTTTTCGATCCGATAAAATAGCTGGAGTATCTATGAAAAATGTGGCATGCAGATGTTTTAAACTTGATATGTCATCCATATTAATTTCTTTTATAGTGGCTTCTATTCTTTGATTTTTTTTGGGGTGGTTTTATAGCTTCCAGGTATTCAGGTCAACGGTTGTCTTTGACCCCATATATCACACCACACCTTACCCCGACTGGAACTCCGAAGTTGATCTCAACAGCTGAGTCTCCGAGAGGATATTCTGCTGCTGGTTCGCCCAAGAAAACTTCAGGTGCCACCTCTCCCTCAAAACTTCCATATGAAGCACGGCCATCTCTCTCTGGGTGGTATTCATCAAGTCAGCAGTCATCAGCAGCTAGTTCTCCACCTCGGGGACGACCAATCCCAGGTTTAGAAGATCTGTTTCTTAATCTACTATAAAATAGGTTCTTTTCCTCTGTATCTTAATTAGATTGCTCCTTGAAGTCTGTCAAGCTTCTTTGCTCTTTGTCCTTGAAGTCTGTCAAGCTACTGGCTAGGGCATTGTTTATAAAGCACAAAGAAAACAGGGGGCTGTGCTTATATTTTATCACTAAATCAGCTTCAGTTGTTTATAGCTCTTGTAAAATTTTGTTTAGGTCGTGCTCCAAAGATTGATGGAAAGGAGTTTTTTCGTCAAGCTAGGTGACATTCTTTCTCCCTGCTGTCATAAACCGACTTTTTGTTTCAGTTTATTTGAAAGGCTTACTGAATTCATTTGTGTATCTTTTTTTTTTCAGGAGTCGCCTTTCGTATGAGCAGTTTAGTGCATTTCTTGCTAACATAAAGGAATTAAATGCTCAGAAGCAAACGCGAGAGGTAAATATATTGAATACTTGAATTACTGAGTTTGGAACTGAAACTATTTAATAGTTTATCATTTTTCAACTTGTTTTGTGATCTCTTAGGAAACATTAAGAAAAGCAGATGAGATATTTGGGTCGGATAATAAAGATCTTTACCTATCTTTCCAAGGATTGCTTAACCGGAATGTACGTTAGCTAATACTGAAAGCAGCATGGCCTGGAATAGTTTCTATGAGTTGGTATGCCAATCCTAGGTCACCATTTTTCTCTTTATTGCTTTGTTAAAACATGCATTATGTTGGTTTTGAAATATAGATGAAATTGTGTTAGAACACTGGTTTCTAAGGGAGGTGCTTACTGATTACCAATGTTTAAAAAACCGGACCGGATATTGAACCGGATGAGCTAACGCTTCACAGGTTTAGTGGTTCAACCGGTTCGACCGGGGTTCAACCGGAATATAATAAATGTAGGTAAATAATTAATTATATATGATATAAAATTAATAATAATAATAATAATAAATATTCCCAGATAAAAATAAAATATGAGATACATAATAAAATTAATAATAATAATTACTTGCACATATTTATAACACTCTAATTTATGATACCCAAATACCCCATTGGTACTATCACACATGTCATGTACTATTTCCTATTTTTTTAATGACAATAATAATAGTAATATATAATAAAAAAATCAACCCTGATTCTTATCTTAAGAAATCCTTATCATCTTGAAGGATGCGCCGCCCTCCTTCCCTCATTCATCTTGGACTCTTGGTAATTGATTTCTTAGAAGAAAGTAAAAATCCTCTCTTCTTCCCTCTTTTTTGACTATTTCCTTTGTTTCTGTGCATCCTTCCTCTAATTTGGTTCCCCTCACTCTCCCTTCCCTCTTTCTTTGATAAAGCCCCAACAAGTTCCTCCTGCAACCACCTTGATCTCACAGCCACGGTGCCGACTCTCTTCTCTCACACCAGTCACCGCGTCGTTGGTTGTGTTCTCTGCTTGTCTTCTCCTCTCGTCATCAGTTATGATCTCGCATTCCTTCTTCATCTCGAGTCGTCGGCGAGCTTGCCTCTTCACCTCGAGTCACCGGCGATTCTAGTTGAGCGCCTCTTTCTGTGAATCGGTGGGCCGTCCCGGTTCGCCGGTTGAGCGGCTCAACTCCGGTTTTTTTATTTTCCGGCTCTCACTCACAACCGGACCGCCATTGTAACCGGTTCCCGGTCGGACCGGCCGGTCCGGTCCGGTTTTTAAAACACTGCTGATTACTAATGGGGATTTTTGGTAACTCACCAAGAATCCCTAGAATCTACATTGGGTGAGGAAGAGTAAGAGCTCCTTAACTCTACAAATCTATAACTTTCTAATATCAATTGACAAAGACCTGAACTAATCTCAATTTCGCCCTAATTTTGGCTAATCAAGCTCAATTAGGTTTTATGCCGGGCAGATCTACTATGGAAGCTATATACTTGTTAGGGAGAATTATGGACAGATATCAGAGTAAACATAAAGATTTACATATATTCTTCATTGACTTGGAGAAGGCATATATGATAGGGTGCCGATGGAGGTCTTATGGAAGGTCTTGGAGAAGAAAAGTGTAAGAATAGCCTATATCCAAGCAATTAAAGACATATATGATGGCGTTGCAACTAGCGTGAGAACTCAAAGTCGGTTAACAAAAGATTTTCCTATTGGTTTAGGATTGCACCAAGGGTCAGTGCTTACACAACATATCCAAGAGCCAGTGTCGTGGTGCATGCTTTTTGCCGACGATATAGTCCTTATAGGTGAATCGAGGGAGCATATTAATGAGAAGTTAGAGCTGTGGAGACAAGCTCTAGAGGTACATGGTTTGCACATAAGTCGCAATAAGACAGAGTACATGCAATGTAAGTTCAACAAGTGCCGTGTAGTCAGATATAGAAGTGAAGATGAGGGAAAACACTATACCAAATGTTAAGAGATTTAAGTACGTTGGTTGCATCATTCAGAATAATGGAGAGATAGACGATGATGTAAATCACAGGATCCAAGTTGGATGGACAAAGTGGAGAAGTGCTTCGGGCTTTATATGCGATAAAAAAGTATCTCTAAAACTTAAAGATAAATTTTATTGTATAGCCATCAGAACAACTATGTTATATGGGATAGAGTGTTGCGCAACAAAGGATCAACATGAACACAAGATTAGCGTAGCGTAGATGAATATGCTTCGATAGATGAGCGACCATACTAGAAGAGATAGAATACATAATGAAAGTATAAGAGCGAGCCTCGGAGCAGTGTCAATTATTGATAAGATGGTGGAATCCTGCATTATATGGTCTGGTCACATTGGGAGGAGACTAGAAACATCCAATGAAGAAGGTGGATGATAGGGTAATGGTACTGGTAGAAGAAGAATTAAAAAGGACATGGAATATTTTCTGTATTAATCAAGAAAATGAAAGAACAAAAGGTTTCTAGGTCTTAGAGAGACCTAGCTACTCTCCCAAGCCCAAGCCTAATTCCAAGTGTGAGATCCTCTCTCAGTTTTCTCCTCTCCTTTTTATAATTCTCACCACCTCCCCATAACAGAATAGCAACAATCTTTCTACCTCCCCACTAACTTGGTAGCTAGGCAGTGTTAGTAACAAAACCCTTCAATGCTCATTCTGTACATAACCTCCGAATTACAATTAAATCCCCAACTTATATTAACTAGGTACCTAACAGTACTCCCTCCCTAAAGAATCACCTTGTCGTCAAGGTGATGGCTAAAAATCAAGTGCCAAATAAAGAAGTTGTGCTTGTATTGTGGAAATGGCCTCCTGGGTTCCATGAACATGTCTGAAGATCCCTTGTGTTCTTTAAGCAATTTATACCAATTGATAGAACCTTGATATCTCTAGGATGTGTTTATTGATTGATTAGTGATTACCAATGGGGATTCTTAGTACCTCACCAAGAATCCCTAAAATGATACAAGGGGTGAGGAAGAGTAAGAGCTCCTCTACTCTCTACAAATCTAATACTTTCTGATTAATTCTCCAAGACCCCTAAACTAATCCCAATTTCCCTTATTTATAGCTAATCAATTCCCTAACTAACCAACTCCTCCAACTAACTAACTAATCTATTACTAATATGATCCTATCATACCCACATGTCTCATCCGCTGAATTATCATCATTCCCATGCTCAGCTTTCAAAACCATATCAGCAACATCCTTAATGAGTTCAGCATACTCAACAAACCTTCTATCTTGTGAATTGATAGACTGGTGACAGTGGTGAGAGGCTTGCACATCATGTCTGTCCCAGTCAACATTATGTTCAATGGTACAGCTGCTATGGTATACCCATTGAATTTTGAATCCACTAGTTGCATTCAAAAACCAAGGCCAAAGAAAATACAAAAGGATAGCAGAAACCAAGCTTAAGCTCTCAAGTCCATGCGCCAATATAGTTCTAATTCAACTTCTTTAACATTAAATGGAGGTGTGCTTTTGGTGCATAAAACTCATCCCATTTAAGGTGAAATACATCAGAAGTGGGTGTTTGAATCTCCCTATACCAAACAAATGTAGCAGAAGTAGAATTAACAATAATGCATCCATGTGAGTTTGTGATACCTCCTTCTGGTAGCTCTGCCCCTTCATTTAGCATCTCAAATTGAAGTGGAATGTGGTGGTATGGATACATGCAGGCCAAACAAGTTCATGTCTAGGACCATCCATGCATACCCCATCCCACCCATTTCCTCACCGCCCACAAGGTTAGCCCCAATTCCATTTGAATCTGTAATAAACCAGAGAGAAAATAGGGATTTAACTCCTTTTAAATTTACTTATAGAAGGAGAGGGGAAAACGTAACCAACTGAACTTTGAATTTGGATACTCAACATCTCTAGGAAAATAGTTACAGAATTAGATATTATAAATAGGAAGGCTGAAAAGCTAGCTAGATAGGAAATAAGTGGAGTGAAATCTAGGTGGAGAGAATTGACCTCTCGAAAGTCAAATATCCTTTATTGTTTATAAGTTCATTCAATAAAACTACAATTCAGTGGAGGATTTATCACTTCGATAATTCTTCCTCTGTTCTAGCTATTCTTCTACCTATAATCCTATTCCTATCTTCTACCTAATTCTACTACTAACAGTAAAGTAGTAGAAGAACCATAACAGAATCATCAAGATAAACAATGGAATTATTTGATGCATTTGGGAATATAACACGATCACATACCTTTGGCCCACCATCTCCATCTTTGATAAAGATCCCTACCATGTTTCTGTTTGGCTGTTGCAAAAAGAGTTCTGGAGGCCAGCTTGAATGAGTAGGGAAAATATTGAGATAAGGAGATGAGAAATGTTGAGTTACTTATTCCTATCTCAAAACTCAAATGAGGTTGAGGCCCAAGTCTTGAATTTGTTCCAACAAGAAAAATTAGTAGTTCCTGATTTCCTTGGGCTTGATCCATTAATTTGAGAAGCCAACTTATTTCAGCATAGCAGTCTTCATTATATTCAGAATGGGCCCATTAGGGTAAAGATTGAGCTTCCCTGCCCCAATCTCACTTCTGCCTCCACCTTCACGAACCCACTATTGCAGAGGGAGGGAGTTGCTGCTTCTGAGTTTTGCGTCTCTGACCAGTTTGCCGCCGGTGAAGACCATGAATCTGGCCGTTCGTGTGGCAGTTGAAGAACCTTTGTCCATTTTGAAACCCCAATCTTGGCTGCGTCGTCCTCCCATTTCTTCTGCTTCGTATTTAAAGCATCGGAAACCATGTTCACTGTTGTTGCAACAGTCGCTGTGCTCTTCGGATGGTTCCGACAGCGGAAATGTGATCCGCATGCTTGAAAGTCCGGACTCACACATGGCTAGCGATTTTGCTGCCTCCTTTGATGAAATCAACTCCGGTGGCTTGGGTGGTGGTGGCGGTGGTTCATGTGGTCGTGACACCTCTGGCGACACTCCCTGCATGGGTTTGGCTGGTTGAGTCGAAAGTCCAAGCTTTCTGGCAGGTGTGAACTCTTCTCCTTTAAGTGCTCCTTATGTGGTTCTTCCTCAATCACCTGCACGACTTTTCCCAAGGCTTCTTCATCTATCAATACTTCGGGATCCACCCTTTGTTTGATTTCTGTTTGTGGATCCCACTCCCCTAAACACGACTTCTCAATCTCATCCATCGTGCTCATAGTTTTTAATATCGGATGGCGGAAAATGGCGGAAACCCAAAAAACCGCCATGGGGTTATATCGGATGGCGGAAATGGCGGACCATGAAATAAATAAGAATATATGCACAAAAATGACACAAAAAACTGCACATATAATAATAATAACATCTAATTACGTAAGCAACTTTCTACCCATAAAGTGTTCAACAAATAAACACAACATAGAGTTATAAAATACCAAACATCATAAGACATGAAATGCTCCTTAGCCCTTGTAATTCCCCCTTTCATAATTTTGCCACAAAAATTACAAATAGTATCATTTGTATTATGTTGTTCTACTGGATAAACATATTTCCAGCCTGGATCTGCTCTAGCAGCTGCTCTATTAATAGCTGTTTCAGCAGGAGCTTGAGTAGAGCCTTCACTAGGATCAGACTATCTTGAACTTGACATTTTAGAGGAGCAGAGACAGCAAACAGAGAGAAGATTGGCCGGAGAAGGAGGCGGAGCAGGAGTCGGAACAGAGCAGCCGCGAACAAAGACAACAGAGGCCGCCAAACAGAGTAGCCGCCGAACAGAGCAGCCACGGAATAGAGCAGCCGCGAACAGAGAGCCGTGAACAGAGCAGCCGCCGAACAGAGCAGCCGCGAACAGAGACGCCGCCGGTCAGGGTGAGGCGCCGCCGGACAGGGTGAGGCGCCACCGGAGGTAGGTCGCAGAGATGAGTGGGTGAGAGGAGAGAAAGATCGAGAAGAGAAGAGAAGAGAGGTTGGGTTTAGGGTGAGAGGGTGATGATTTAGGGTTTCATTAAACCCGATTAAAATTACCCAAATGCCCCCAAAAAAATAAAAAATCAATAAAACAGGCGATATTTCCGCCATGGACGCCATGAAACCGCCACGGCGCCATTGCCATTGCGCCGCCATTCGGCCGGCCGATATTCAGCATCGCAATGCCATCCGTATGGCGGTTTGAAGGAAACCCGCCACGCCATGGCGCCGCCATGGCTGATATTTGAAAACTATGATCGTGCTCAAATTTGCCCCTTCTTCCTCAACTTCATTCTCTCCACCTTCATCATCTTCTTCTCCTTTCCTCTTTGCTGTCTTCTTGTTGCATGCTTTCAAAAAACAAACGAATATTAGGAGTCAAATCCGCCATGAATGACCTCCTCCTTCTTCTCCACCATCAAGCTTCATCATTCTCCCAAACTGGAAGTCGACGTTGCCGGTGATTCCTCTCCCTTATCAGCCTTTTGATTTTCTTCAGATTTTGCTCCATCCTCTTCACACTATCCTTCCTCTCCAAGTCTGATCTCATGGCAGCAGATTGCAGTGGTTCCGGCATAGGGCTCCTGATGAGAATCCAAATTAGGACTCTAGATGTCACTCCAAAAGATTGGAGATAAGCCTTAGACGCCACAAAGGAAGAGAATTCCCTTTGATAAGTTTGAATTGTGTTCAATCATGAACAAAAGAGAATAAACTCTCACAAATTTGATAAAAAACCAAAGTTAATCTTTATTCATCTACACTTGTAACCTCCCTAGCAATGATGTGTGTGTTTTAATACTCTATAACTCTACTCTTAAATGAAATAAAACCTTCAAATAAAATCCTAAGAGTCTCCAACCTATGTATTGCGCTATTAGCAACTAAATAACACTAGAAAATAAAATTCAAAGTCTGAAAAACAAAGAGGTAAGCAATTAAAACCCATGAAACCCATTATTACAAATTAAAACTCCACAATATTAAAAATTGAAATAAAAACTAAATAACTCAACCCCTAATTTCGTGTAGCCTCTTCCCCAGCCCATAATTCTTCATCCTTGATGCATAGAACAGTCTAGACTTCTTTATTTTATTTTTACGAAAATTATTGACCCACCCAAGCTCATATAAGCTCCCAAGAACGAGAGCTCTGATACCATTTGATAGGGTCATGGTACCGGTAGAAGAAGTAAAAGGAAACATGGAGTATTTTTTGTATTAATCAAGAAAATGAAAGAACAAAAGGTTGCTAGGTATTAGAGAGACCTAGCTACTCTCTCAAGCCCAAGCCTAATCCCAAGTGTGAGATCCTCTCTCAGTTTTCTCTTCTCCTTTTTATAATTCTCACTACCTCCCCATTACAGAATAGCAACAACCTCTCTACCTCCCCACTAACTTGCCAGCTAGGTAGAGTTAGTTACAAAACTCTTCAATGCTCACTCTTTACATAACCTCTCAATTACAATTAAATCCCCAACATATATTAACTAGGTACCTAACATTGGATCAGATGAAAGATATTACGGTGATTAGGGGTATCGGGAGACCAAGAAGACAATAGAAGGAGCTATTAAGGTGGACTTGAGGGATAATGGGCTAAGCCCACAAATGATTCACAACAGGTTGCAATGACGTTGTTTGATCTATTTAGACAGCCCTGTCTAGTAGGATAAGTCTTGTAGTTGTTGTTGTATATCTAATCAAGCCCCAAAAAACCAACTTTCCTAACTAGCTAACTAATTTACTAACTAATGTGATCCTAACACAAATTGCAGCTCTTGGAATATTATTATTAAGCATGCATTTTATATTGCCACAAAATTCCCGATGAATATTTAACATAATAAGTTCAATTGCACTGCTTTGCTGATAGAGCCTATGAAGTAACTATAGTGTACATCCGGAGAAGGAAGGTGTGGAATGTTGGGGATCTGAAGGGTGAGAGGGTCAGTGGTAAGGGAGCAAACATATGATGAGGAGTTGAGCAGGTAGAGGCTACGAGACTTAGATCCGGTGCCAATCATCTGTCTCGAGTAGTCGAGTTCCAGTCCTGCATATAAATAGAATCTTTAGTGAATGAAACAACACATTCCAGGGCATTAGTTAAATAGAAAACAAACAGAAGGTTAAATGGAGAGCTAGGAGCATAAAGGACAATGAAGGTAGGGGGTGGGCAGTACCAACCCCGTGAGCTCTGTGTGTGAACCATTAGCTAAGGTGACAATGTGAAAATTACCAGAAATAGAGTGTGGAAAATAAGGCCTTATTACCGTAGATGTGATTAGTAGCAATAGCATCAAGATCCCAAGGACCCATGAGGCCGACTGAGAGAAAAAAGCAAAGGAATTACTAGTGTGCGCAATAGAGGCGGTGGGACTCGAGTTCTAACGTTGTTCAAACCATTTCACAAAATTAGCATAGTCTGTGCAACATTAGCAGACCGAGGAGGGTAGCTAATTAATTGAAAACAATTGTCAATGGTGTGGCTGAGTTGATGACAGTGATTTCTTCTATAAAAGTCATTTTAGTGTTTTTTGAGGAGTTAAAATATCTGATTTCTCCAAAAAACACTTTTCAAAACACTTAATAAACATTTGAACTTAAATTAGTGATTTACCCAAACAACCCTTAGTTTCATTACTCACTATGACTCTTGTTCAGTTTCAGGGTTCTGACACAAGTTTTGGTGCATTCTACCCTGCAGATACCCAATTCTTTGGTGAGCCAACACTAGTTGTGTGGGCTGTTTGTACTCAGACTCCTTAAGTTACAATTTTGAGTTTTTGAAGAATAGTGCTCCATTTACCTTAAGGTAGGGTCCGAGTTCACTTGTTGTGAATGAGTTGTAAAGTTAAATGTTTATTTTGATTTAAATGTATTTTAAGCTCCTGAGTTTGATTTGTATGGCTAGACATACATATTATGGAATCGTTCGAGACTTCAAGGGATGTACGTGGTGGGTATGTATTTTGAGAGTGTATACTTGTGTCTATCTTGGCTATAATGTCGATATATATGTTAGCAGGTTCATTCTATTTTTGGAAAGGTTTGATTTTTAGGGGAAATTCTGTTCATTTTCCCTATTTGAGGTCTTGGTAGGCTTGTTGGGGAGTATATATCCCTTATGTGCTGTTCATGGTCTGGGTTAGGTTGTGATAGGGAAGTGTAGGAACCTGGTACCAATAATCACAGCAGTAGCAGAAGAATTATAGAGATAGATTAAAATAGATAGAGGATATAGTGTGTAGAAATAGAGAAGGGAATAGAAACAGAGGCAATGAATGGAATTAGTGTAATTCCAATCTTGCTTCTGAGAATGTATTATTGAATATATAAATTGCAGAAGATTAAGAAGTAATATGCAGCATTTGAGAGGCTACCACTTTTCTAGGGTTTTTGTGCTATCCAAATTCCTCCATGCCCTACTCTAATTTTCCCATCTCAATAATGTTATATCATTAATGCTAAATGGACAATGAAAAACCAGTCCATACAACCAATGAGCCTATTTTGACTTTGGTTTTGGCCCAAATAATCATTGAGATTGTAATGGGCTGAGTAATTATGGCACAAAATTTCATTTATTGGCTGGTTGGACTGGTTTTGTATTGTTCATTTAGCATCACCCATGTTATATTGACTTTCTATATGGGTGTACCATGTGGACATCGAAAATAATTTGACATCAAGGGTTATTATTTTAGCATTACGATATCCTTATTCGACATCAATTATGGATGTTCACCCCAGACACTTTATATGGATGTCAACCTATCATTTTCCCATCTTAATAATCTTAATCTTAGAGTCCTTCTTCTCGCTTCTCTAAGAATTAGCACCGCACTATTTTCCAGAATACCCTTTCTATTTCTCTTCCCTAAACCATACATGAGGTACGTGATAATATTCCTCTTTTAAAGAATCAGTTTGTCCTCTAGGTGATACTGTAGAATGTAATACAACAACGCTGAAATGATAAACCCTTCCCTGGGTCCCAAATCTTGAATGAGAGATGGAATTATGTTTACATTGCAGTAAGATCCTCTTGAGTCCAAAGTCTTGAAAAAAAAAAATGAACATATTCTTGCAACATAGGAATCAACCTGGGTCCCATAGACAAGTGCTTAGTTTCTTTCCCTTTCGGTCATTGATTGCGGCATCACCTTCGAACTCAACACAAGTGCTGCTATGCAAATATTTCATACAAGCATACTGTGACTTTTTTATTTTTGCAGTACACATCACCATCTCAAGAACTATATGATGGATTTCCATTGCAAAGTAACCTTCAACACCTGAATTCCCCATATGACGATGCTCATGATGTATTGTAGTGAGATTGATTGCCAAAATACTATTCTTTATAGCATCAACAAAACATAGATAATAGATCCACAAAATAGATGAAAGACAATGACTCAGCTCTAAACATTTTCTTCCTATTAACCTCTGAAGTGTAAGTAAGTGATGATTCCTTCAACCCCTGGTCATTATGCTTGCTGCTGCCAAAATTTAGTTCCATAATAGACAAATTAATCCCTATTAATTAAAGATTTTGGACAAATTAATTCTTCCATTATAGGAACTAATTTGACAATTTTTATAAATCTTGAGGGACTAATTTGTCTAATTTTCTTGTTCAGTTATACGGACAGAAGATTAATTTTCTATAAACATTTTCAAGAAGATTAATTTTCTATAAACATTTTCAAAAAGTATGTTAATAGAGCATGCGTACAAATATAAAAGTAACTTAATGCTCATCTCTCTTAAAAATTTTATAAAACTACATCTAACTCCAATCATTTTTAAAACTTGTAACACGTTCTTCTACTTATATAAAATACATCGATATCCCCTAAGAATGTTTTAGTGTTAATTAACATGTGAAAAATACATGATTTTTAACTATATATCTATAATAGACAATTACCTAAAATTAAAATTACCAAATAGTTCATTAGAGATATTAAAACTTGTCCCATTTCTTACTATACTTAATTTTATCACTTGGTACATGATCACTTGATTATTTTACCTTACAAAAATTGTCTATTATTTATCAATATTACATTAAAATTCATGTGCCCCTCACATGTCATGAAAAATGTTAGTTTAACTAGCAATCAAATAATCTCAGGGAGGCCAATATAATGAGATTGAGAGATGGATATAATTTTGTCAAATTTCAAGAAAGATGTGTAATTTACCTAAAATAAATAATAGTTTTACTAATAAGTTCCATAAGAACATTTGTTAAGGATACTGCAAATAAAAAATTTTAGAAAAAAATTTAAAATATTATGATGGGTCCAATGTAAAAATAAATGTTTTCAAGAAAAAACTTTCTATTTTCTTTTTTTTGGTTGCCCACGGTGTCCGGAGCTTCGCCTCGCCTAATCCGTCGCCACGGGCCGCGTATCTTGGAATGACAGGTGAGACTCCCAACAAGGATTTTTTCCATCCACAAGGCTCGAACCCGAAATTTTGCTTAAGGGACAACAAGTCGCTTGACACTTGTGCCAATCCTTTCTATTTTAAATACCTTAACAAGTGCCCTAAAACAATTGCCCTAAGAGCACTTGTAAGCAAAACCTAATAAATAAATGCTAAATATCTTGCTGAGCATCTATGCTCGTGTGAACTTTTCAGGAGAATTTATAACAGCGCAAAAGAACCAGATTCAGACTTTGGAAATTCCAGTTTGTTCGGTCAAGGGCAGCAACACCACGTCAATCAGCAGAAATAAAGTACTTCCAATTTCCAAGGAAAAGAAACAAAACAAGGAGAGTGATACCTTGCGGTTCTCCATGGTAGAGGACATGTGACAGTGACCAAATACAACGTTCTATAGTCGAAGACTCCAAATATTCATGCATCGCAGTAATCACATACCCCAGTCATAAACATTGTCCGCTAATCTATGAGTAATATGACAACCATTTCAACAATTGATGTTTGAACATCAGAGTACAATATTGGACACATGAACCTTTACAATATAACCAACCCTTGGACCAATTTCCTTTCACACAAAAAATAATGACATACAAGATAGAACAAGTACAGGGTGATTATAGTTTCTTTATGATCTATATTAGAAATACACAACACAAACAGGTACCATAAAGAAGACTGTAGCTACAATAGAAAAATTGAATGAAAATCAAACCCATTCTTCAAAATTGTTTCTTTTTTCTTTTTATTTTCTTTCTTCCTATCTGTCTTTTTCTTTTCTTATCACCAACTCTATTTTTTTTTTTTTCCTGTTTTGGAGACTGGGTTATAATGGCTGTGAGGTCCTTACCTGCTGCTTCATGCTGTCTGAGGGGAGCTGAGCAGAAGCTTCTGGCACAACAATGTTAGCAGCTGTTATGGTCTGGTACTGTGAAGGCATTGTGGGTGCCAAATGTTGGGTATAAAATATTTTAGCATGAGCAGGATCAACATAGTCATAAGCATAATTAGCAGGTGCAGCAGAATTAGGTGCTATGGATTGAGAAGGATGATGAATTTGGGAGTAAGCAACATATTGTTGTTGATGCTGACTAGCAGGAACTTGAACTAGTTGAGGGGTGCCAGCAGTTGCCGTTCTGTACGTGCCTGCTGTAATGTCAGATTTAGCCGTGGGAGTGTTCGTCGTTGGGCTGTAAGCTGCAGATGGAGGAACCAGTGATGCAGGATTTGGCAGATTTGGAGGTTGACTAGAAGGGATAGTTGCAGCCGATTCACCTATATTTGGATGCTGCATGGATAAATTGTATGCTTGGGCATGTCTTGCTGGCACAAAGTAAACTGGGTATTGCTGATCAAGCTGATGGTGATGCTGGGAAACTGGGTGCTGCTGAGAAGGATAGACAGGATAGTATGCCGTAATCGGCACAGGACCTGCAACGCTATGGTGAATAAAATGTGTGCTGGGGATAAACTGTGGCTGTTGTTGAGCTTGCTGCTGCTGCTGCTGCAGTTGACCAAATTGATGCTGCTGATCAAATTGCTGTGGCAATACATATCCATGGTCAGGTACTAGTTGCTGCAACTGTATCCGGCCGTTTGGATCAGACATATTAACTTTCGTATCAACAGAAGTACCAGGAACCAGGGAAATTCCAGATTGAGTTTGAACTTGATCTTGATAAATTACAGGTTTTGGGCGTGGCGTTGCATTTGAAAGACTAGTATCACTGCATATATAATCAAAGCAAGCAACAGGACTAAACTATTACCCAAGAAATATATAATCAAACTAGTGATAAATTATGACACAAATCAATCATGATTCAATCCAGTAACAAGAATTCAATTCCTGATAGAATTCAACTCAATTCCATTCCACTAAAAGTTTCCAAACAGGCTGTAAATAAAGACTGCAAAAACCATATAGAGAAAAGAGAAGAGGAGAGGTATTAGAAAATACCTAGAAACTGAATCAGGGGAAGGAAAATCAACAACACCAGTTGACTTCGGTTGAAATTGGGGAGGCAAAGCCTGTGGTTGAGGCTGTGACTCTGTCAGAATCTGAGGCTGGGTCATCGGTGATGACTTTCTATGCCCCACAGGCACCCCGTGGTCCGATCTCTCATCATCGGAGACAACTCTGTTGTAGTATTCCCCGGCCATCACAGCTGCCGTGCTGATCGGCACACCTGCCACAGGAGGCGGCGAAGAAAGCACAACAAAGCCCTCATCCTGCTTCTGCCCCACACCACCAATACCCAATTGACCAAACTGTTCCTCGATCCCCGCCACTTTCTGATCCTGCAGTTTAACTCCACCATTAATGCCGCCATCATCCATATGAACCCTTATTGGTGGTAAATTCGCCATAACCGATGGTGACGATGAAGTAGACCCGAAAGATGAATTCGTCTCCATCATAAGCGAATCCGGAACCGACTGAACCTCCTGTCCCTGCTGCTTCGGACTCTTCCCATTCCCACCCTGCGCTGCAGCAGAATCCACAGGACCCGACACGTGGTTGTTGGTGTTGTTATTCCCTGCGATGACCTCATCATCGAGTCCCAGAAGGCAATTCACAGAGGCAGAGTCCGACAAACCCCCGTCTGACATCCCGGCGGAGCTGTTAAGTGCGTTGAGGAACCAATCGTCGGACTTCCCCGAGCCCAGGCCCGACCCGTCGTGCTGGGTAGAATCGGGCTTGTCGGGGAAAAGAAAGAGGCGGATTCGCAACGGTTTTGATGATGAAGAGGGATTATTGGCGGTGGCGGTTCGGTCATACTCGTCGATCATGTTGTCAAGGTCTTCCTCGGTGGTAACGGATATGAGGGAATCAAGGTCCTCGCTGGGGAGCTGGTACTTGAGAGCGAAGGAACGGCCGTTGAGGAAGGTTTTGGAGAGGCGCGTGGAGAGCTCCGAGAGGGAGGTGTGGCGGTCGACGACGAGGATGCGGGTGTCGCCGCCGAGGTAGGAGAGGGTCTTGTCGTGGGGACGGGGGGCGATGTGACCACCGTAGCTGACCATAAGGCGGAGCTTCGTGATGGTGGTGGTGGTGGTTGGAGGAGGAGGGTAGGGTTCATCCCAGGAGTCGGTGAGGCGGGAGCGCGGGGAGGAGTCGACGGAGTCTGGGTAATTGAGGTGGGAAGGTGGTGGTGGGGGATGGGAGGAGGATAGCGGCGAAGGAGTGGGTTGGGGTGGAGGTTGCGCCTCCATTGGTGTTGGAATGGAAGGTATAGAGGAGGTTTCTGGAAGAAAGGCAGTTGCTGTAATTTGCAGCACACAGAGAGAGAGAGAGAGAGAGAGTGTGTTAGTGACAGAGGAAAAGGCGGAAAAAGAACATTATGGCGTTGAAGGATAGATTCCTACGGCCTGCTTGCATTGCCAAATTGATTTTTTTTAGGGGATTTATTCGGTGCCCAATTGTATATTTGACCAATTATTATAGGTTAAAATAAATATAATTTAGTACCAAAGGGAGCATGATAGTCGCAGTCGCAGTCTTTCTAAACGCATCTCATTTTCAATCACACTTCTTTTTCATCTCTCACTTGCATAATTCGCTCTCTCTAGCGATAGGTTATGAATTGAGTTTTTTTTTTCATAAATTGATAAAGTTAGAGAATATCAATATAAATTAAATTATTTTTTGAAGATTACTAACCTATCAGGTTACTAGTTATATAAATTAAAAAAATATAGATTAATTTTATCTATAAATCATACACCTACATATATTGGGTATCGGTACCCTATATTTTTCTGGGTACCGAATCAAAATTTTTTTTTAATTTTAATAATTTGCACTATTTACTTTTAGAGCAAATAACTTATTTGCTATCTCAAAATTAATATGAGTGTGTTTAATAAGATAAACTACCGATAATCTTACAATTAAATTATCTGATTATTCAGATTGATTCGTTTGGTTTTATAAAAATATTGGTCTTCCAAAATGATAATTGGATTACCCCATAATTTATTTTATTACACAATTATCTTTTTTACCGATTATAATTTTCTTACTAATCATAATATCTATTCGACAAGTTTCTTACTAATCCTAATACCTTTTTTGTTTTTTCTGCAATGTGCTTGTGTTATGTTCTGTTCTTCAATTTTTATGATGTGTTTTTGACTATTAATCTCAAATTAAATGTGTTTCAATTGTTATTAAAAATTGAAACGTGTCTCAATTTTTTCTCAAATTTGATTTTTTTTTTCAATGTGATTATATTTTTATGCTATGTTGAATTTTATAATTGTCTATATTTTTATTCTTTGATTGTGTACCTAATGAAATGAGAGGGTATTTCAGTCATATGTGTATTTTAGAATATATTTTAATAATATAGGTAAAATAATTATATTTGATTAATTTATTTTATAATTATTTAAAGATTATAGTAATATACATACATTACTTTGTAATCTTTTTTAATATATCAAACAAGGTAATGTGGATTACCAGTAATATTATTTGTATATAACAAACAAGATAACGTAGATTACCAGTAAAGGACGTTTGGTATGCGGTAATGTAGATAGATTACCGATAATCTTGCAATTAAATTATCTGGTAATCCAGATTGATTTGTTTGGTTCTACAAAGATATTGGTAATGTGAATTACCCGGTAATCCTGGAGGTAATATACATTATCCCCATATCAGGTGGTAATGTGGATTACCAATCCTAGGTAATCTTCTAATTTATTTTATTACACAGTTACCCCTATTATCGATAACACTTTTCTTATTATTACCTAGTAGTGTGTGCTGCCCTCCTGGTTCAGTGGTTCTGCAATGTTCTTGTGTTTTGTTTTATTCTTCAATTTTTATGATGTTTTTTGTCTATTAATTTTAAATTTAATTTGTGTTTCAATTGTTACTAAAAATTGATACGTGTTTCCATTTTTTCTCAAATTTAATTTTTGTTTCAATGTGATTATATTTTTATGTTGTGTCGGATTATATTATTGTCTATATTTTTATTTTTTGATTGTGTATCTAATGAAATTTGTTTTTTTTTTTATTTTCTTTGCAAGAATAATATAATTATTTTATTGGATTTATATTTTTATTAAATAATTATATTAATATCAAAACTAAAAAAAATTAATATAACATGTTATGTATTATAGTATATAAATAATTAATTAAATATAAAATTGTTAAAATTTTACTTAATAAAAATGTTTAGAGAGTGAAACTAAAAATTAGATGACATTACAGTCATATGTGTATTTTAGAATGTATTTTAATATTATATATAAAATACTTATATTTGATTAATTTATTTTATAATTATTTATAGGATATTATAGTAATATACATATATTACTTTATAATCTTTTTAATATACCAAATAAGGTAATGTGGATTACCAATAATATTATTTGTATATACCAAACAAGTAATATAGATTACTGGTAATTTAATTAGAGATAATCTATTTACAAGATAATCTAGATTCAAACGCCACGGTACCAAACGTCTAAGTGAGTGATATGACTAGAGGTAAGTAACATTCATTTTTTCAAATAATATAATTTGACTCAGACATCAAAGTCCGTTTCAAGCCCCGCCTCATGACGAAAAACGTTACACGTTGGATTACATGGTCAAATTCCGCCATCAACATTCGGGGTTATAACATTCTTATTATTATTATCATTATTATTATTTATACCATCATTATTTTACTATTATTATTACTATTTATATTCAAATAGGAAGAAAGTACACAATAAGTAGTCCGTGGTTAATGTGAAATTGTGAATGATGTAAGTTTGATTAAGCCTGCTCCATGTCACGGATATTATATTGAACCACATTTGTTTGGAAAAGTATGAATTCAACCAATGTAAAATAGTGTACCACTTCCTTCTGCATGAGATAATTAAGTGGATTTAGTTGAAGAAAAATGTGCTTTTTATATGGTGCATTGATAAGCAATTTTAATGCCTAGAATCAACTAAATTAAATTATATTTATAACAATATTTCAAGAATATTTACTCTTTTATCCTTCAGTTTTGTCTTCCATTGCAATCTACATGAGATGTTTTTGTCTACGTAAAATGTACTTGTCATTTGCAAACACCATACGTCATTTTATGATTTTTTTGAGTAAATATCCAAATCCGTCCCTGGATTTTTTACGAGGACCCACATCTGTCCCTGAAAAAATTTTACTAGTCCTGCAGTCCCTGAATTCGTATTCCGTTAGACATATTCGTCCCTCCGTGAACTTCCCCCGTTAATAACTAACGGTGGGATCCTACGTGGACCGTTAAATGTGTCACGTTTCCGTTAACGTCCACGTCATCAAATGAAACTTAAGAAGGGACAAATCAGTCCCTACTTAAAACACACAAAACGACGTCGTTTTGGGTTATTTTGTGAAAGACACATGACTTCATCTTCTTCCCCTCCTCTCCCCTGGACAGAGTTCCTCATTTTGCCAGAATGAAAAAAGATCAGATTGTTCAGGCTTGCTGTGCTCTCGTTTCTTCCATTAAAATCTAAAAGCAAATATGAACTCTCTCAGTACAATATGGAAAGGAAAGGAAAGCCAAAAGAGAAGTATGCAAGTGGAAAGGGCAAAAGAAAATAAATGCAATCTAATACTATTCAAGAGGAGACTCAAGTCTCTCAATCAGCCCCACAAGTAGAATTAATCATTTTGTTTATTTTAATTTGTAGTTTTTTGGTGATTATATTCTAGTGATTGTATTCTACCTAGACACATATTGTTTTGACTTTGATGTGGCCATTCAAGAGGATGTTTATGTATGTTTAATGCTAAGTGCCAAGATGTTTGTTTGCAATTGTTTAGTTTCTAGGAATACATGTTTTGATGAATTATTATTGTCCTATTTAGTTTCTGAGAATACAAGTTTTGCTGAGTTATTATTGTCCTGTTTTGATGTGTTTGTTTTGTCACACGATGGATTCTTATAGGGATTTATCAGTCTCATTTTAAAAATTTCAGGGACTTATTTGTACATTTTAAAAAAATCCAGGGACTAATTTGTATCTTCTCCAAAGTTCTTGTCTTATACAAAATTGCATATACTTCACATTTGCACTTTGGGTGCTGTCCTCCAATGGTTTCCCTTTTCTCATAACCCTTTATATTATTCACACTATATCTAAAGGACTCTCTTTTCAGGTTCTTAGCTAATTATTATTATCATCTCATTTTTGTGCTAATGATAGTTTTATGTGTTGTCCTTCTGTTTAATTAATCATTTTCTTCCCTCTCCATCCTTTTATGCTTGAACTTGAACATAACTAATGTTTATATTCATTCACATGCATGCACAGAAATCAAAGAATTTTGAGATTGAATTGGTTGCTCTCTTCATATTCGCCTTTTCACTGGATATGTTTAATTTCATCTTTCTTCCAAAACAGGCTGCTTGATCTGCATTTGGCTCTGCTTTCCCTGCTTTTAAGTTCTTAACAAAATTTTGGAAGAAAGAATTTGCTCCTTGTGGCAAGATGAGTTGAGTTATACATCCTTAAAATTTTAATGAAAGAAACGAGTGCACAACAAGCCTGAACAATCTGGACCTGTTTTTCATTCCGGCAAAATGAGGAACTCTGTCCAGGGGAGGGGAGGGGAAGAAGATGAAGTCATGTGTCTTTCACAAAAGAACCCAAAACGACGTCGTTTTGTGTGTTTTAAGTAGGGCCTGATTTGTCCCTTCTTAAGTTTCATTTGATGACGTGGACGTTAACGGAAACATGGCACATTTAACGGTCCACGTAGGATCCCACCGTTAGTCATTAACGGGGAAAGTTCACGGAGGGACGGATATGTCTAACGGAATACGAGTTCAGGGACTGCGGGACTAATAAAATTTTTTCAGGGACGGATGTGGGTCCTCGCAAAAAATCCAGGAACGGATTTGGGTATTTACTCGATTTTTTTTGATAGCCAATAAAATTTACGAATACCAATAATAAAAAAACACACATTTATTTTCAAGATATATAAGTTAATCATCAAATCACAATCATTAATTTTACAATGGGTACCGATACCCAACCCATGGGTACCAAAGAAAAAATGTTATTTTATTATTATCGAGCTAAACATCAGTTTCCTAAATCTTCCACAGTTCATGCTACGGAATGAGAACCACACAGTTGAGTAGGATGCTATATCATAACTCAAAACCTTGATATATACCACTCACTTGGGTCATCCCAAATATATACCAGTCACTTGTACTAAATTCAAATCAATGTGAGACTTCTATTCTTTGTAATTCCAAACAATTAATACCTTACTTTGAACTGGTCGCCCTCTTCTGAGACGCTTGTTCACCCGCTAGATGATTTAGGGCCTTCCTTGCTAGCTCATAACCTGCTAAGTTTATGGCACCTAGAGGGGCAATCCAGAAGAACCTGGGAACTGCACCTTTATACAAGCCAAGGAGTCCTTCGTGGCGTAATATAGACAAGGCAACTACAGCCATTGATACAGACTGGCCCTGTGTAGTCATCATTCTAGTTTTAATTACATCGAAGGGTGTTGTGGTGACACCAGCCAGGCCACCGGATATAGCTCCAACGACAACTGCTTCCCAAGGCTCCAGTTCCCGCCCTATTAGTTTTTGAACAGCCTTAAACAATGCAAAAGACCCACTCAGTATCGAAAAATATCAAAAAACTTGAAATAATGACTAAATACCACGACAATATGTAAGTAAATGTAAGAAGTAGAATGTTGGAGAGAGGGAAGAAGATAGAAAACCTTCTTCTCATATAAATTCTGTGGTCTCCATAATTCTTCTCATTTTAATCACTAATTCTGAGTTAGTGTTTATAGCTTCTGAACTCAAATTGTTGCTTCTAAATCATTGTTCTTGCTTCTGAATTATTAATCTTGGTTCTGGATTAGTGTTCTTAGCTTCTAAGCTTAAATTCTTGCTTCTGAATTCATATTCTTGCTTCTGAATCATTTTCTTGTTTCAGAACTATTAACTTTGCTTCTGAATTAGTGATTATAGCTTCTGAAATTATACCCTAGCTTCTCAATTAATGTCCTAGCTTCTAAACTTAAACTTCTTGCTTCTGAACTATTTATTTTGCTTCTGAAATAAAGATTGAAGCTTCTAAACCTGTATTTTTGCTTCTGGATTATTGTTCCTGCTTCTGAACTTAGTCATGCTTCTGAACTAATGAAACAGCTTCCGAATTAATAATCCTTGCTTCTGAACAAATGTTCTCAGCTTTTGAACCATCATTCTTAGTCCCTAACCATTATTTCTAGCTTCTGAAGTGTTTCTCTATACTACTCTCTTATTATATTTACTAATACTAATTATTGTCTCTCTTGTGATTATTATTCTAGTTTCTCTCTAATTTCGTTCTTACTTTCCCTTTGTTTTCTTTGTGTAAATAACTCCTATATAGATCCTATAATTTCAGTCCCATTCGGTTCCGATCAACTACCCTATACTCTCACTTATTTCTGGGGTAAGATATTCGGTTTTTTAAAATTCTAATTTGAAGGCAGGGAAATTGCAACGACAATTTAATCAACTGCCTTTCACAAAGCTTCAATACCTATCTTGAGCTCTACAAGGCTGGGGTTGGCTTCAAGATCGTGTGCATCGACGCTTTGGTGGCTGAGCTCAGCCCCTTGCGAATGGAGGTCCATTCAAGATCAAATGGTTGATGTGTCCACCTCGGATCAATCTTTTAATGTGGTCCTTGAAGGTCTGGAACTCTTTGGTGGTGTGGCCATAGCACAAGTGGTATTCACAACATCGAGATGTACCCACACCTCGAGCGGGATCCCGATTACCTAGCTTGGGGAGCCTTATTGGCCAGGTGTTGCTAACTTCTCTGAGGATTACCTCATTTCTTGAATTTAGAGGAGTATAGCTTGTAAACTTAGTTTGGTCACCTATCCTCGGGTTCGGTTGTTTTCTACAATCTCTAGGCTGACGATCCTTGGGCTTTCAGTCGTCCTGTCAGCAATCGTCAAGAACTTGACGTCGCTGAGAATTAGTCTAGTTGAGCTCGTCGGCATTAATGTATCTGAAAGTTCGGTCACGAAATTCCACAATAGATCGTGGCTGATTTATCGCGAGACTTTCTGTGAGTTTAATCGAATGTAGCTCGACCGCCGAATCAAGGTTCAATATTTGCATTGCTTCGACGTTGAACATAGCAAGGTAGTCCCACAAGGAGTCATTCTGGCCTTGACAAATCCTTCCTAAAGCATCAAAGTTTTTGGTGTATATTTGTGATAATGAGAATTAGTTCGTGAAGGCAATAGCTAATTCGTGAAAAGAAAGAATTGACTAAGAAGGCAATGATGAGAACAATACCTAGATTGCATCAGCGAGGAAAGTGGGAAAGATTCGGCAGGGCACCCGGACTGTAGCATTATTGGCGAGCATCATCGATTTTTACTTGGTGATGAATCGGTGGGGTCATCCTTTCTTTTGTATGTTCTCAAAGTCGGCGGTAGCTTGACGTTGATCGGGAGGTCATCTCTCATCAAGTCCTAGGAAAAAGGCCTTGAATGAATATATTGGCCTTCTTGTCTCTTCTTTTGACTCGACAATGCACAGTAGTGTTCTTCGTTTGCAGTGTTTTCTTCTTCATCATCCTCGTGTTCGTCATAGTGTGCTTTTGGCTTTTCTTGGAAAGTCTTTGATGTCAACTTGTCTTCTTGGACTAGAAGTCAGTTCTCCTACAAGATTTGGTTGTTTCGAGTTGTGACTTGGGTGGCAAGAATTTCTGTCGTTGTTGTATGTGAGTTGTTTATCTCGGCATTGTCATGGTTGGCGCCATTACCATCTAGGTGGTTGTTCTACCTATGGGTTGTGACTGCCATTGTTGGGTTTTTGTTGCCACACTCAGGAAGGACCAAGAAGCTTATTCCAAATAAAGGATGGTTGATTTAAAACTTGGCCCCATGGTGGGCTTTGTCAAGAACGTGAGGTTAAAACGGTTTAGGGTCATTGCAAGATGCTCCGATCTTATTTGGGGGTCTATGGTATTTTAGGAACGCAAGTCGAGTTATAGCGTGTGAAGGGAGTTAAGCTTCTAGAGAGATTACGCTCAAATTATCATAAGGGTAGGTAAAAATCGCAGAGTGTATGTGCGGATGTGCTCTGTCTCCCAAGTTGGGAGGTTGCTAGTGTTGGTATATGCCCTAGAGGGCCAATCGTATATTGAATTGTGTTTTCATGATACATGCATATTTTATATATGATTTGAGACATTTCATTCATTATTTATGTTGAATATTTTATTAGCCCTTAGAATAGAATGCTAATGCTAGGTATACCTAATAGTGAAAATCCATTCTTAAAAGTCTCTAGTCGAGTATTACTTAATATTAGGGCTTCAGTAATACATTGAGACCAGTATGTATTATGTATAGATTGATAACCAATTCTTATAGGTTATTGATATCTGATATCAAGTTTATGCATAGGTACGTCACGACGATGATGTACTGGACATACCTGACATGAGAACATTGCATGGATCGTAATGTGAATGTCATAGGCGGTTCTCATAATGATAGTGATGTATATGTGGTCCTTTAGCTTGAAATCATTACGATTCCCTTCATGAGGAGTTGTATGCTTCAATGTCGTCAAACATCACTCGTAACAGGGTAATTATAAAGTCGAGCACTGGGCATGCTACAAATCATGTAGAGCGATGTGGGTGACTTAGATAGGATTTATCCATCTCACTATACGAGAGTTATATTTGCGGAGGCCTTGATGAGTGAGACTGAGAAAATGCATGGCTATGCTAAAATTAGTCAATGTGGGATATTAGGCTCATTTGTCTTAGTCAGTCTACTTGGTAGTCAAGAAACCACAATTTAACAATACAAGGTAACATACTCCATGCTTGTGTTAAATCGAGATATATAGATAAAAGGATTGAATTACACGGTAACATTAGTCACAGAAAAGATTATGTCAAAATATTGACTTTCTTATTACTTGGTTAGCAGTGATGTGTTGCTAGACACTACTCACTGTTTGTAATATGAAATGTGCTTTAATATTATTGGCAACATAATAAGAACCTAATGGGTCGCACACTAAAGTGGGCTTAATGGAGCAAAATGTGATAATTTGTTAGGCTAATTATCATATTGGGTTGCGCTCAAGAGATGGGCCAGTAATGCCCTATTGCATCATGATAGGGTTTCTGCCTGACAGTGCTATAAGTAGCAACTTTTAGGAGCAGATCATACACACAACTCGGCCTTGAATAGAAGCACGAAACCTTAGACTCTAGCTGCTTCCACATTTCTAGCAAGGCGAGAAGACGGTAGCACCTCAGTTAGACATTAGATGCCGGAGTCGGAGCCTGCTATGGGGATTACATGTCGCCGCTAATACTGTGACAGATTCATTTTGACGTGACCACCTCTAGTCCTAGACGTGCCACAGGAGGTAACCGTTCTATCATGAATCATGCTCAGGGCATGGATCCTCAATTGGGAATTACAGTTTAAAATTTTATTTTCCCGCAGCGTATGTTTGACATAATTCCCAACAAATAGCTCTTTTTATAGTGAAGGTAGGTGGATCTAGTAGTTAGGATCACATTATCCATTTGTACGACAGCTCAGCTAGTGAGGCCTTTAAAATGTTGACACGTGTTGCGAGGTATCTAGACCTCAATCCTAATTTCCTCGTACCGAGCCGAATTGGACCGGATACTAGGCCTCTTGGGCCTGTATCATAACACTTAGCAATTTAATTATGCATAAATCTCAAAGTAATTTCCATGGACAAAGTTCAAGGTCTTTGAAAGACACCAAGAAGCATGTTGGTAAGACATACCTTTTTAGATTCATCATACAGACCCATGCCGGCAACATAAAATGGAACTTCACGACAAAGGGTTGCCCCAGTTCCACGGAAGAAGCCCTGAAGTCCATCTAGTCGCCAAGTCCCAATTAAAGCCTCTCCCATACTGTCATAAAGTCCTGCCTGCAACCGCTGCTTTACTACCTCACTGGGGATCCGCATTACTGTTCCCAAAATTGTGCTACAGAATGATAATATAGAGTTTACCTGCATAAATGCTAATATACTAAGCTATATGCATTTTGAAAACATTAGCGGTTGATAAGAGCTTATTAAACAACATTATGGGCCTATTATTTCAATTCTTTTAAGAAAAGAAATCATTAACAGGAAGAGGAAAAATTTACAAGGAATTGGGACTGTAAGGGATCTCCCATAATGAGAAAAGGAAAAATAAGAAAAACAATACTAACAACTGTAATCAGTTTGGCATATTCTCAACCCAACCACAATTTATAAGAAAAACAATACTAACAACTGCAATCAGTTTGGCATATGCCCAACTCAACCACAATTTTTATTAGTAAGGTGAATTCAACAGCTTTAATCCATGCTAATTTAGATAGTAAAGAAAAATTGAAAGATTGATTTCATGGGACAAGTGTATCTTCATAATTAGCTGAACTCTAAGACAATGAGACAATTGTTAGACACTGGTACCTAGACGAATAAGAACCTTTTATTGATAATAGGGCTTGGGAAAATCCTCCAAGAACCCTAAGTATTACACAAGGGATACTGGGATAGTAATCCCCTTCTCTATGAAAATGGAGACAATTCTCTATAAGAAGAAACTGAAGATACAATGTACGAATGAAATGAGTTGACAAAAACCCTGCTACTCTATTTCCTGCTATTTATATCTAAGCTTCAGCGAGTTAACTAACTCCTTTAACCATCAGAAACTGTCACCAGCCGGCTTAGATGCCAGCTGTTCCCCTTTCAGTCCTATTTCTCCTCTAATGCACAAGGCCAAATCAGCCTTCCCTAACAATTCACTTTGGGTGTGTTTGGAAGGTAAAAAAATAGGAAATGAAATGATTTGAGAATGAAATGTTATGTTTGAAATCAATTAGAAAATGGAAATGAAATGATTCTTAATTCTATGGAAATCTTTTATTCACATTTTAAAATTCTATGGTTTTTGAAAGGATTTGTAAAGAAATGAAAAGATTTGAACATTTAAAATTATGAAAAGACTATTTTACCCCTAACCTTATAAATCATTTCAATTCCATTTTAAGTTATTGGTTCCAAACATGATGAATGATTTATAAATCAATTCATTTCATTTCATTTCCATACAAATCATTTCATTTCCTATTTTTTTCCATTCCAAACACACCCTTTATGTTCTGAAAATTACAAAGTGCATGGAAAATAAAAGATAAAGAAAGACAGAATCAGAAGTCACCCAGGTTACATCCAATAGAAAGTGGTATATTTACTATCACCTGCATTTCTGGAAGTGTTGGAGCAACATTTACCAATATGGATTTGCTTGCTTCAAATATCCCAGTTCGCAAACCATGACTGTTTTAACAAAAGATAGCATGAGCTAAGAAACAAAAAAGCAGTGTTATTGTTAACGGAAAACATTGAGGAAGGTTTCCTATTTTACTTATTTTAATTTCAGAGAAAGGTGACAACACAGAATAAGAGAGAGATTAAAAATCAACCCTCCAAGCTGTCCAAGAATTGCTGGGATTGATCCCCTGTATAAACCCTTTGCACCAATCCGTGGAACCATGGAAATAATTTCAGTGAAGGACAAGGTCGATGCTTGTACTTGGGTCTACAATACCAAACAAGACAATAATAAGGCCCTCTATACAGAATGATGCCAAGATTAAGAGCTATAAAAGGAATATGGAATCGCATAAAATATGAGCAGAAAAAAATATTAATTTCATCAGTAACTAGAGATTTTATTAAGTTTAAGAATTTGCCTTGATTGTATCAACTGGATGCATTACTGCACAAGAAAAGGCACATGAAAGGCCACCTGCCAATGCAGATCGTAGAACACTCCCAGCTGAAATTTCAACAGTTGGTTGAATAGCAACTTCAGGCGAAATACTCCTGCATTTTTGGCCATTAGTTGCTGGTAGAAGTTCAGAAAATAAAAACATACTTATTATGACACTGCTGTATTATACTCAATCTTGTTGAGTCATCACATTAATGGTGAACTTTCCTTTAAATTCAGAGAATTCAAATCAATGACTAGATAAAAAATTCCAATTACAAATGTTGGAAAACCTTGTAGGATTAGATACTGATATCAGAGAACAGAAATTGATGAAAACACTGGTACCTTTTGTACTTAAGCTGATAACAGTATGGTACCAGTCAATTATGGTAATGGAACATAAATTAACTTAAAGAAGAAAATATCTCTGAACTTTCAAGAGACTTAGATCCCTCCAACTAAGGCCTGAATAGTTTTCCTGCCTCACACTCCTTACACTCTATAGACTCTATACAAATATTCCCTCACACCATTAAGGTCGCACACTAAAGTGAGCTTATTGTTACCAACGTTATAAGAACCTATAGGGTCGCACACTAGTCGGCTTATTGGTGTGGATAAGAGATAATTAGTCAGACTAATTATCCAATTGGGCCATGCTCATATCAGATGGGCTGGTAAGACCCAAAGAGCTCATTTAGGGTTTAAGTTGTTTATTGCTATAAATAGCAATGTAACCAGCGCAGCTCAACACACTTGAATCAAAGAAAAACCCTGACCTTGAGGCTGCCTCTTCCTAACAATTCGTGTAGACTATCAAAGTTTACTCTGAATGGCAAAAAGATGCCCCTTGACTCCGTTTTCATTCCATATATAAAGCAAGATATAAAGAATAATGTAGTTAAACCTAAGCTAATTTACAGGGATAGCTGTACTGATATTTTGCTGTCTAATCTAATAAATTAATGGCTAATTCTATTCTATTTACAATAATAATTGTTGGCTGATCTGATTCTAATCTATTTATGGTAAATAATAATAGTTGTACACATAAACATAAACTATATATGGCAACATCCCCCCTCAAATTGATGCTGGTTTATCTAGAAGCATCAATTTGCCAACAAGAAACTGATTGCGTTGTCTAGTATGAGACTTAGTCAACTAATGAGCAACTTGTAAAGTTGTTGGAACATGTGGGAGAGAAATTATTCGTTTATCAACAGCTTCACGAATATAATGGCACTCCACTTCAATGTGTTTTGTACGCTCATGGAAGACTGGGTTGGTAGCAATTTGAATTGCACTTGTGTTATCTGCATGAAGAGAAGTGGAGTTGGATTGTGGAAAGCCAAGCTCATCCAACAATCCCCGAAGCCAAGTTATTTCGGAACATGCAGCTGACATGGCATGGTATTCTGACTCAGTTGAGGATTTGGAGACACGATCTTGCTTCTTACTCTTCCAAGAAATCAAGGAATCCCCAAGAAACATGCACCAGCCCGTGACAGATCTACGAGTATTAGGACAGCCTGCCCAATCTGCATCACTATATGCTGTTAGTTGGGTA
The DNA here is from genome assembly GCA_013621005.1 of Aeschynomene evenia. NCBI lineage: Eukaryota > Viridiplantae > Streptophyta > Magnoliopsida > Fabales > Fabaceae > Aeschynomene > Aeschynomene evenia. The sequence goes on from CM024267.1 coordinate 20,692,353, forward strand.
GAGGAAGAAGCAGAAAAAAATAAACCACGAGATATAGTACCCTTGAGATATCTAATTATACGGCGAACAGCAGTAATGTGAAGATGCCGTGGAGAGTGCATAAACTGACTAACTTGCTGTACAGCAAAAGATAAATCAGGCCGTGTAATTGTTAAGTAGTTAAGGCTTCCTACCAATTGACGATACAACAAAGGGTCAGAAAGGGTCTCACCCTCATCAGCATGATACTTAACATTCACCTCAAGAGGAGTATCAACAGAGGTGGATTCTTGAAGACCAGCTAATTTAATTAACTCCTGTGTGTACTTATGCTGATGTAAGAAAATTCCAGTAGAGTCCCGATGTACCTCCAAACCCAAAAAATAAGTAAGACTACCAAGATCTTTCATGTGAAAAGACTCTTGAAGATGCTTTTGTAATTGGGCAATCAGTAAAGAATCAGTCCCAGTGATAACAATATCATCCACATATACCAAAAGAATGACAATTCCAGCAGCAGTGGTTCGAAGAAACAAGGAGGAGTCATATTTGCTTTGAACAAGATTAAATTGAAGCAAAGTGGAACGAAATTTCTCAAACCATGCAAGAAGCGATTCAATTTACAAACTTCTTTGGTAGAAGAGGAAAACAAACCAGGAGGAGGTGTCATGTATATTTCCTCTTTGAGATCCCCATGGAGAAAAGCATTCTTTACATCAAATTGTCGAAGAGACCAACCTTGTGAGGCAGCAATAGCAAGAATTGTTCGAACTGTAGTCATTTTGGCTACGGGAGCAAATGTCTCCTCATAGTCGATCCCATACTCTTGTCGGTGACCCAAGGCAACTAACCGAGCCTTGTAACGATCCAACGATCCATCAGAGCGAAGCTTAACTGAGTAAACCCATTTACAACCGATGGGTATAACATGATTTGGACATTGAACAATGTCCCATGTTTGATTTTCTTGAAGCGCCTTAAGCTCCTCCTGCATTGCTCTTTGCCAACACTCATGTTTGGCTGCATGTGAATAACAAGAAGGTACAAAAATATTAGACAAAGAAGTCGCACAAGAGATATACCGGGTAGGAGGACGGGAAACTCGAGTAGACCGTGTTTGCACAATGGGGTCGGGATCAATAGGAGTGGCTACAGTTGAAGAACGTCGTTGATACACAAGGCCAGGCTTGAAGCGTTGGACAGGAGATGATTGATCATCAAAATTTGGAAGAATAGCCACTTCAGGTGAGGAGCTGTCATGAGAAGGGAAAAATGGCTGATTCTCAAAGAAGATAACATTTCGAGAAATGCGAATTCTTTTAGAATCAGGATCATAACAAACAAATCCTTTGTGATTAGTGTTGTAACCCATAAAAGCACATTTAACAGACTGAGCAGACAGTTTGTGACGTTCATGAGAAGGCAAGTGAACAAAACACACACAACCAAAGGTATGTAGATGCTTGTAATCAGGATAATGACCATAAAGACGAAAATAAGGAGAGTCAAGATTCAAAGTTTGAGAAGGCAATCTATTAATCAGGTAAACTGCAGAGGATAGAGCCTCTACCCAAAATTTAGGTGGAACAGATGATTCAAGTAATAATGTGCGAACGACATCCAAGAGATGACGATTTTTCCGTTCTGCCATGCCATTTTGTTGAGGCGTATATGGACAAGAACGTTGTGATATAATTCCTTTTCAGCCAAAGATCATGAAATTCAGTAGACATATACTCTCCACCAGAATCTGACCGAAGAATCTTAATAGTAGAGGCAAATTGAGTTTCAACATATGCAAGGAAATTTTTAAACATTTGAAGCACTTCAGATTTGGATCGAAGAAAATAAATCCATGTAAATCTGCTATCGTCATCGATGAAAGTCACAAAGTATTTATATTGTGTATGAGAAATAACAGGAGAAATTCCCCAAACATCACTATGAATAACCTCAAAACAACTCGTGGCACGACTACCCGAAATTGGAAAAGGTAGAACTTTACTTTTCCTAATTTACATGTAGAGCAGTCCACAAAAGGACGAGACAAAAGATATTTAGCAGATTGTCCTAATAAACCATAGGTGAATAAGTGAGACAAAATTGCTGGATTAGGATGCCCCAAGCGTTTATGCCACACTTCACTTTTATTGGCAACTGAAGAAGACAAAGCAACATGACTAGGAATGTGCAGCGGAAAAAGTCGTCCAACTTTAGGCCCCTTCGCGATCACTATCCCCGACACTGGATCCTGCACAGAACAACCATCACGAGAAAAATAGACATCATAGTCATCGTCTACTAATTGACCAACAGAAAGAAGATTATGGGAGAGTCCAGGTGAGACAAGAACATTCTTGAAGTCAGGGGTAATATCTCCAATAGCAGAAATAGGAAGAGTATTACCATTAGCAACCTGAATATGTTCAGAGCCATGATACGAACGGACATTTTTAAGTATACTTTTGGAATGACTCATATGATTGGATGCTGCAGAATCAAGAAGCCAGGACTTAGTTTGTGAAAGACCTTTACCTTGAATCCCCAAAGCTGAAAAAGCTGATATAATCATCTGTTGCACCATTTCTGGAGTAAGAACAGCAGGTGCAAAATGTTGAGCAGATGCTGGTGCAGTTGTAGCCACGTTTGCATGCTGACCGACAAAGGAATTTACTGCACTGGCTTGAAAAGCAGGGGATGTCTTTTTGGGGGGCGAATGGAGCACTCTTTGATGATATGACCTGGCTTTTTGCAGTAATTACAGAATTTCTTGGTACAATTTGCAGCAATATGGCCATAATTTTTACAACTGAAACACTGAACCTTACTCATGTTCCTACCACTGTCTCTTCCTTGGGCTGCAAAAGCCACTTGGGGAGCAGTCAAAGTGGCTTGTTCAAGAGTGGCTTGACTGAGGAGACGCTGCTCTTCACGAAGCAAGTCAGCAAAACATGTATCCAAGGCTGGAGTAGGATCACGACTCATTAGATTAGAACGCACATTTTCAAATTCAGAACGAAGTTTCATCAGAAACTGATCACGTTTGCTGGCCTCATAAACCTCCAATACAGTAGGGAGAGATTCTTTAGAAACCTTAGCAGTCACAATATTAGAAAATTCTGCCCAAAGATTTTGAAAACCGGAGTAATACTCCTGAATAGACATGCTACCCTGTGTGTAGTTAGCAATCTCACACTCCAATTGAAATCTTCTAGCAGAATTAGTTTGGTGGTAGACCTTTTTCAGATATTCCCACATAGTTTTGGCAGTCGTATGAGGGCGTAGATGAAGAACAATTTGTTGATCACAAGATGCAGTGATCCAAGACATCACTCTGGCATCCTTGACCTTCCATGAAGCTAGTTCTTTGAGGTCTGTAGGAGCTGGTTCAGTGCCATCTATATGACCCCACAATTCCTTTCCAGTAACAAACAACTTAAATTGAAATTCCCATATAGAATAATTCTTCCCAGTAAATTTGACACAAAACTCAGAATTGGAAGCAGCCATGATGAGAATATCAGACCAAGGGAAAAAAAATACTGATGGAGGCTCAAAGAAACAGAGACAGCAAAAATAAATCCAAGAATACTAGAGGCAAGACCAAGATGATGAACAAGAGGCAAGAACAGGAAAAAAATCCTGTGCTGGAATTTCAGAGAGAAGAAAAACAGAATCCTAGAAACCAAGCTCTGTTACCATATCAAAGTTTACTCTGAATGGCAAAAAGATGCCCCTTGACTCCGTTTTCATTCCATATATAAAGCAAGATATAAAGAATAATGTAGTTAAACCTAGGCTAATTTACAGGGATAGCTGTACTGATATTTTGCTGTCTAATCTAATAAATTAATGGCTAATTCTATTCTATTTACAATAATAATTGTTGGCTGATCTGATTCTAATCTATTTATGGTAAATAATAATAGTTGTACACATAAACATAAACTATATATGGCAACATAGACAACAGCACCATCGACGTGAGATGCCGAAACTTGTTGTGTAGACTACGTAGAGCCGCCGCTGCCATTGCGATGGAAAGTTTTGACGTGACCACTACTCGCCCCTGGCACACTTCAAGAGGTAATCGTTCTAAATTGAGCCATGTCCATTCGCATGGATCCGTTGAATGGGAATTATGGTTAAAAGTTTTTGTTTTTCGCTGCATTTGTTTGGCGTAATTCCAAACACACTACTAGTTCTCCCTTTTCACCCATTGATCCACCAAGAATTTGAGGCTCTTTTGATCTGTGGTAACTATGAATTTCCGCCCCAACAGGTAGTGTTTCCATTTATGCACCGCTATTACTACTATCATCAATTCTCTTTCATAAACAGACTTTTGTTGAGCCCTTTTTGATATAAGCTATAGGTTGGCCTTCCTACATTAATACGACACCAAGCCCCCTTCACGAAGCATCGATTTCAACCACAAACTCCTTACTGAAATCAAGAACCTTTAATACTGGTAGGGTGCACATTGCGGTCTTCATCTTCTTAAAAGCTAATTGAGCTTCACCTTGATTCCATAGAAATGGTAAGATTGCCAAGAGAATCAATTCTACTTTCATCACCTTAATTCCTAAAACGGACAGGTCAGTAAGAGTAACAGATTTAAGACCTATTAGTCTGTTGACCAATTGTACAAGATCATTGCAAAAACTTTACCCATTCACTTGAGTGAGGCTCTTAGAGATACCATTTCTGAGAACCAAAGTGGTTTTGCGGCTAGAAGGCAAATCCTTGATGTTGTTTTCATTGCTAATGAAGTTGTTGATGATATGAGGAAAAGATCCAAAGAATGTCTTGTAATAAAGTTGGATTTAGAGAAAGCTTATGACAAAGTTAATTGGATTTTCTTGGATAAAGTTTTGCAAAGGAAATGCTTTGGGACAAGGTGGAGAAATTGGATCTCAGGATGTCTTTCAAAGAGCTTTCTCTCAATGATAGTTAATGGAGAGCCAAAATCATGGTTTCATGGTGAAAGAGGTTTGAGGCAAGGAGACCCCTTATCCCCTTTCTTGTTTACCTTGATACTCTAAGTCAGTTGATATCTAGAGCAAAGGAAAGAGGGTTAGTGAGAGGTGCAAAAGTGGGTTCTTATGATATTGCTATCTCTCATTTGCAGTTCACTGACGACACCATCTTATTCTTGGAAAATGATAGAGAGAGCATCTTGAACATCCTCTCTATTTTTCAACTTTTCGAGTTATCCTCAAGTTTAAAGATCAATACGACTAAGAGTGGGATAATGACCTTTTGGATATTGCATCGATGGTGGGACCTCCTATTTTGGAGTGGCCTTTGGTTTATCTCGTTGTTCCATTGGGGAGAATCCTAGATCGATATCTTTTTGGAATCTTGTGGTTAAAAAGATTTCTATCTGGTTCGAAGTTTGGAAAAGAGCCTATTTCTCTTTACGTGGTTGTATCACTCTCATTCAATCTTGCCTGTCTAGCATTCCTCTTTATTATTTATCCTTGTTTCATATCCCTCCTGGAGTAGCTAAACCCATTGAGAAGATCATGAGGGAATTTCTATGGGATGGTACATTGGATACTAGCAAGGATCATTTGGTTAACTGGTAGCATCACGATGTATCCCCTGTCGCTACTTCTACGACGAATGGGGTTTCTTCAATTTCCAGCCCCAATTCTTGAGCTAATTTCTATGAGAGGAAATTTACATCAGCCCCTAAATCCACGAGGACCTTCACCTCTCTCCCACCAATCAACCCCATCACCTGGAAGGATTTATTGTCGGTGATGAAATCGTGTAAGCTATTGAGAGATACATGGATTGTGCTCACGTCAGCCGTTGCGGGAGGAGATTCTGGAATGACCTCCACTGCTATCCCGTCTACTTCGTCGACTCAGATTCCTCCATCAGTACGAGCTTGAAGTTGCACAATTTACATGCATGGTATGGGCCCCATAGCTCTCCACACTTAAAACAGAGACTTTGTCTGCTACAACTGGTTATCTCCTATTGGGTCAATGTTCTTGCCAACCCCGCTTTTGTAACACTTGAGCTCTCACCAAGCTTGAGTGGGCGCTCATGACCTTCTGTGTCCCTCATAAACGAATTGGGCATCAGTCGTGTTCGATTGGAGTGGCCCAAAGGTCGTTCCATAGGGCCCAACTCACAGCTTCTCCACTCTTTGTTGCGCTCCTCCAATAGAAGGGCCTTGTCCTTGATCTCAGAGGGAATTCTCAGCTCAATGATCTAAAGCTCTGCTTGGAGCCCATATTGTAACCCATTAATGAAAATGCCTCCCAAAATTTCACGATCCTAATGACGCATGGGCCTAGAAACCTTCCCAAAGGTGCCATATACTCCATCAAAAGTCTCGAGTGTTGCACTCGCTACAGTGGCCTATACGGATCACGAGCCAACCCTGGTTGGAAACGGCAGAATACCACATCTTGAAATTGGCACCAAGATGGATAGCCGGCCTATTCCTCCCACGGCATTGTACCAGTGGAGTGCTCTTTCCTCAAGAGTGATAACCACCACCAGTGCTCCTCCATCCGCTATCCCATAGCAACGTCGACGAAGTGGCTCACACAGCTCCTGAAGAGGAAGGCTGATTCCAATTGTTAGACACTAGATCTGAGAACAGTATGAAAGTATATTGATATGGAAATGGAATTACAAATGCAAGCCTAAGGAAGCTGAGCTCTAAGCAGCTCTATGCTTGAAGACTGATTCCACGAACAAAATGCATTTTCTCACTCTAAAGGCCAGTATATTATTCTTCTAACTAACTCTGCTTCCCCACTTGCTGCCACACAGCACTACCCCACAATAGTTAGTTATCCCTCGCCTCACCACCCTTGCTCTCAGTCCCATGCTCTGCACAAATTCCTAATTTGTCCCTGAGTCTCTCTTCCTTTGATAAACTTGTCCTTGAGGAAAGCAGTATCTAACAGAATCACATCCCCAGGGCAAAGCACATGCTGAGAAATGATTTGCATTACCAACTACATGGAAAAAATCACAATTTTTTTCTTCCTTCAAAAATAATCATTCATTAAAAGGTAACAAGAAAGCATAAATCTCTATACATGTCATTGATTTTGAATTTACTCCTTATACTAAAAAAAGTTTTTAAAACAGTTCCTAGTTTCCTACAAGTGCAACCTTTTGTAAATAAGCCTCCACCTAAAGTAATAATCTGTTATCTGTCAAATAACAATCAATTTATCAATTAAGCAACTGAAACAGCCAACTAAACCATGCCAACCAGAGTTGCAACTTCATTATTGTAGGGATTATTTGAAAGGCTTTTATTTATTTATTTATTTATCTATTTTGTGTGTGTAGGGACTAAATTAGAAATCAATGACATGTATAGGGACCAAAATTAAGTTTTAAACCAAAACAAAAATACTCATTATTGAAAGGACTGGTGATAGACTTTGAATAGACAGAAAGTTAAGTGAAAATTCAAATGACCATATATACAATACCTAGGGCTATCACCATCTCTATCTGACTCCTCAAAGAACCTCTTCCCTGTAAAAGATAATGAGGGTCATTCCTCATGAGGCCATAAATGAAAGACTGCCATATACAATCAAATATGAAAAAATCTAATATAAATTAAGAGACAATAAATGCTAATAGAATATTTCAAACACAATCTGGATATCTAGTGAACATATGTATTCTAATAACAATGAGAAATAAACGAATAAGAGTTTCTTTGAATATGTGAAGACTGAAGAGCAGGTGTTGATGCTACACAACAAAATGATATAGTGGAATGTAAAAATAAAGGACAAACATTAGAAGACAAAAAACAAACCAAACTGCTCTAAAAGTACATTCAAGTGGACGCTAATAGAATATTTTTCCATTAAACATAAGTTCATGTCTGTTTCGTTTAGTTTGTTTAGAGGGGTTTCTTTGCACCATTTTTCAGTGTAGTTTGTTTGTTTTTGGGCATTTTTCCCTTAGTCACAATATATATATATATATATATATATATATATATATATATATATATATATAATCATGTGTGGTAGAATTAATACACCCCACAAAAAACATTGCAACCAAGTCTTACATCTTGGAATAGAAACTTATGAGCTAATTGCAATGTTTTCTAAGTATCACAAAACTCATAAGTCAAGTCCTACATCACTTTCCACTCTACTTGCCAATCCTTATGTTTAAAAAGGATTATTTCCACACATTTAGGCACACTAATATTGCAAGAGAACATGTATATGTGTGTTTTTTTAAGTGCATTTCACAATTCAAATATTAAAACAACAATACAATCAAAGGGATATTAGGTTTTACTCAAATTGATACACCAATCAATAAGAGTTTTCATGGGAACCTAAAACTTATATCATCTACCTATTTAAGATATCATACCTTCAGTTTCTTGTGTGTAAGCTAGGAAACCTTCAGTTTCATTGGGAAGAGGATTACTGAGTTTGTCAGCAGCAACCCTCTGAGAGAAACTTTCCACAGTATCTTCCTTGTTTTCAAGGGTTGCACTACCATCTCCATCTTCTTTCATTGAAGAGCTCGGTCCAATTACACCTGGTGGCACACCACCCACTTTTGCAAATCTCAAATCCCTCAAGAATCCATTTACATCTACTTTGAGCCAGTCTGAAATATTTGTGAATGCTTCCATAAAACTAAACCAAGATGAAGGACGAGTCCGCAAACAAGTATGCCCAAAACCACTATAATTTTCTTGTACTCCCTTATCCAGCCTCTGTAGAGTTTGAGGTAACTGAGCAATAAAACCTACCAGGCATTTTAATGAAACAGGTTTTCCCTGTTTCTTGCTCACCCCCTTTTTGCCAATAGTTCTAACAAACTGACCCTCTAATTTATTTTGCTTCACTTCATGCAAAACAGTGAGGTTTATGCAAGAACAACATTTAACTTCGATATCCATTTTGTGAAATCTCTTTCTCCTTGATTTGAATGGGGCTGACGAAACCTGACGAAATCCATTCACCAGCGATGACCAATTGGCAGCAGCAAACTGCAAGCAATTTTGGAAAGACCTATCTTCTATAAAATCCATCTTATTTTCATCCAAACCTATACCCATATTCACATTTCGTAAATCTTGTGAAAACATATCAAATAAAGCCTTCACATTTACCTCCATTGACAATTCCTTTTTCTCATTGCCACCCTTCTTATCATTCATACCACAAATTTGATAGTTGCCACGTGAATTCACATGTGAAATCAACTGAACCCTGTTCCTCTTGTTTCTAGCCCCAACCCAGCATTGTTCAAGTTCCGTTGCGGCCTTCCTAATACCTACTTCCAATTGCAGAAAAGCTTCTTTCGCTCCACCAATCGAATTGAAGATAGACTCAACTGGGTCATTGCCTGAAATCATCACAGCCCAACACTTTGGAAAACTCACAAAGTTCTAAGCACCTTTTCGCAAGTTTTACACCGTTCCCTGATCAGAACTTGCAAAAAGTGTAAAAAAGAAGTGTATAGCTATGCACGTGCACAGTTATACCAACCAACTCTATCAAATTATCTGGTGCCAAGATCAGGGTGAAAAAACCAATAATCTGTTTTGCCCAAAACTGCAAACGCCCCGTAGATTTGAAGTTTGAACAGAGATCGAGAAAAAAGACGGAAGAACAGTTGATACAAACCAATAACCTGTTTTGCCCAAAAGTGAAAGAACAAGAGTAGAGCGCGAGAAAAAAAAAAACAAGAAGACGGAATTGTGAGAGAGAACAGAAAGTTTGGATGGGCTAGGGCCTAGGTGAGTCAACTGTGGTCATCAGTGCATCAGACAAACACCTGAACAGTGATAGAGGACAGTCAAAGACTCACGCATATGCACTACATTCGCGACTTCGCGTTACGAGTCACGCTATGCACTCCACAACAAATACCACTCAATATATGAAGAAAATGCATTTTATTTATTTATTAAGAGTAATGGTATATTGAGGATTTTTTCCCAGTAAAATAAAAAAAATGATAATTCTACAAATGCAGTGAGAGATATTATTTCTAAGGAATGTCCTGTATTTAATTTTATTAGAAGAAATCGTAGCAATACTATGATTTCCCTGCAATTGGTACATGTATCTGGAAATCGTAGCAATCCTACGATTTCTTTGTTGTTGTATTTTGTTTCTAGAAATCGTAGGATTCAAACGATTTCTTTAAGCCTACGATTTCAGTTTTGTTGTTTTATGTCATTCTTACTAGCATGCATGATATCATGTTACATTTAATTACTTATATTTATATATATATATATATATGAGACAAAGAAGTGAATGATTAAATTATTATGGATGTTATTTTTATCTTTCAAATTATAATAACTTTTTTTTATCTGATAAATTATTATATTTTTTTTAAATGGATTAGTGTTCACACCTCGGATTGTGGCCCAATCCGGCGGCCCAGTTTGAGATTCCAATGATTAGCCCAAAAAGGGCCCAAGAGAATGAACCCGGCCCAAGGTCGGACCTCGGACCCCACGATGGGCGAGTTCAAATCGAGGCCCATTAAACCTTCAAGGCCCAATAACCGACAGTGGCCCAAAGGACTTGGATCCGGAGCAGGACTCGGGAACCGGCCCATGACCCGACCCGAGGTCGGATAAGATCAGGCCCCCGATTAGGGCAGCGACTAGAAGCGAGCGGATAGCGACGCCGAGAAACCCGGAGCCACGATCGACACTACGCGGGGCGGCTCTGTACGCCGCAGAATGCGCGAAGGCTGTTATCCTGAGTCGTGCGGCGTGAGTGGCACGGAAATGGCTCCAATCCCCCTCTATAAATAGGGTGTTCCATCACAGTATCAGATACGCTTTCAGTTGAGTTCTCATACTTACACTGATATTGACTTAAGCTTCGGAGTCCTTTCAGGGAAAACACCCCCAGCGCCTTGGAGAGTAGCTGTGCGAGGAGTCAGATTCCGGCGACAGTTCATACCTCAGTCAAAGGTACGGAACATTGGCGCCGTTGCCGGGGACCCACCACAACACTTTTTCGAGGTCGGTTTACCTTTTAAGGGACCGAAGCAAAAGCAAGAAACTGGCTAGAACAAAGACTACCGTCCGCCTCGTCCACCCAGGAGAACCAGGAAACCGAATGGAAGGTACGCAGGACGGACACTGTGAAACGATCCACGAGACCGAGCAGTCTCAACCTCAGCCCCCCCGAATCAGAATGAACTGAACCTCGGAGGAACCGGGGGAGCTGAAGCTGAATGACAGCCCAACACTGTTGCTGGGAACAATAAGGTCGGACCCTCTGTTGATCCCGATGTGCGCCAGACAATGCAGCTCATCCGGGATCAGCAGAAGAGGCTCCGACTGCTGGAGCAAGAAATGGTGAAGCGACTTCCTTTGGAGGATCAACTCCGGAGGGAGGAACGTCGAAACCAGAAGGTGGAAGAAAAGCTCCTCCACGAACAAGAAAAGGTCAAAGATCTAGCTCAGCGCCTCCGTAGGCTTGAGCTGGAGCAAAAAGACCCGGCTAGGAATGGTCGGAACGGGCACTCTCGGGAGAAAAAGCAAGAGCGACCGAGATCCGATGAGCAACGTCAGTCTCGGGAACGCGATGATCGCCAAGAAAGATCAAGAAGATCCCGAGAAAAGGAAAGGGACAGGCAGTCCCAGAATTACCATGAAGAGCGGGAACGCTCCTTTACCTACACCGAGTACCGAAGTACAGGCGGTGGAAAGGGGGGAGGGTTCACGTTCAAAGCTGAAGGGCCGCTGGCCCCACACATCTTGAAGTACAAGATGCCCCAAGGTCGGACCCCACCGGGACTCAAATACGACGGGACCACTGACCCCGAGGAGCATCTGGAGGCTTTTAAATCCAGAATGGATTATGACGGAGCGGAGGATGAGGAACGGTGTCGAGCGTTCCCGATTACCTTGCTGAAGACGGCATTGAAATGGCATAACCGTCTTCCACCAAGGTCAATCCATTGCTTCGCGGACCTCGCCGCTCAATTCCTGGCTCATTTCACAACCAGGAAAACAAAGCCGAGGTCCGCTGTGAGCCTCATGAATATCAAGCATAAGCAGGGAGAGACGCTGAGAGCCTATTTTGAAAGGTTCAATGCTGAAGCGCTCCTGGTGAGGGATTTGCATGTCTCCAATGCAATTACCCTCTTGATTAACGGACTCCGCTGGTCTCCTTTTGCCGAGTCCCTCTCCAGGTCGGAGCTAACGACCATGGAGGAAATCCAGGATAGAGCGGCCGAGTTCATTTGGGCCGAGGAGGCCATGATGGCCAAAATTGAAAGAGAATCGACGGAAGATAAGAACGAGGAAAGAAGAGCTGAAAAGTCCCGACCTCAGAAGCCTAGGGAGGAAAGGCAGAGGTCGGAGAAGCATGATCGGGCCCCTACGAGGGGAAATTTCTCCAATTACACCCCCTTATCACGATCGATAAGTGAGGTGTACAAGGAGATACAGCAGACTGAGCGGTTGCCCAGGCCAAGGCCTGTAAGAACGAGGACGAATACAAATCGAGGTCTATACTGCAGCTACCATGAGCAACATGGGCATCAGACGGAGGATTGTTACGACCTCCTAGATGCAATTGAAGAACTAATCCGAGCTGGCAAGCTCGCGAAGTATGTGGCTGAGCAGAGGGGCCCGAAGAGGAAGAGGGAGAGAAGCCCTGAAGATGAAGGACGTAACCCGAGAAGCAAGAGAAACAAGCCAGAGGATGAAGTTGAACCCGAAAACAGCTCCGAGGTGGTGAAGACAATTCACACCATCGCGAGGGTTTTTTGCGGGAGGTGGAGCAAACGCTGCGGCAAGAAAGAGGGCGCTCAAAGAAATAATGAGCGTAGACAAGAAGGAATTGGCATCGAAGGCGTAGAAGAAAGCCCCGGTGCCAATCACCTTCTCGGACCTCGACAATCCTGGGGTAGTTGCTGATTACGCAGATCCCTTGGTTGTGTCGGTTATAGCCCGCAACATGGAGATTCAGAGGGTTCTAATAGACACGGGGAGTTCTGCCGAGCTGTTAACAAGAAAGGCATTTGATGAGATGGGCCTAAAGGATTCCGACCTAAAGGCCTATGATGAAGATCTTGTGGGATTTTCAGGGTATGACGTGATTAAGCCTGATGGTTACATCACGTTGTACCTCACAATGGGCACTAAGCCATTGATGAAGACAGTGGAGGTCGACTTTATAGTGGCAAGAATCAACTTCGCCTACAACATGATCATGGGGAGGCCCACGTTGTGCAAACTCGAGGCAGTGGTCTCAGTACCCCACCTGGTCATGAAATTCCCCACGGACGACGGCAAGGTAATAACGGTGAAGGGATGTCAAGTAACAGCTCGAAAGTGTTATATCAACAGCCTTAAGGTCAGTGAAAGGACCAAGGGCGGAAATGAGGAGAAAAAAGAAAAAGAAAAAATTGAAAAAGAAAGCAAGGAACAAGAGAAGAAAAGGCCGAGAATCGAGGTCAACAATGTCGAACTCGATGTGAGATCTCGGAACCCAGTTCGACCCAAGCCAGAGGGCCAGCTGGAGGAAGTACAGATCGGGGAGAGCCCCGAGAAAATAACTCGGGTCAGTGCTAACCTAAGTCCTGTCGGCAAAGGGGCACTGATCCAGTTTCTCAAGAGAAATGTCGATATCTTCGCATGGGAAGCAAAGGACATGCTTGGGATTGATCCCGAGGTCATGAGCCATCATCTATCTGTGTACCCCGGAACTAAGCCGGTACAGCAGAAGAAGAGGAGGATGTCGGAGGAAAAGGCCCAGGCAGTGATTGAGCAAGTGGAAGCACTGCTAAAAGCCGGGTTCATCAGAGAAGTCCAGTACCCGACGTGGTTATCTAACGTCGTTATGGTACCGAAGACAAATGTGAAGCTCAGGATGTGTGTAGACTACACCAACTTGAACAAGGCTTGTCCCAAGGACCCATTCCGGCTTCCAACTATTGATAGCTTGGTGGATGCCGCGTCAGGATTCCGATTTTTATCCTTCATGGATGCCTATTCGGGATACAACCATATCCCTATGAATCCCGATGACGAGGAGAAGACGGCATTTATCACCCCAAGGGCTAACTATTGCTACAAGGTTATTCCCTTTGGTTTGAAGAATGCCGGATCCACCTACCAGCGGCTCATGAACAGAATTTTCAAAGGGGAGATCGGTACCAGGATGGAAGTCTATATAGACGACATGCTGGTGAAAACAAAAAATGAGGAAGACACGATTTCGGATCTCGAAGTCGTATTTAAAAAGTTAAGAGACCACGGCATGAGGTTGAATCCACTAAAGTGTGCCTTCGCCGTGGAAGCGGGTAAATTTTTGGGCTTCATGTTAACCCAAAGAGGCATCGAGGAAAATCCGGAAAAGTGCAAGGCCGTGCTGGATATGAAAAGCCCGACCTCCGTAAAGGAAGTTCAGAAGCTGACAGGTCGATTTGCTTCTTTATCAAGATTCCTCCCCTTATCAGCTCGGAAGTCCTTGCTACTCTTCGAGTTATTAAAAAAGAAAACAGACTTCAGTTGGACCCCAGACTGTGAGCAAGCATTCCAGGGCTTCAAGTTATATCTGGCGGCTCCCCCGATTCTATCTAAACCGGAGGTCGGTGAAAGATTATACCTTTACCTCTCGGTAGGGGAGCTAGCAGTGGGTGCGGCCCTAGTAAGGGAAGAAGAAAAAGAGCAGAAACCTATCTACTTCGTGAGTAAAGCGTTACAGGGTCTTGAGATCCGATACCCGAAGCTAGAAAAGGTGGCGTTTGCATTAATCATAATCGCGCGAAGGTTGAGGCAGTATTTCCAAGCACATACGGTGGTAGTGAGAACAAATCACCTTATGAGGCAGATTCTACAGAAGCCCGACCTAGCTGGAAGAATGGTGTCACTGGCAGTAGAGCTTTCCGAGTTCGACCTGATGTTCGAACCTCGGAACACGATTAAATCGCAGGCCTTGGCCGACTTTGTACGGGAGATGGTTGATTAAGAAGAAGAAAAGGTCAACTGGACCTTATTCGTTGATGGTTCTTCGAACCTAAAGGGCAGTGGTGCCGGCATCATCCTGGAGAATAATCTGGGAATCCAGGTGGAAATATCGGTGAAGTTTGAGTTCCGAGCTTCCAACAATCAGGCAGAATATGAAGCCTTGATTGCAGGGTTAAAATTGGCAAATGACGTCGGAGCTAAGGAACTCACTATCTGTAGTGATTCTCAGATCGTGGTGTCTCAGATCGGGGGGAGTATCAGGCCCGAGATGAGCAATTAAAGAAGTATTTACAGACGGTGACCGAGCTAATGAAACCACTGGAAAAAGCCGAGGTGAAATATATACCTCGCGAAGAAAATACCTGAGCTGACGTGTTGTCAAAGCTTGCAAGCACTAGGCCTACAGGGACAAGAAAAACATTGATTCAAGAGACCCTAGATAGGCCGTCAATTGCAGAACCACTAGAAGTCGCGACCATAATAACGTCGCCGAGTTGGATCTCCGAGCTCCTCCAGTATCTCAGGCTCGGGATTCTTCCGGATGATGAGAAAGCCGCGGCAGTGGTGAAAAGAAGGGCCCCATACTACACAGTGGTTGAGGGACAGTTATACAAAAGAGGGTTCAACCAACCACTACTGAAGTGCCTAAACGAAGACCAAGCCAAGTACGTCATCGTGGAAGTCCACGAAGGGGCAGGGGGTAGCCACCTCGGAGGCCAAACCCTAGCGCTGAAAGTTATCCGAGCTGGATACTTTTGGCCAACGCTCAAGAAGGATGCGGCAGAATACGTGAAGAAGTGTGTGAAGTGCCAAGAACACAGTCACCACTACAGCGCGCCTCCCGAGGAGATGACCCCAATCTTGGCGTCATGGCCCTTTGACAAATGGGGCATCGACCTACTCGGACCCTTCCCGACGGCTCCGGGCATGGTGAAATACTTGATAGTGGCTGTGGATTACTTCACTAAGTGGATAGAGGCGGAACCCCTTGGCACGATAACAGCAGCTCAATGTCGGAAGTTCATTTGGAAGAATATAATAACTCGTTTCGGGGTCCCAAAGGTTATAATCTCGGACAACGGAACGCAGTTCACTGATAAGAAGTTCCGAGATTTCCTACAAGGATGGAACATTGAGCAGAGGTTCACTAGAGTAGAGCACCCCCAAGCTAATGGGCAGTGCGAAGCTGCTAACAAAGTGATCCTAAGGGGGCTGAAGAAAGGGCTCGACGAGGCGAAAGGATCTTGGGCAGAAGAGCTCGGGAGTGTCCTATGGGCCTACAGAACGACGTCGCACTCTACCACGGGAGAAAGTCCTTTCAAACTCTCCTATGGTAGTGATGCTATGATCCCAGTCGAGCTCGGCGAGCCAAGTTTCCGAGTTATCAGCTACAATGAAGCTCGCAACATGGAGGCAAGAGAGGCGGAGCTCGACACGGTCGAAGAAGATAGGGACACAACCAAGATCCAAGAAGAAGCACTCAAACAGAGAGTGACAAGAAGATACAACCAGGGAGTTATCCCGAGAAGGTTCAAGAAGGGTGACTTCGTCCTGAGAAGAGCTAACATCGGAGCCCCAAACCCGGGAGGAGGGAAGTTGGCCGCCAATTGGGAAGGGCCGTACAGAGTGAAAGAGTCCCTAGGAAAAGGAGCCTACAAGCTAGAAACCCTAGAGGAAAAGGAAATTCCGAGGTCGTGGAATGCCACGAACCTTAGGAAATTTTATATTTAATTTTCTTAATGTAATCTGTGATACTTCAGTTCGTACTCTTTCCTACCACGGGATTTTTCCCTAAGGAGGGTTTTGCCTGGGAGGTTTTAATGAGGCAAGCTTGAGAAGACATTAATAAAGTGTCCCTTTTAATATCTTGTTATTTTTATTTGGAAGTGCGAGGCGACAACCCGACGTAAAAATAAAAAACCCAAGTTGGTTAAGACCCCAAGATGGTCAAAAACCCAAGCTGGTTAAATTAATTAAATTGAAAAACCCAAGTTGATTAAGACCCCGAGATGGTCAAAAATCCGAGCTGGTTAAATTGATTAAATTATAAAACCCAAGTTGGTTAAGACCCCGAGATGGTCAAAAACCCGAGCTGGTTAAAAGTTGATTAAAATTAAAATCCAAGTTGGTAAAGACCCGAGGCGGTCAGAACCCGAGATGATTAATAATCGAGCGAACCCATAATGGTTACCGCGATTAAAAAGAGGTGGTTACTAGTGTAAGACTAAGTTAAATAAAGCTAAAAGCACGAGTAAGTAGAGCCATGTCGTGAATTAAAGTTCTAGATATATTAATGCAAGGAAAAGTATTGCAAGCCGGCACGAACCCCAAGAAGGGGAACCCGGAGAATATATAGAGTACAACATCAGTGTCAGGGTTGGTTGCTTTAGGGGCAGTCTCCGAGATGCGGACGTCGGAGTCAGAAGGAGGCACGGGGTCAACTTCCTCAGGCGTGTTAGGATCAACGACGACCAGCTTTCCCTCCTCTATCTTGGTGTACATTCCAACCTTGCTGAGATCGAGGTCAGGAGCAATGACGCGAACTTGGTCTTTGATAAACTCGGCCACCGCCAGAGTAGAATCAACCAAGCTAACTTGCAGACTCTCTACCTCGCTCTCAAGCTTGGAGACATTCTGAGTAGAGGAAAGACGGAGATCGTCCAACTCGCCTGTCAGTTCCTCGTTCTTCCTCTTCTCCTCTTCCAGCTTCGACGCAAGATGGCCCCGACCCTCCTCAGAAGCCTTCAGCTCCCCTTGAGTAAAGGAGAGGTCCTCCTCGCTCGCCTTCAGTCTCTCCTCCATCTCCTTAAGGCGCGCTTCAAGGGTCTCAACCTGCTGGTTGCTCGCATCCTGGGCCTCGTGAAGGGCGTCGAGTTCTTCCTGAACGCCCTGACCCAGCACCACTAGTGGCTCCACGTGGTGAAGGACGGAGATCGTCTTCACCAAAGCCCTCTCACTCCATTGAAGAAAGGTACGGAGATCGGTGGCTTTGTTGAGCTCGACGACCGCGGCGGGATTATGGATTTCCCGGGCTATCATCTCCGGGAAATTATAATCCTTGTCGAAAGGCGAGAGACCGGAGGAGCTGCTGGGTTCGTGCTTCCTCTTCTTTCGAGCCTCCGAAGGCCCGGAGTGGCCCAGGTTGAGACCTTCGTCGAGCGCAAGATCCTTGCGTTTGGCGCCAGGGGGAGGAGGAGCAGAGGTGGCCACCACAATTGACCCCGAGGCTGGGGCAGCCGAGGTGGCGGCGGAAGAAGGGGCCTTAGTACCCGAGCTTCCCGCAACAGCTTTCTTCTTTTTCTGCGAGAGGCATAGAGCTCGGAGAGCATCCAAATTAGCCGCGCCCGACATGGTATCTGCAACAAAAAAGGAGCTCTAGTTATAAAATTATTTCGAACAAAGAGAAGAACGGAAAGGGAGAAATATCGTTACCAAGTTCCTTCTGGAAGTTGGAGTCGCTCCCCCGAATTAACTTCTTTAAGGAGAGGTTTTTCTCCCTATGGGATTCAAGAAACAGCTGGATGATACCAACCTCAGCCTCGGTCAAATCAGTGTCCTTAATGTCTACGGTATAGACATTTTTATTCCAATAAAGGGGAAACCGAGGTTCACCCCTGTCGGAGAGCCAGAAAGGGACGGTGTTTTCCGCAGCACGAACTCGGAAATACACCTCCTTGAAGTTATGTACAGAATCCTCAAAGAGGGTAAAAACCTTTCGACCTGAGTGATCTCGGAAGGAAACCCACCCTTCGGTTCCATGGGGAAGGGTGACGGCAAAGAGATAGAAGAACACCCTCAAGGAAGGAGGGACCCCGAGGTGTTCGCAGACTCTCTCGAACCCTCGAACCATGGCCCAAGAGTTGGGGTGAAGTTGAGAAGGGGCGGCCCAGACGGTTCTAAGCACCCGTATTTGAAAGTCGGTAAAAGAGATGCGAACCCCGACCCGAGTTAGAAGAAGGTCGTACATGTAGAAGAAGTCCCCTGGCTCCTGGCCGTTGTTAAAGGGAACCCTTTCATCAGCTGACGGGGCCTCAACAATGTACTGACCAAAAGCTCCTTCGACGAATATTTGCTCGTGGGAGTTGACGGCGGTAGCATAAGCCTCGTCAACCACCGAAACTATGCCGAGGGCCTCTTCCCCGGCCCAATCGTATTGGTCGTTGAGTAGGAGCGGACGTTGGAGCTCTGACTTCAGACGCTTACCCATTACCTACAAAGGAAACCATTCAAAACAGTTTAAAAAACTGTTCTCGGAAATCAGGATCTGACGTTTAAATGGTTTCCAATGAGAGGAAAAAGGGGGCATATCGGATCCCGAGCTCCGACGTCACCGCTCCGAACAAATAAAAGGCGAAGATAAAAACCCTAACTAGCGGAGGGGGAGGTCCCCTCCTGGTCGGGCCAAAAATGGAGCCCCAAAGTGGGGCATCCGAGGTCCGAGGTCACACATCCAGACATCTCGATAGTGAAACATGGCAAAAATAAGGGCGAAAGCCCCTATCGTGACCTATGCCAGAAGCAACAAAGAGGAAATTCGTGCATAATCTACACTGGCGCCAAAAAGAAGTTCTAAAGGCCCAGAACCCAGAAACGGGGTAGCCTAGAATCCTAAAAGGCGTAGAGGGCATGAAGAGACAAAGGCGAGAAAAACGCCATGGCCAAAGTTTAAAAGAAAAAACAGCAAGAAAAGGAGAAAACTTACCAAGACTGAAGAAAAGAAATCGCCAATTCGTGAAGAAGATGGTGAGGAATAGTAAGCTCCTCACGGCGGCGCGGCCTCTGGACAGGAGGTGGTGTACGGCAGGAAGGAGGTTGCAGAGAGAAAAGGCGCAAAGCAAAGGAGAAGAAGAGAAATCGAGAGAGGAAGTTGAAGTGGGGAAGACGAGTGAATAGTGGCATTGGGCGGGATTTATAGCGCCAACACAGGGGCAATCATGTCATTTCACGCCCCCAAGCAGGGGCATTTTCGACATTTCATGAGAAAAAGTAGGGGCAGTTTTGGAAAACGCAAAACTCATCTCGGAAACGTTTTGTCTCCAGCTGACACGTGTCACGCATCGAGCGGCATGATGTGATGTGAAAAGACAGGCGTTAGAGGTAGGGTGGCGTGGATTTCGAGGCGCCTCTTGGTGTTTCAGCTCGAACCTCGGGCTACACCCGAGCTCCGAGCTGGGGGCAATGTTCACACCTCGGATTGTGGCCCAATCCGGCGACCCAGTTTGAGATTCCAATGATTAGCCCAAAAAGGGCCCAAGAGAATGAACCCAAATAAGGCCCAAGGTCGGACCTTGGACCTCGGACCCCGCGATGGGCGAGTCCAGATCGAGGCCCATTAAACCTTCAAGGCTCAATAACCGACAGTGGTCCAAAGGACTTGGATCCGGAGCAGGACCCAGGAACCGGCCCATGACCCGACCTGAGGTCGGATAAGATCAGGCCCCCGTTTAGGGCGGCGACTAGAAGCGAGCGGATAGCGACGCCGAGAAACCCGGAGCCACGATCGACACTACGCGGGGCGGCTCTGTACGCCGCAGAATGCGCGAAGGCTGTTATCCCGAGTCGTGCGGCGTGAGTGGCACAGAAATGGCTCCAATCCCCCTCTATAAATAGGGTGTCCCATCATAGTATCAGGTACGCTTTCAGTTGAGTTCTCATACTTACACTGATATTGACTTAAGCTTCGGAGTCCTTTTAGGGAAGACACCCCCAGCGCCTTGGAGAGTAGCTGTGCGAGGAGTCAGATTCCGGCGACAGTTCATACCTCAGTCAAAGGTACAGAACAATTAGTATAATTTTTGTACGAGTTTTGCTAGGAGTATAAAATTATACCAACCAAAACAGTCAAACATAGGAGTTTGGGCCTAAATTACTCAGCCCATTAAAAAAACACAAATACTTGGGAACAACATTTTTCCAGCTAAAACAGCCAACAAAGCTCATTTTAACCCTTTTGGCGTAATAATATTATTAACCATATGTATTTTTTTTAATGGACTGAGTGATTTAGGCCCAATTTCCTATTGTTGACTGTTTTGACTGGTTTTTTTGTTGTGCCTCTAGCAATGCTCTTAAAAAATACATATGATTAAACATGAGAGTCATGCATCCCGTGGAATGTGTTCCGAAGATAAACTCATATTAATTTAATATGTCATTCAAATAAATATAAATATGAGAAAAGTATCAATGGATTAAAATTATTGTCTATCATAAACATAAAAATTGATGTTTTAAATTTAAAAAGATAAATTTAATTTTGATATACTAATATTATAATATATTTTACAGTATCATTCAATTAAAATATTTTATTTATATAATCTTTTACATATATTACTTATTAAACTTCACTTATTTCACAAAACTTTATGTATTAATATACAATCTTAAAATGCACATATTATATACACATTTTGATAAGATATATGAAATAAAATTAATCACTATCCATATGATATGAGTCAATTTTTCTAACATTTTGATTATGTAAGATTTAATTATAAATAATTTTATTAGGTTTTCCTTAATAATGATATATTTAATCATAAATACTTATTCATTAAATATAGAGTTTAATTAATTATGATGCATTACACTGTCAACCAATCGTATTCATTAATTTGATTAAACATGAGAGTCATGCATCCCGTGAAATGTAGTGAGAAAGTCATGCTTAATTATGTGTGTTCTTTTAATGGGATGAGTAATTTAGGTCCAAACTCTTATTTTTGACTGTTTTGGTTGGTATAATTTTATACTCCTAGCAAAACTCGTACAAAAATTATACTAATTCATTTAAAAAAAGTATAATAATTTATCAGACAAAAAAAATTATTATAATTTGAAAGATAAAAATAACATCCATAATAATTTAATAATTCACTTCTTTGTCTCATATATATAAATATAAGTAATTAAATGTAACATGATATCATGCATGCTAGTAAGGATATATCATGCATGCTAGTAATAATGACATAAAACAACAAGGAAGAAATCGTAGTAATCCTTAAAGAAATCGATCGTTTTGAGTCCTACGATTTCTAGAAATAAAATACAACAACAAAGAAATCGTAAGATTGCTATGATTTCCAGACACATGTACCAATTGCAGGGAAATTGTAGCATTGTTACGATTTCTTCTAATAAAACTAAATATAGGACTGTTGTCGCTGAAAATAGCTTCGGCTAACTTAACAGCCGAATGAACAACAACGTAATGATCCCTTCTACTAAAGGCGATTACGCTGAGGACGGGAATCTTGCCCTCAACTGTAAGTTCCCCAAATTTCTTAGGAAAAGAAGCAAGACTTTAGGCAGGAGAAAATGATTAAAGAGAAATATGGGCGAAACTAGAATGAAATTGAATTGACTTAGATTAACTCTCAACAAACTTGCAAATACACCAAAGATAAGAATGCAATCTAACTACATCTACTCCTAGAAATGAAATAACGGTAAGATAAAGACTGAAAATGAATAACAAGATTGCTCTAGTGATTTTTGGATGCCTTAATCCTAGCTAACCGCTCCCTTTATATAGCCCTTATCATTTGACCTCTTCTTGCGCTTATCCCGGCTCCATATCTCGCCACTCAGCTTCGTGCCCCTTTACTCCTACTTTTCCGCCTCTTTTCGCTCACCTGAACGCTCAATCCCACAACTTTAGCTATCTTCCACAATTCTCGCAACTAACTCCAAACACGTTCTCCAGCCGTTCTCTTCCCTAGCCGTAGCCGCAATCATTCAGCTGTTGTTATCCGTTTCGTTCGGCTAACCAACGCTTCAACTATCCTCATTCGGCTACATACTCTTCGACTAACGTCTTTTCGCCTATCAACCATTTTCTTGGGATAACATAATGCCCCCTTTATATTAATTAGCCGTATCCATTCGGCTGGTTTAATATAACCGCAATATCGCTTTTGTCGTTTCGTTTCCGCTGCGAAAAATGACCGTTAGTCACATCACCTATCTTTTCTCATAAATGGTGTGTCAGCCCTGTCACATCACCTTACTTTACCATTTTTCTTCATCGTTCTTACAATTCTTGATTTTCTTTCTTCCCGCCTTTCTTTGCTCTCAATCCCTTCTTTCTCCAATCTTCTCCGATCAATCTCGCTTTCTAGCCATGGCCATCTTCCGCCCTGTTGATCTCGACCAAAAAGTGTTTACCTTAGGCCCATGCTCCGATGAGTCGCCCCACAACTCAGAGGAAATTTTCACTTTCCTTTTTCCTCACCATATAGACCTCCCCATTCACTCAACTTCTTCCACCATTGCTCTCTGTCCAGCCACCCTGCGCTCTTGGCCGCGATACGCCAACGACTACCATGAATGGTTCAACCGTTACCAATTTCACTATGGCGACCAATGGTCCACTTGGAAGATTCATGACATGCTCAAGCTCAGTCTCGTCACCAACCCTTGCTCTCCTTCTCTCATTTACGCTCTGGCCCAATTCTGGAACCCTAGAGTGAATGGGTTCATCTTCCCATTTGGCATGCTTACCCCCACCATTATGGACGTCGCTGCCATTCTGGGACTCCCTTGCCAAGGCGCAGAGATTCCTCCACTCTACAGCTCATCGGCCGTTTCTCTGGGAATCACCTTCCAGAAAGCTCAGGCCTTCTATTCTTCATTTATCACGGCCAACATTCAACCTCAGCACCGTCAGCCGCGATTAACCGAACACAAGGCCTTTCTGCTGTATTGGGTCTGTAAGTACTTTCTTTGCACCAACTCCTCAGCTGTGGTGTTGGATTATTCTTTTCTTGTAGATGCTATCATGTCTGACCAGTGTGTAGATTTAGCCTCTTATTTTCTTTCATGTTTGTACAAATCTTTAAATGATATCGTTGATTGCTTGAACTCCAACACTTCTTTCAATAACGTCCAAGGTCCCCTGTGGTTCTTGAACCTCTAGACCTCTCTGTACCTCCCTGAACTCCTTCCGCCCAATCTCACTCAACACCCCTCTTTTTCCATCTATGGTCGGAAGTTTCAGATTTTGCCCAATTTCTCCTCTCCTCCATTTGATTACATCAATGCCATTTTCAGCATCAGCCGCTCTGATCCTTTTTCCTTTTTCCCCTATCGTCGCCGTGAAAGCGGCCCCGACTGGGTGCGGATCGACCCCTCTTCAGCTGATGCCTCAGAAATTGCCCTTCTCGAATCTTTCTTCCCATCTGTCTTGGTTGCTAGGGATCTTCCCTCTGGGATTAGGCCCACTTCTCGCAACAACAAGTCGTCCGTGGAATCTTACCATCCACACTGGTTCGCCCGACAGTTCGGCCTTCTTCAAAGCGTTCCCATCTTGGTAGAATCTTTAGTGATTCTTGGGAAAAGGCCGTTGCTGTCGGCGGACGATTTGAGTCAACTTGCTGCTTCCTTTGAAGATATTCGCTCTTCTTTTCGGCTGTCACTATTCACTCCATCACCCTCTTCCGACGCGGAATACGACACCTGGTGGTCCAATCTCCAGCATATCGTGTTTTCTTCAGAGCCAGACTTCTACATGTCCAAATTTTTGGTGGAAGACGATCCTCCAACCAGCAAACGGAAGGCCACTGAACAGAGTCAGCTGAAAAAGAAGAAAGCCAAGGGTATGGTTACTTTCAGCACCTCATTACTCCTTTCCCTTTTATCATTACTACATTTTAATCTTTATTCCCATTTTCCACAGGTCCAGCCAAACCAGCTGAGCAAGTGCCTAGCCGTTCTGTGGTCAAACAGGGGCAAGTGAAGTCTGATCTGGCCCAAGAAGAGGAAGAAGAAGACACGGATGAAGCCATCATTCCCTCAACTAACCTGCAGCCTCGCCGCCGTTACAGCCAGAGAGTCCGATCTTTAGTCAAGGTAAACCTTCCCTTTTTCTTTAATTTTCACTATATCATCTATTTCCTTCTTGTGCTAAATTATTTTCTTTAGCAGCCCTCACAAACACAACCAGGTTCTACCAGCACAGTCATTCTTGATGAAGAAGTTACACCTTCCCCTTCTCCGGAAACATCACCTTCCAAATCCAAATCCATGGTGTCCACGGCAGCCCCTAGCCCAGAACCTTCTCAGCCAGACCCCCTGGAGATATCTCCCCTAGGAATGATGGCCATTGAAGATGACAAGATGGATGAATATTTTTCTGCTCCTTTTACCCAGGAAACTCCCGGTTATTCACCATCGACGCGGCTAATGTCAAGAGTACAAGCAATCCTGTCAGCTGCTGATCTTCCTGACTCCCTTGTCTTTGAAGAACTCCAAAATACTTTGGACGCGCTGGCCATTTCCGAAGAGATCACAGATGAGTACAAGGACTGGTGTATTCAACTCTCTCAAGATTTGGTTCCTCTGCGTTACCAAGCTACCACCAGTACTGAATTGATCTCATCCAGCCGGCAGCGTCTGGACCGCCTGAAATCCTTGGAGAATACCAAAGCTGAGCTGATTCAAGCCTATCTTGCTCGTCATAATGCCAAAGACCAAGCTATCCAGTCTCGGGACAAAGCCGTAGAACGTCAAAAGGAGCTTCGCTCAAAGATAGCCGAAATGCAGCGAGAACTGGAACAACTGGGTCCCCAGATATCTCAGCACGAGCAAGAAAAAGAAACCCAGCTGAAGGCGCAAAGAGAGTTATACGCTCGAGCCATTGAGTTGGATCCCGAGATCAACCAACTTCAGTGGGAAAAGGTTCGGCTAAATACGGAGCATGAAACAGGTCAAAAAGTACTTGCCGAAGCCAAATCTTAATGGATAGGGCATAACAAGACTCTTCCTACTACTCAGCCAGAACCCTCTTCCGAGCGGCCTCCTTCTCCATCAGACCAAAAAGGTACTCCCTTATTCTTCCTCTCTTTTCCTATTTTAATTCAGTATCCCAATTCCTAACATCATATCCTCTCAGCTTTGGATTTCTCTGACGACGCCATGGACAACTACATAAATCAGGAGGCAGGAACTCAATCGCTGGCCACCCCTGCTGACTCAACTGCTCCTTCCTCCTCCATAGCTCCGGCAGACCAAAGTCTTTCCACTGAGGTATCCAATGTTGACCCACCTCAAGAAACATAATTTTCTCATGAAGAATCGTACACTTTATTCTGCTATTAACGGCTGGCATGTAGCTGAATGCACTTTTTTACCTTAACTTTGATTACTTTGACTTGCTGGTACTTTTCCACTCTTTGCCCATGATTCCCAAATACTGGGCCTGAACTTTTTTAGGTACTGGGCATTGACACATTTTGATAACTCTTTACCATGCATATCTTTTATATAATACGCTCCTTTTCCCAACACTCGGCTCACAATAAAAGGTCCTTCCCACTTTGGGGACCATTTTCCTTGACTATTATCTTTGAATCCAATCGGCAAAATTGCTTTCCAAACATAATCCCCTGAAGAAAATTGTTTCAATCTTACCCTTTTATTGTATGCCCTAGCCACTTTCTCTTTATTTGCTTGAATGTTTTCTAAAGCTTGAAGCCGGTCACTGTCCAGCCGATCCAACTCCATAAACATAGCTTGATTGTAATCATCGGCTGTCAGCTGATTCTGCCTGGCTACCCTTAATGACTTTACATTAATTTCTAAGGGCAAAACTGCATCCTGACCGTAAGTCAGTCGGAACAGAGTATTACCCGTAGCGGTAGCCTTAGAATTTCTATATGCCCACAATGCTTCAGATAATTTTTCATTCCATTTTCTCGGCTGATCTTCAATCATTCTTTTGATAACATCAATCAATACTCTATTCGTGGCCTCCGCTTGTCCATTCGCCTGAGCATAATATGGTGATGAGTAAATCATTCTGATCCCATATTGCTCAGCAAACGCTTTTACTTCTGAGCCTGTAAACATTGTTCCTTAGTCAGCCGTGATGGTTTCAGGTATCCCGAACCGATGTATAATTTGATTATGAATAAAACGTATCACATCGGTCTGTGTCACCTTAGTCATCGGCTGCGCTTCCGCCCATTTGGTAAAATAATCAGTAGCCACAATAATGAAAGAATGATTCTTAGATGAAGGGGGATATATCTTCCCTATCAAATCCATAGCCCATCCGCGAAACGGCCAAGGTTTTACAATAGGATGCAATTCCTCGGCCGGTAACCTCTGAATTGGCCCATGTTTTTGACAATCTTCACACCCCTTAGCATACTCAAAACAATCGGCTGTAATGGTTGGCCAATAGTACCCGTACCTGTGTATTAGCCATCTCATTTTCAATCCCGATTTATGAGCCCGACAAACTCCTTCATGTACTTCACCCATCACTTTAAGGGCCTCCTCATTATTCACACACCTCAGAAGCAACCCTTCCTGGCTTCTTTGGAACAATTAATTATCTACAATGACAAAATTGAGTGCTCTCTGTTTAAATCTATGACTGGCATTACTGTTTGGATTTAACAGATATTCCACTAATTCTTTTCGCCAGTCTAGCTTCCCTTGCTTGTCTATATTTCCAATTAGCACTCCCCCACTAATAACCTTATACCCGGAGGCATGTCGGGCTAACATATTAGCTGTATCGTTATCCTCTCTTGGGATATACTCAATTGTCACCTCTGACATCTGGCACATTAACTCCAGAGCTTCTTGCCGTAATTCGGCTAACTCCGGACTATGGCACTTGTATTCTCCTAACAGCTGCTTAATGACCAATTGTGAATCCCCTTTTATAGTCACAGCCAACACTCCCATAGAGATTATCATTCTAAGCCCTGTAATCAATGCTTGATACTCCGCCTGGTTATTAGAACAGCTAATATCTAGCCGACAAGTGAAAGCTTCCTCCGCAACATTAGGGCTTGTCACATTTATGCCTGCCCCGGCTCCCTCTTTGTGTTTAGACCCATCAAAAGTCATTACCCAAGGAGTTAGCCCGACGTAGGCCTGGTATTCTTCAGCCGGATCACTTACGTCCACATTTGGATGATCGGCCAAGAAATCAGCGATTACTTGCCCCTTGACGGCTCGTAATGAGACATATTTCAAATCAAATGCATTCAACTTAATTGCCCACTTCATCAGACGACCTTGAAGCACGGGTCTATTCAACAAGTATCTCACAATATCAACCTTACACATGACCCACACTTCTCTTGGCAGTAAATAGTATTCTAACTTTGTACAGGCGTGGAATAAAGCCAAACACATTTTCTCAAGAGGTGTATATCTCGTTTCGGCTTCATTTAAAATTCGGCTCAAATAGTATATCGCTCTTTCACCTCCATCCTCGCCATCTTGGGCCAACAGACTGTCGATACTATCTTCGGCTGTCGATATATAAAGCTTTAGAGGTTTTTTCATTGTTGGTGGGACAAGAACTGGAGGATTTGCTAAGCATTGCTTAATCCGATCGAAGGCATTCTGTTGTTCCTCTCCCCATATGAACTCATCTGTCCCTTTACATTTCAACAAAGGAGAAAACACCTTCATCTTTCCAGCCGAATTTGAAATAAACCTTCTTAGGAAGTTGATTTTCCCGATAAAGCTCTGTAGTTCTTTTTTATTCTTTGGAGGACTAGCCTCCAAAACAGCTTTCGCCTTATTACTATCAACTTCTATTCCCTGCTGATGTACCAGGAAACCCAGAAAGTTGCCAGCCGATACCCCAAATGCACACTTAGCCGGATTCATCTTAAGCGAGTATTGTTTCATTCTTTTAAACGCTTGTTCTAAATCAACTAAATGTGCTTCAAAGTCAGCCGATTTGACAACTACATCATCAATGTATACTTCCATACAAGTGTCTATTAAATCGTGAAAAATAGCGTTCATTGCCCTTTGATAGGTTGCTCCGGCATTTTTTAAACCGAAAGGCATCACTACCCATTCAAAAATGCCAATAGCCCCGGGGCAACGGAAAGCTGTTTTATGCACGTCTTCTTTGGCTAGGAAAATTTGATTGTATCCAGAATGGCCATCCATAAAAGTCAGGAATTTATTATTAGCTGCGGCATCGACTAACATGTCGGCCGTCGGCATTACATATTCATCTTTAGGCGTTGCCAAATTTAAATTCCTAAAATCTATACAAATACGTAACTGGCCATTCTTCTTAATCACAGGCACTATATTTGACAACCAATCAACATACTTGGCAGTTCTAATGAATCCTGCTTTCAACAACCGCTCTATCTCCGTCTTGATCTTAGAGAAGATTTCAGGATTAACTCTTCTTGGTGGTTGCTTGTATGGCTTGAATCCTTCTTTGATTGGCAGTCGATGCTCCACTAAAGCTCTTGACAGACCCGACATCTCATGATAATCCCAAGCGAAACATTCCTTGTACTGGTTCAGCAGCTGTTTCAGTGCTCGGCTCGCCTGTTCGTCCAGCAATCCACTGATTTTGGTAACTCTTGGCTTTTCTTGCGTTCCGAGGTTTACCTCCACCAATGGGTCTTGGGCCTGAAACCCTAATCGCTTCTGTTGGATAGACACCGACTTTCCCTGTTCCTCAAAACCTGCAATACCAACACATAGCTTATCATCTCCTGTTTCCTCTACATCGGCCATCATTTCCCATTCAGCCGTTTCCTGAATAATAGTCTCGGCTAAAGAAGATTGCAGCCGTTGATACACAAGTTTTTCATCAATCATAATTATTATTATTAAAAATAGTATCTGCCAGCCGTGGTTCGACATGCAAGATTACCTCAAAACCATTGTTGGTGAAGTTCACAGCTTTGATTTCCTCTTCCTTCCCTTGGATTAAAGTGGCAATCGGCATGAATCCTGGATCATAATAGACTGCATCTACCATTCTCATGTCAGCTGAGAAAGGCCGCTGGTCAGCCTCTACCACTTCAGTCTTATCGCCATTCCACATGATCAGTTTTTGATGCCAAGTAGATGGTACACATTCATTAGCATGAATCCAGTCTCGTCCTAACAGCAGAGAGTAATTAGTACGAGCTTCCACCACAAAGAAGATAGTATTAGTGGTTTTAGACCCCACTGTTAGGGCCGTTATGTATGAGCCCAAAGCTGTAGTGTTTCCCCCAGTAAAGTTGGCAAAAGTCATATTTGTTTCCTTCAAATCTTCCTTAGTCTTCCCCAACTTTTTAAACATTACCTACGGCATGATATTCATGATTGCTCCGCCATCTACTAACACTCTGGTCATTGGACGACCCTCCATGTGCACCTTAATATACAACGACTTCAAATGACATTGGATGTTTCCCCGTTCGAATTGCATGATCGCCTCCGAACTACGGGATGGCGCCTCTGCCGTGGTCTCGGCAAACGATGCCCATTCTGTTTCTTCGACATACACATCTCCCTCTAAACCAGCCTGCTGTCCTCCATTTTTTTTAAACTCAACTGGCAGCAGTCCTACCATTGCCATCATGTTATCCGGACTATCCACCAATTCTAACATATCATCATCTTCCAGCAGACTGCTGAGTAAACCAGAGTCGGCAAACTCATCATTAAAATTTAAGTTCACTAAGTTTACCGCTTCCACTTCGGCTCGTGAAACCACGGGTGAAGGCTCCGCAATTGTAGCCGAAGCTTCAGTTTCGGCCTTTATTTGAACAGCCGTTTCTTGAGCAACTTCTTCTGGTTCAGCCGTTATTCGTATAGCCGTAACAATCTCTTCTTCTGCCTTCAACTCTTGCAGATTCATTTCTTGTATCGCATCTAAGTGATCGGCCAGCTGTTCGGCTAAACCTTGCCCCTTTCTAGGGCTCGTCACTTCTTCTCTCTCTACCACCTTTGCCTTTTGCAACATATCGACCATTCCTTTCAATTTTTGGTAAGCCCTTTTCCTTTGGAGTCTTCTCTTTTGTGATCTAGAAAGGACAAGCACCTCCTCTGGAATAGTCTTTTTCCTTGTATTCACCTGCCAATACTCCTTTGGTTGCCCCCTAGGCTTGATCATACGTCCCATTCGACTGGGGTCTTGATTAGTGATCCGGAGGCTCTGCCCATTTTCATGGCAACTTACCTCTACCACTTGCTTCCCTTTTTCTGGAAGAACATTATCTTCTACAACCGGTACATTTCAAATTGCATACCCCCTCCTGAAAGGCTTTCCTCCTTGGGGACGGTATAACCGGTCGAAGACGCTCAGCCGTGGTTCGGCCGGGGTCTCTTGTGAATTTTCCTTTTTCAATACTTCTTCGGTATGTTTTCTTACCCACGTGTTTTGAGTCAGCCGTGGTTTCGGCTGCTGATTCCCATGTCCTGATCCATAAGCGTTCCGTGTCAACCGTGGTTTCGGCTGCTGATTCCTGTAACCCGGTCCATACCACAAATGCTCTCCAGGGCCTGGCCCCCACCTAGGTGGTTTCCATTCCAAATAACCTCGAGAATACACTCTCCTTAGGTGTGGGTTTTCACGCTTCCTAGCTATTACGTCCTTGGAATCAACTTTATTAGCTTCTGCCTTTGGTTTCCAAACCCTTCCACGAAGGTTTCTATTCATCATTCTTTCCTCTGAAACTGACACCATGTTAATACTAGCCGGAGGGAAGGGATTGGACTCTACGTTGACAACCGATTGAACACGGTCAGCAAGCTTGAACCTGCCCTGCTTCAATCCCTTCTGAATGTCATTTCGGAAGACCAAACAGTTTGTTGTAGGATGAGTCCAAGAATTGTGCCACTTGCAATATTTGACCCCTTTTATCTTCTCGGCTGGTGGAATTTCATGACCTTCAGGTAACTTCAGCTGTTTGTCTTTTAAAAGGAAGTCAAAAATTTGCTCTGCCTTTGTGATATCGAACAAATACGGTTCCCTACTTCCTGGTTTGACTCTCTCCTTCCCTTTCGCAGCCGTGAGGGCAGGACAAGAGTATACCTCATTCTTCTTTAACAGCTCAGCTACCATCACTTCTCCAGCTGGAGATTCTTCTTCGTAAACTAACTCTTCATCATCTGATTCCCCTTCAACCACATTAATATTCTGAGGAGGCTTGTTAATCGCGAAGCGACCCACTCTTTTCGGCTCTTTCTCTCGGATTAACCGTTCGTACCTCACGGCTTTCTCGGCTAACTGACCAAAATCATAATAGTCCCCAACTAACAACCTCTCTCTCAGTTGAGGGTTCATGTTATTTACAGCAATAGCTGTACATTCTCCATCTGATATCTGAGCACTGCAGATTCCTCGAATCTTTCTGAACCTTTCAAGAAAATCTCCAACCGGCTCTTGCCCTTTCTGCTTAATAGCAATCAGATCTAACAATGAAGCTTCCGGTCTCGTTTTGTAGAAACGATCATGAAAAGCCCTTTCCATATCAGCCCAGCTATTTATAGAATTTGGCGGCAACGACGAGTACCAAGAAAACGCTATCCCAGTCAGAGAAGACGGGAACAACTGAAGCCTTAGGTACTCATTATGCCCGACCTCAGCACATTGTACTGTAAAGCGGCTAATATGTTCCATTGTAGATTTTCCATCTTCACCTGAAAAGGTAGTGAAATCGGGAGCCCGAAAACCCCTGGGGAATGGGATCCTGTTGACCCATTCTGGATACGGCTTCCGATACACAGGCCTCTCCAATGGTCTCAATTGCAAGCCAAAATGCTGCCGAAGTACATCAGCAATCATATTGGGGTCACACAATTGAGGCTGCACTAGGTTCCTCGGCTGTAACCCTTCCTCTTGTTGATAGACGGGCGCCTGAGGATTACCCACAAAGCCTTGCATTCCTCCATGCGGCTCTGTCCACATATTCGGCTGCGGCTGCCAGTTTTGTGCGCACGGCGTGGGAGGCCTAAAGCCAACAGGGCCAAAAGGGCGAGGCGTGCCCCCTTGCTGTTGGTATGCTTCCCCGCCGTATGGCATACCGATATTGCCGATAGCTTTTTCCGGCCTCCTATGCATATAAATGGAGCCATGATTCAAAGGGGCGGCTGGACTAGCTGAGATCCTGCGTGCTCCTCCAAACGCTCCTCCATATGGTGGCACACCAAATGTATTACACCCTTGCAACGGTGTAACTACTGGTTGAGCCATGAATTCCACATTATTCCTTTGTATCACAACATTATCAACCCCACTAGTGATTCCTGCAACCAACCCTCTTATTCCTTCGGTCACGAAAGGAGGTGTTTGCGGCATCATCGGAGGTGCACTAGAAACAACAGCTTGAGGGTGGTAACCCTCCGTTTGTAAAACGTTACGAACCATGGGTCGCACGATCTCACCCATTTGTTGTGACACTTGATACATGAGGCCATGCATTCCTTCTTCGATTTGTTTCCTGATAAAGGCCACAGAAATCGTCGAAGCATTCCTTGATGACGAACCAGCACCCGCCGCTGTGGTCTGAATTATAGGTCCTTCACTACCTATTCCAGCAGTCACGGCGATAGTGGTCGCATCTGTTTTGCCCTTAGGCTTGGGTGTACCAGCGTTCGTCGATGAGCTCATTTCTGAAAATCGCCCAGACCTTAACTGCATCCGCCAAAGATGGTCGAGGCCTATTTTTTCTGTAACACTCCCGTTAGTCCCACCGGGCGTGCCAATTATGTTGTCGCTGAAAATAGCTTCGGCTAACTTAACAGCCGAATGAACAACAACGTAATGATCCCTTCGACTAAAGGCGATTACGCTGAGGACGAGAATCTTTCCCTCAACTGTAAGTTCCCCAAATGTCTTAGGAAAAGAAGCAAGACTTTAGGCAGGAGAAAATGATTAAAGAGAAATATGGGCGAAACTAGAATGAAATTGAATTGACTTAGATTAACTCAACAAACTTGCAAATACACCAAAGATAAGAATGAAATCTAACTACATCTACTCCTAGAAATGAAATAACGGTAAGATAAAGACTGAAAATGAATAACAAGATTGCTCTAGTGATTTTTGGATGCCTTAATCCTAGCTAACCGCTCCCTTTATATAGCCCTTATCATTTGACCTCTTCTTGCGCTTATCCCGGCTCCATATCTCGCCAATCAGCTTCGTGCCCCTTTACTCCTACTTTTCCGCCTCTTTTCGCTCACCTGGACGCTCAATCCCACAGCTTTAGCTATCTTCCACAATTCTCGCACTAAATTTTATGTGCACATAGACCGATAATTTTCTTCGCTTCGGCAAGCGGTATATATATACATAGTCGATAATTCTCTTCGCTTCGGCAAGCGATATATGTATAACCGATAATTCTCTTCGCTTCGGCAAGTGGTATTTAACTTAGGCTTCATCATGATTTTTCTCAAACACTATATGTATCCAAACAATTGCTACAACCTCCCTTACTTTCATTTTCAAAACAAAATATTCTCCTTACTACTAAAACAATACTTGAAAAACATTATGACATTATATAGATATTAATCATGCTCCAATATCATCATCAAAACAATTATTTAAGTGAAATCACAGTTAAAACGCCATACTTCATACTCACTACCAAAACCACAACTTATATCAAATCATAACAAAATATCACATTTCATACTCATCATCAAAGTTCAAACTTAGTTCTATTCTCACCAAAGTATCATATTTCATAATATCATCATCAAAACCATTATGCAATCGAGTAAAGTCACAATTTAGAATATTCTTTAGTTAAATAAACAATCAAATAATTCCAATAATGCATAGGGGTTAATATGCATAAATAATTTTAGTTTATCCCATAAAAATAAATTTAAAACATTGCCACTAAGTAGATAACCACTCACAACACAGGGAAGTCAAAAGGGCTAGTCCCTAATAACTCCGGAGGGTGTAACCGGCTCCGCACCAACAGAATCTGAACAATAGCAAGCATTTGAGCATGTTTAGATAAAGTATTTAGAGACAATTTATCAACTAGAGAACCTATTAAGAAAAACCCCCAAATTGGTAACTTAGGGTTTCTAAAGATTAAAAAAAACCTAAATTGTTAACTTACCCACTACTAATCTAGTTACATTACAGCTTCTAACTCACTAAATCTATACTTAATAACTCCAAAAGTCTACTCATAAATCCTATTATTACAATTTCTAGAATCTTGGAACACATTAGAGGAACAAAATAAATAAATATAACAAAAGTTTAAAACTCACCTCAAGGTTTGGAAAAGAAAGACACAAGAATGATAAGAAAATGAGGTATGAAATGGGGGTAGAGTTGTGTGATTAAGAGAAAGGAAGAAAAGAAAGGGAACAAAAAGAAAAAAGAAACGGAGGGGGGGTGTCGAGAAGAAGAAAAGAAAGAAGAAAGGAGAAAGAAGAAAAAAGAAAAAAGAAAGAAGAGGAAAGTGTTGTGTGTTTGTGTTGTTTTCTTCTTTGTTTTAAAAAAGTGGGGTGGGTCCCACCACCTCTATTATATATATATAAATTTTTTTTTCTATTTGTTACAGATGGACCCGAACCACCTGATCGATCCGATTAAAAATTCAAAAAAATATCTAGCTAACAATTTCATTTATGTCTTTCTGTGATTATGTTATTATAGAAGGTAAACTTAAGTATCACATAAGTTTTAAATCTATAGTTTGAGTATTGTTTTTTTTTTATTTTAGGTTTCTATTGATATTTTAGGATTTTTTTTTTGTATTTTTGGGAATTTTTTTGGCCATGGTACCTTCTTTGGAGCTAGATGTTTCTAATATGATGAATATGGCAATAGGGCTTCCATGTGAGGTATACTACTTTTCTTTTGAGGATAATGTCAAATTGGATGAGCTCTTGGATACATGCAGAAGGATATATGAGGAGTTCTTTTCACCACCACCACCACACTCACAAACCTACACCTCACCACCATACCCACCATCATACACTCAACCATCACCATACCCAAACCCTTACCCACACCCTTCATAAAATGATGCTTACCAACAACCATATTATGAGCCACCACCACCCTCTTACCTTGAACCATCTCCATACCCTTATGATGAATCCACCTATACCCATACCCAACTGAAGACCAAATCCACCCACCCCTTGACCCATCTTCCTCATCTCAACCCCTTGCATTTCCCTCTCATTCTAATGATGCGGAGGGCTCAACATTGGACCAAATCCTAAAACTCCTTATGGAGAAAAAGCAACTAAACGAGGACCTCTTGCAACAACAAAATGAAATGCAAAGGAAGCTTATGCAATTGGAGAATGTTCAAGCCACATCCTCTAGCAACCAAGAGGCATCACTACCCTCATCTCCATCACCATTATCCCATCCACCACATTCCCCCTCACCACAACCGTCATCACCATTCTCACCACTACCACATGAGGTGGATTGTTCTATAGAGAAATTGGAGTGGACGACTTTGAAGTCCATGGTGGAAGAGATAGTTGGGGGAGTTGAGGAGCCTTCATCACCTCCACCACCCTCTATTCCCTTGGAGGATCCCTATTTTCAAGAGCCTTCACCCATTGAGACATTTTACGTTTTGGAGCCTCGTGACCCTTTGGATGGAGACTTGGTAGTGGATGCCGAGGAGAACTCCGATGATGATGAGATAGTAGACGAGGACCCACCACCGCTACCATGTGAGAAAAAAGGAAGTAGAATTAAAGAGAGTTCTCCTCTTTGTGTCGAGGCTACTGCAGGAGCTTCTTCATTGGAGGATTTCACCATCGAACCTTGTGAAGCGGGTGGTATTGCGGTCATTCCTTCCTTACCCTCGATCGAGTTCATTTTCCTTGGTTCGAGGCTATTCTCCCTCTCTCGCCATGAGTTCGCCTTCCTAAAGACGGATGCACAACTCCTAGCCATTTGTGAAGAGTCAACATCTTCTCAAATCAAGTCATCTTGGGAACCAAAGTCTTTTGGTTTTGTCCATGTGAAGGCTTCTTGTGAGGTTCACCATCCCTCCTCACTTGAAGTTGGTTTCTCTTAGGATGCTTGGTCAAAGGGGAGTTCTCACTCCCTAAGAAACAAATTGAGGGCCAAGATGCATGGGTCTAAGGACAAGAAGAGGGTCATCCTCCGTGGTTCCGTTTGCTTCTTGTGGGATCCTGGCGGAGGCATGGAAAGTGTAACACCCTACTAGATAGCCCTTAACGCTTAAGTCATTTTATGCTATTTCATAAGGGTTACCTCATGTTATCATGTTTTATCTTTATATTTAAAATATAATACGCGGAAAATAAGCGAGAGTAGATTTTTCGTAAACATTCGCGGAATATAAAATAAGGGCTTTGCGCATATGATAAGCGATAATATAAACGATAAAAACATCTACTGAAATAACTCATCATATAAATAACTCCCATCAAGTAACAAACATGAAATAAATACTAGGTCTCACCCCATAAGCCAAAAATTGTGACCTATGAGACTCCACCATAAATACGAGTAAATAAATAGCTGCCGGCTAACAAAGGTCCGGACTCAGAAAACATAATAAATGAATAAACGTAGCGGAAGCATAAAAATCATAACATCTGATAAGGAAATAAAACATGTCTCTGATATCTAAGGAATTATATCATAAACTAAGTCTGCACGGGCTCCTCGTGTGCTCCGACATCCTGCTCTGTCTGCTCCTCTAAAAGGTGGGAAAAACATAGGGCGAGCACTGGGAAGTGACTCAGTAGAGGAAGCCGCCCCGGGTTGAATTATAAAGTAAGTGAAGTATGAATGAGTTCAATTCAGATATAAGTTAAAAACAATCTTCCCCGGAACGTCTTACCTAAGTGCGTCTTGTTCATTTTACTTAATACATATAACATACCATGATTAAAGGTCTCTGTGTAGTGTGCTATGTGCTTCTAAACATCAATAGGGAAAATATAACATAACAGAACATATATCAGAGCTTTCTTTCAGAATATATTATCATTCACTTTTACTTTAAATCTGTCAGACATGGCAAAGCCTCCCTCCCATCCTTACTTCTACAATCCGGCCCCTAGGCATGTGCTCATCCTAAAACATACGGGGAAGAAGGGGTACAGTTCACCTTCCTCAAGTGAAGGAGTTGCAGCCGAGGATGCCACCCCTCCCTACAACACTCATCACAAGCTGAAGGCTACAAGGTATTCTAATCTTTCAGAGTATCAGAGATCTTTCAGAACATCTTTTAATTATCACAAATCTTTCAGAATTAATAGAGATCTTTCAGAACATCAGAGTATCTTTCAAAACATCTTTTAACCTTTACCAGATGACAGAGTTAATTCATTCAGAGCATTTCATCATAATATATATCATATAATCACATAAACAATTTAACTCATCATAAAAGCAAGACAAAATACCCAAATTAGTCCCTGCAAAACTATTCATCGGACAAAGTAGTCCCTACAAAATCACAAATTCAAAATACATCCCTCCCAAATTAAAACGTCGGACAAATTGGTCCTCTAAGAAAAAATTAGACAAATTAGTCCCTCAAGATTTATGAAAATGGTCAAATTTGTCCCTATAATGGGAGGACTAATTTGTCTAAAATCATTAATTGGTAGGGACTAATTTGACCATTTCCATGAATCTTGAGAGACTAATTTGTCGAATTTTTTCTTGGAGGACCAATTTGTCCGATGTTTTAATTTGGGAGGGATGTATTTTGAATTTTTTATTCTGAAGGGACTATTTTGTCTGATTAGAAATTTTGCAGGACTAATTTGGGTATTTTTTCTAAAAGCAATACATATACTCAGTATAACATATTTATCTCATACAATAATTATATATTTCAAAATACAAGTCTTATAACACATTAGGGAGCACAAAAGGGTCAAAACATGTCCATTTTCGTAAAAGGAGTGAGGGACAGCGCAGGACCGACGCTAGGGTGGTCCATGGCCGCTTGAGCAGCCCGCGCACAGGGTCTTGCCGCTGGAGCGGCTTCTGGCCGCTAGGGCGGCCGCGCAGAGAGCACTTACCGTTGGAGCGGTGTCTTGGCCGCTGGGGCGGCCTTACGCAGGTGCTCGCCGCTAGAGCGGCTGCTGACCGCTTAGGCAGCCGTCGCGTGACGACGCCACCGCTGGGGCGGTCTCTGGCCACCTGGGCGGTTGCGCGTCGACCTGTTCGCAAAACTCCGCGATTTCAATGGTGTTTCTTCCAAAAAGCCATTTTTGAACATGCAGCAGATGAAAAACTTTTCTCAAAACACCTTTAACTCATAGAAACACTTTCCCAACACTTTTAATCGGTAAAAACATTCTCTCTTTGAAATAATTTTACAAAAAGGTAACCCTTTCATGAACTCTAATGGGAAAAACAACCATAACATCAATTCCATAAATTCATCATCAATTCCATAAATTCATTATCAATATGCACGAAAATAGAATGCCTAAACCCCTACCTCTTGAAGACAATTACGAAAATGCAAGGACAAACCCTTTCCCGACGTTGCTCTCGTTGGAAACCTCTCTCTCTAGCCCCACGAATGGTCCGGTGACGCCGGAGACTCTTATCGGAGAAATAGAATCGGTAGAAAGCTCCGGCTTGATGAGAGGATTAAGAATATGAGTTTATTTCTGGATTGGGTAAGGTTTGATGGGTGTTTCGTGGTTTGGAGTATCAATGACTTAGAGAGCTCTTGAGAGAAAGATGACTATGGCGGCTCAGAGGAAGGAGAAGAGTGTTTCTTTGAAGTGGAGAGGGTTACTAGTGTTTATATAGGGAGTGGCTAGGTTAAGAGTCACCGTGGGGCCCACCATCACTTAAAAATTACTAAAACACTCTAAAACATCCCAAATAATACTAAAATGCTCATATAACTTTTCTAATACTTAAACATAAGTTAAAATACACATATACGCACATAAAGAAAATAAAATAAAATAAAATAAATAACATATAACACATAATTCACATAACATATAATTAATACACATATTCATACACATAAATCATATTGCACATAATAAACACACATAAATCATATAACACACATACGTACACTTAGATCACACAACATATAATGATTTGCTAGAAGAAACTTATCCACCCAAACTTAATTAAATTCTAACCAAGGTCAATTACCCTTAATTTCCCTCGATTAGGACTTAATGAAAATCGGGATGTTATAGAAAGCACTATGTGGTGGAAGCTCCTGGACCAATTCAAGCATAAGCCGCCTTGAGGGAGTATCTATCACTCTTTTACTTTATGTTTTGAATTTAAATTCAATAAAGCATGTTTAGGTAAATTTTCACATGTTGCTATGATAGTATAGGTTGTTTGGTTGTTTGAATTAGTAACTTGTTCGGTGAGTTTTCTTGTTCTAGTCTTGTTGTTTGCATTTTCATTTGTTAGGAATTATATTTTGGTAGTTTAGGGTAGTTTTAGCTTTATTTAACTAAATTTTTTACATAAATTCTACACTCAAGATGAGTTGGTCGCTACCCACCAACTCTGTCGTTGCGCGCCGTGGGAAATTTTCTGCCAAAGGCACGATCTGCACTTGGTCGCTAGCCACCATGCATCTGGTCGCTAGCCACCACCCTGCTCGTGGCGCGCCACCACCCTGATTGTGGCGCGCCACCACCCATTTAAAAAAAAAAATCGAAAAATGAAAAATTTAGGTCCCCTTTGTGTGTTACTTGTCTTTGTTTGTTGCTTTTTAAGTGTTGTGCTTGAGATATTATCATCATTTTTAGGTGGTTAGAATTCCAACACAATTGCATTTCATCTAGTTTTTAATTCTTGCTTGGTCATTGATCTTAATTTGTATAGATGATTTGTGTTTTTGGATATGCACCTTGTGAGTTTTAAGCCTTACATTGGGTGGCCACATTACATGTCATTCCATTCTTGATGTATGTATCTCTTGTGACTTTGTCGTTCTAGGGTTTGCCTTGTCTCTTAATTGAGGCTATGTTTCATGTGTATTCTTGAGTGTCATAGAGGCACCTTTCTTCCTTAGCTCACGGCCATATTGCCCACCCTCTACATTACCATTGCAAGCCCATTTGAGCCTTATATCACATTCTTTGATCTTGGCTCATCTTTACCTAAAAAGTGAAAAACCATTTTACACCATACCTTGGGAAAGTGGAGTAGCATTGGTTTTTTCATTTTGTGTGCTTGAGTCCAAGTGTGGGGGTTTGTCGTGGACGACAAACTTTAAAGTGTGGGGGAGGGACATCTTGATGTGTTGATGTGAAAAATTGTGTGAATTGTATGTAATTAATATGTAATTGAAAAAAAAATGAGCAAAGGAAGAAAAGCACACAAAAGCAAAGTAAATTCAAGATCAAAGACCTCATGGATAAATATTTAAAGGTTCAAAACGAAAAAAAAAGAAGAGTAAAACTCTTGTGCTTATGCTTTTGTGTGCTTAGAATTCCCCCTTGTGTTTGATTGAGACTCTCATAACCAATGCTAGTCTAATTTTCTTGGGTCCTTTAGCTCACTTATCCATACATTCTACGCCTTGACCTTGGCCTCGTTACAACCAAAATAAAGACCTCTTGATTCTTGGGTGCATTGAATGTTAGTGGTGGAGATCTAGAGGTTTGGCAAACCTACGTTGAATGCTTGGTCTAACAAGAGAATTGAGAGGAAGACCAAGCCACTATACAAGTGAGTTGAGAGCATACACACTTCTCTGAGGTCCTTCCATTTCATCTATGCATTTTAAGGGATTTCTGCTTGGCTTGTGATGTTGTGCCTCTTGATGTTGAAATGCTTTGTTGTTGGAATTTCTTGTTGCTTTAATTGTTTTCTTGGTCTTAAGTCAGGTCTTAAGCCAGAGCACTTTTGAGCATTCTTTGAAAGCCAAGTAGCACCTTGTTTCTTTTGTTTTAATTTCTTAGTTTTAGGATCTCTTGCATGAGGACATGCAAGTGGTTAAGTGTGGGGGTATTTGATAGGATGCGAAATTCTGTGCATTCTTTACCTTTACATGTGCATCTTGCATCATTCATTGCTTTAATAATGGTTCTTTTCACTGTTTGTGCGTATTTTCACATTATTGGTGTGGCAATTTTACATCTTTTTTAGGCTTGTTAGTAGCACATTGGTCTTGTTATCTTTTGATGCACTCTTGGGTAGTGCTTTGTGATTTCAGGAGTTTAGGCCGGAGCTACTTCGAGTCTTGGGAGCATTGGGAGCGTTGGAGCGAAGGAGCGGACGCATCGGCAAGTCGGAGAAAGCAACTTAATATTGAAAATGCTGTGTTGGTCGCTAGCCACCACTTTTTGGTCGCTAGCCACCAAGTTTTGACAGCATCAGCAAATTTTGCATAATTTTGCAAATTGGTCCCTCTAGCTTTGTATTAATTAAACTTTTGTAATTTTGTTGAAACACTTTTTACACCTATCTTTAGTTTTAGTTTAGTTTATTTTATTTTAGAGAGAGAATCTCTCCCTTCTCTCTAAGTTCTCTTTACATTTCTCTCTACATATTTCATACACTTTACAAACAATTCTTCAAGTTCAATTTAATTTCTATTTTCATTTCCATCTTTGCTATTGCTTTAATTTCTTGTTTCTTACTTGCTTTAATTATGGTTGAGTAGTTTCTTGGTTCTTGGTGTTGAGTAATGCTAAGATCATATTTTCTCTTGAAATCCATTACTTGTCTCTTGCTCTAGCTTCCTTATTTCTTGGTTCCAAATGCAATTGATATTAGTTTGTGTGGATTCATACTTGCTAATTTTAATTGTATATCTTGAATGCATTTTAGTTTCTTGATTGAGAGATTATTGTGTATTTGAGTGTTTTTGGGTGTTGAGTGAGGATTATCATTTGATGCCCATTAGCTAGGAGATTATGAATAATTCTTGATTGAGAATTGTACTTGCATGTGTCTAAGTTAGTTTTGCTAATTTGGTTTGGATTCAAGTCTTTTTGGTAGAGCAATTTCTATGCATGTGTAAGTTGCTTGCAAGGTGTTTGATAAAATGCTTAAGTGAGTTCAGGATGGGGAAAATATGGTTTGATGCATGTCCCAACACAAAGACTCTTTTACATTGTTATTTCCTTTCAATTTCATAGTTTTATTTACTTCTTACACAATCCCAACATTACATATACTATACATAGTAGATCAATGAGATAAGCCTCCTTGAGAGACGACTTGGGTTGACTAGCTATACTACTATAGTTGATCAATTCAATACCTTTTTGGGAACTTGTTTTTAAAACTCTAAATTGATTGTTGGTTGAGAGAGTTTACAACGCTCATAGCCACCATCACGAACCAATCCGACCTGATTACACTTTTTTCCCATTTTACATCCCCTCCGGAATGAGAGGTATTGGATAGAGTTGGCAATTGTGCGAGGCAAGGGTGGAGAGTACCTTCCCCACCCCCACCCCCATGATTGCTGCGGGGGGAATTTGGCCCGCAGCCCCATCCCCATGGGGAAAAGAATCCCCACCTGCGGGGCCCGAAGCAGGGCAGTCCCCGCGGGGTCCCCATTCGGCGGGAAAAATTGCCACCCCTAGGCCACAGGGATCCTAGGGGACCCCTCGGGGGAATTTCCACATGTGCAAAAATAAATTTCAAAAATAGAAAAATATAAATAATAAAAATTTTAATTACTTCTGTCATAATATTAGCAATTCAGAATTTAAATTTAACATAATAGTCCAACAAACATAGTTGTTGGAGAATTTTAAAATGGTAATAAAATATGAAATGACCATAAAGTATAAATAAAATAAATATTTATTTTGAAAATTAAATATATTTTAATTAGGGCTGTCACCTGCACAGAGTAGAGGCGCGCAGAGGAGGCAGAACAATGACAATTGTTGAGGCTTGAGGTTGAGGAATGAGGATGAAGTGAGTGGGGTAGGGATATAGTTTCTTTCTTTCTTTCTTAATTGTATTACTTCACTTTAAGTTTAAGATCTACTTATTTTTTACTTTAAACATGTTTATGTCCAATAAGTATAGGGATTAATATTTTTTTATATAAAAAATATAAATAATATTTATGCGGGGTCCCCACGGAACGGGAAGGCTGATCCCCACCCCCACCCCATCTTTGTTGCAGGGGGAATTTGGCCTCATCCCCACCCCCATTGGGAAAAAAATCCCAACCTGCGGGGCCCCAAGCAGGGCAGTCCCCACGGGGTCCCCATTTGACGGAAAAAATTGTCACCCGTAGTATTGGGTGAGATTCTAATACTTTAAGCCAATTTTTTTAAAAACATATCATTCTATTCAATTTCATTCCATTTTATTAAATATATATATACAAATGATGATATGAAATTTATATCATATCCAGTCTGATATCATTCTTTTATATTCAATTGCATTCCATCTCACTTCATTCACCATTAGTTATAAAAAAATGCCTTATTATTTAAGAAAATACATATAAAAATTCAGTACACAATTTTTTATTTAAAAATATACATATACATTAATATATAAAAATAGAATACATTATGCATCATATAATATGCACATCCATATATAAAAGATGTGTATATTATCCTAAATCAATATACATA
The DNA here is from genome assembly GCA_013621005.1 of Aeschynomene evenia. Taxonomy (NCBI): domain Eukaryota; kingdom Viridiplantae; phylum Streptophyta; class Magnoliopsida; order Fabales; family Fabaceae; genus Aeschynomene; species Aeschynomene evenia. The sequence continues at coordinate 20,736,658 of CM024267.1, forward strand.
TATAAATTATCGGTAATAATGCTACATGTACACCACTGCAATCAGCCACCATCAGCACCACCATCAAAAAATCCAAACAAAATAAATAAAAAACTCAATCAAACAAACAAAAAAACTCAATCAAATAATAAAGAAATTAATTTAATAATAGCTACAAATTGACAAAATAATGTATTTTATCCATTTTTAGTATCAATATGTGTTATTTTAATAATAATTTAATGATAAAAGTGTTATTTTTTGGGAAAAAATAATATATTTTGTGCTATTTTTTTCATTCTCATTATACTTATAATGAATTTATTTGATTATTTAGTGAATTTTTTAATTATCATTAAGTTTTTTTTATTTCTTTGGGTTTTTTTATTTATTCGATTGGATTTTTTTATTTATTGAGTTGAGTTTTTTGACGGTGGCTGATTGTAGTGATGTAAAAGTAGCATTTCTCATAAATTATATGATATGCGATAATATAATATGAATTTAATTTTCATCCACTAACAGTTTAGTGTACCGTTTTTTTACACAGTCATTCAATCATGTGTTGTCATGCCAATCATGATTGTATTTTCTTCTTTCACTATATGAAAAGTCATACAAACAGAGCGTTTTGATTGGAAGACAATGTAAAATATTTTTACACTAACAATGCATCAAAATTAAACTCATACAATATAGTCATCAAAAGATAAAAGATGTAAACATTAACTACAAATCAAAAACTTACATAAAAACAAAAGATGAGATTGTTTTCATATATCTCGCTCAATATGGCTATTTTGCTTGCTAGGTGTTCTTCACCTAACTGCGAAAGTGTGTAAAATACTAAAATTACATCTTGTCCTGTAGTGCTTTCTACGGTAAATTAGTTTTCGTTTGTAGTTTGTTTTTTTCCCTACATTTGGTTAGTGTGGTTGAATATAAAGTTAGTCTTTTATTGGGAAATTATATTTGTATAACACAAAATACAATAACGTATCAACATCGTATATATAGTTATCCAAGTACTCCAAATGTATAGGTGCTCCTTACATTCATTCTTTCTTGTCACTTGATTTTTTCTTTTTTCTTTTTCTTCTTTTTGGTTCTTTTTCACTCTCAAATCTCAATCAACATATTACAACATTCTTTTATCACCAAATTTTCTTTTTTCTTCATTATTATCACAAAATTAATAATATTATCTTTACCATCAGTTAAACTTTTTTTATTCTATAATAAAAGAAAATTTATTTTTTTAGTGCTTTTTATTATTTCTTTTTTTTATTCACAAAATTAACTATATCTATAATTTTAATTAATTTCAACATCAACCCTCTTACTAAATTTTTCATCAATGAACACATTTTGTAATACCCAGTGAACAGTAAAAAGATGAGATTCATAAACTTAAGGATATAAATGTGAACACATAGATATATTGTAAGTGAACATGTAGTACACATATTATAACTGAATATATAATACAATACAAAGTGAACACATGTTGTAATTGAACACAATATAATGCAAAGTGAAGACATACATATATTGTAACTAACACATATTTATACTGTAAGTGAACACATAATACATTGCAAAGTGAACACATACATATATTGTAACTGAACACATAATACAAACTAAAGTGAGCACATGCATATACTCTAACTGAATACATAATACAATACAAAATAATAAAATTAATGAGTTTGAGATATTTTTATAAATAAATGTATTTACTTTTCATACTTAAATGTGTTTATTATAATGAATAAATGTCTTCATTTCTGATAATCAAATGTGTTCATTTGATATTGAAATAGATGTTCATTTTATGTGTTGAAATGTGTTTGTTTACGCGCGTACTGTACACGCGCGCGTTCGTGAGAGTGAGTATATGAAACGTGCGCTTTTCAATCTTGTTGCTTGATTTCCGCATTATACGTTGTTATATACGTTGTAAGTATTATGTGTTGTACACATAGCATGACTTATCTTTATCTCTAAGATTATTAAATTATCTTTTAGATTAGTATTAAAAATAATTTTTTAATTATGCAACAGATGATGAAATTCTAAAAATTGAATTTTTGTTTCTAGAATTTTTGGTTCAACGTCATTTATATATGAGTCTTGCTATGTGTACAACACGTAATACTTACAATATAACAAACAACGTATAATACGGAAATTAGGTAACAAGATTGAAAAACGCGTGTTTCGTATACCCACTCTCACGGACGCGCGCGTGTACAATACGCGTGTAAACGAACACATTCCAACACATAAAATGAACACATATTTCAATAGCGAATGAACACATTTAAGTAGAAAAAAATGAACACATTTACTTAAAAAACATCTCAAGTTCATTAATCTTATCTTTTTGCATTATATTACGTTTTTAATTAGTTAAGGTATATGCATGTGTTCATTTGCATTGTATTATGTGTTCAATTACAATATAAATATGTGTTCACTTTGCATTGTATTATGTGTTCAGTTGCATTATATTTATGTATGTGTTCACTTTGCATTATATTATGTGTTCAGTTACAATACAAGTATGTGTTTACATTACATTGTATTATGTGTTCAATTGCAGTATATATGTATATGTGTGTGTTCATTGTGACTTAACTTTAATATATATGTATTCAGTTGCTAATAAATAATTTTTTTATGACCGAAGTATTACCTGATGTGTTCATTTTAGGTTGTCATATGTGTTCATTTAATTTTATACAATGTGTTCGTTGTGCAGAATTAGTTCTAATCTGAAAAAGAAAATAATGTTCTTGTTTGAAACTAAAACAACCTGAAATAAACAAAGATTGAGTTGTATGATGAAAAGAAATCAAGAATCTCATTAGATATCACAAGAATCATTGTTAAAAATGAATTTAGTTAATGAACATATGAAATCTAATTCTTCTTCATTATCACTTATGTCATGATTATACAAGCAAATTGTAGAGAAGAAGAAGACTTAAAAAATATCAACTATTTTTACTATTAGAGTCATTATTTATTTCTTCAATTAGAACTCTTATCTCAAATCTTTCTTCCGGCTTTCATATGTTAGACAGATTTAGAGGTCCTTTCTCTTATTTGCGTAAATTCTTTCCTATTTCTTAAGATGATGATGCTATGATGACTATTTGTCAATACATAATTAATTGCACAAATTGTTGAAAAAGGTTTGTCTTCTTATTCCATTAGTTCCTATCTATAGAACTTGTAAGCCAAAAAAATAGATCGTCGTAAGTTTTTTTAAGATAAGGATATTGCATATCCAAATTGAGTGCTAAATTTTACATTTACGTTAGCTAGATTTTCACGAATTATTCCTACTATTTGTTCTACTGTATATATGATTCTTTTTGTTGGTCATGCCCACATTTTTAGGGTGTGACTTTCGGGAGCATTTGGTTGGAGTAATTTTCAAGGATTTCCGGAAATGTTTGATGAGAAAATATGGTTTCCACGTTTGGTTCGTAATTTAGACAAATATTTCCGATGTTGCATTCCCGGGAATCAAATATTTCCACATTTTCATTCCCACCTCCCCCATGGGCTTCTAAGGTTCTCATCCCATGGAAATGTTTAGGAGGGTGTTAAATGAAATCAACACCTTTTGATTCATTTTTTATAATTATTAGTTTTTTATATGTATTTATTTTTTAATTATTAGTTTTTTATGTGTTTATTTTTTTTATTATTAGTTTTTTTATATGTTGTGGATGAAAATTTTTCTCTTAGAGCTTGGTTTCAAGCAAGAACATTATGTGTTATTATATGACAGTCAAAGTGCGATTCATCTTGATAAGAATGCTACCTTTCATACAAGATCTAAGCATATGATGTTAAGTATCATTGGATATGAGATGTATTGAATTCCAAGTTAATGGAATTGGAGAAAGTTCACACGGATGATAACAGTGTTGATATGATGACGAAGGCTTTGCCTAGAGATCAGAAGCATGAAACATGTTGTTTGATCGTCGAATGGCGAGGGCCTCCACCTAGGCGAGAAGAGGGAGATTTGTTGAGTCAGTTCTCTCCTAGTAAGTCCCAAGCCCACATCTTTAGGGTGTGACTTTAGGGGTTTTTTACCCTAATCAGATTGGGAGAGTGGGTGTATGCGTGTGCAGCCATTTTTCTTGAGAGAAAGTGAGAGAAGAAGCATTTTCGATTTTCACAGAACAACAAACTTGAAGCGGTTGGTTCTTCTTAGTTCATCGTTGGATCGACCTGAAAATTTAGCTGGAGAATCCTCACTAAGTCTTCGTCGATTTGTGCGGTTGGATCCTCCAGAAAAGGTCTGTAGCAGTTGCAAAATTTTTGTGAAGTGCTGTTGTTTGCACTAGGGTTCTGTAGAAACCAGTCTTGTTGTTTTGCAAATCCAACGGTGAAATATTCTCCGATTGAGCTAAAATTTTATCAGTAGCTTCCTCACTCATTGTGCCTCATTTTGTGCGTTCAGATTGTCAAATAGAGCTCTGGATCAGTACCAGAAAATTCGTGAACATAATAAGTCATTTTCTGGTGATGATGTTCTTGAACTCTTCTTTGTTGATTTCAACTTGTTGATGTCTTTTGGTCATTGTTGGTGACCATTTGATGATTTAGAAGAGTTGTATTATTGTGCTCTGAATTGTGACTTGTAAGACTCCATATATGTTTGATTTGGTGATAGTGGAGAATTTTATCGACCCGTGGGTTTTTTTATCTCTTGCATTGAGAGATTTTTCCCACGTTAAATTTGGTGTTTATTTTTTCTGCCCTTCCTTTGAAATATTGGTTGCTGTTTTTGCTGCTGTGATTTGCATAGAATACTTCCATATTGTTCGATTGTTAGGGATTGTATTGTTTTTGCTGCTAGGCTCTATCAAACTAGCATTAGAGCTCTTAGATTTTGGGCTTGCAATTTGGTGAAATATGGAAGCTAACACTAGTAGAATGATTACTTTGAATGATTCAAATTATGATATGTGGAAGTCTAAAATGGAAGACCTGCTTTATGTCAAGAATTTTCATCAACCGATTTTCGCTACTGAGAAGCCTAATGATAAATCTAAAGATGAGTGGCCTTTGTTGCATAGACAAGTTTGTGGATACATTAGGCAATGGGTTGACGATAATGTGTTGAACCATATTATTGGAGAGACACATGCTCGGACCCTATGGTCTAAGCTCGAACAATTGTATGCTCGGAAAACTGGGAACAACAAGATGTATTTGATAAAACAGTTGTTGGCATTGAAATACACCGATGGAACATCAATTTCAGATCATTTGAACAACTTCCAGGGAATCATGAATCAATTATTTTCCATGGGGATCAAGTTTGATGAAGAGATACAAGGGTTGTTGCTTCTTGGCTCCTTATACTGGATTCGTGGGAAATTCTCAGGATTTCATTGTCCAATTCTGCTCCAGATGGTTAATCTCTATGGATCTTGCCAAGAGTAGTGTTTTGAACGAAGAAATGAGAAGAAAGTCACAAGGTACATCACATTCAGATGTGTTGGTTTCTGAGTCTAGGGGGAGAAGCAAAAGCTAAGCTCCTAAAAATAGAGATCAAAGTATGAGCAAATCTCGAGGAAGGTACAAAAATATTGTATGTCATCATTGTGGTCAAAAGGGGCATGTGAAGAAATATTGTTGGCAACTAAAAAGGGAGAAAGACAATGCAAGTAAAGACAAGGGTATAAAGAATGATGACAGCGGCAATGAAGACAAAGTTAATGTAACTCATGATGATTTTCTTCTAGTTGAAGAGTTCAAATCTATTAACCTTGCTGATTCTGATACTAGTTGGGTGGTTGATAGTGTTGCTTCTGTTCATGTTACCTCTAGGAGGGATTTATTTACAACCTATACTCTTGGTGATTTTAGTGATGTGAAAATGGCTCATGAAGGTGTTGCAAAATGTGCTGGTGTTGGACAGGTTTGCTAAGAAACCTCCAATGGTTCCAGATTGGTTTTGAAGAGAGTGAAACACATTCCCAACATTCGGTTGAACTTACTTTCTGTTAGTAAGTTGTGTGATGAAGATTATGATTGTTTTTTCTCTCGTGATAGTTGGAAACTCACCAAGGGTTCCATGGTTGTTGCTAGAGGTACGAAACACTCTACACTTTATTTAACTCAAGTAAAAGTTGTGAAAGATGTTGTTAATGTTGCTGAGTTTGTTGATGGAATTGACTTATGGCATAAGAGATTATGTCATATGAATGAGAAATGCATGAATGTATTATCCAAGAGGAATGTGTTATTAGGGTGCAAGAATGCTTTGCAAAAATGCACTCATTGCTTTGCTGGAAAACATAACAGAGTTTCTTTCAAAAGTCATCCACCTTCTAGGAAGCCGAAGATACTTGATTTGGTGCATTATGATGTATGTGGTCTGATGAATACTAGAACACTTGGTGGGTCTGTCTACTTTGTAACCTTTATTGATGATCATTCCACGAAATTGTGGGTTTACACTTTGAAGACTAAAGACTAAGTGTAGGATGTGTTCAGACAATTTCAGGCTTCGGTTGAAAGAGAAACAAGGAAGAAGTACGTTGAAATGTATCCGCACAGACAATGGTAGTGAGTACTCAAGGCCATTTGATGCTTACTGTAAAGAGCATGTGAAGAAATATTGTTGGCAACTAAAAAGGGAGAAAGGCAAGACAAGTAAAGACAACGGTATAAAGAATGATGATGGCAGCAATGAAGACAAGGGTATAAAGAGTTGTATTATTGTGCTCTGAATTGTGACTTGTAAGGCTCCATGTATGTTTGATTTGGTGATAGTGGAGAATTTTACCGACCCGTGGGTTTTTTGATCTTTTGCATTGAGAGATTTTTCCCGCGTTAAATTTGGTGTTAATTTTTTTTTGCCCTTCCTTTGAAATATTGGTTGCTGTTTTTACTGCTGTGATTTGCCTAGAATACTTCCATATTGTTCGATTGTTAGGGATTGTATTGTTTCCGCTGCTAGGCTCTATCACTTTTATCATATATTGCTAAACTTGTGGTTGAAATTATATCTCTCATGAAACTAGATCTAACTAAAACATGACTTGCGATTAATTGAATCCACTTGATTTTTATCTTTTAGTTTCATCTTTTATTTTATTTTATTTTATTTATCTGATTTCTTCTTCATTTATTGATATTTTTCATGCCTAGATATTATTTTTTCGGTCTCGATGTTATATTTTTTGCCTTTATTTTATATTTCCCGCCTCAATATTATTTTACCTGCAGCGATGTTATTTGTCCCGTCTCGATGTTATTTTTCAAATCTCGAATCTCGATGTTATATTACATGTCTCGATGTTATTTATCATACCTGATGTTTCCTGCCTCAATGTTATTGTTCTTGTCTCAATTTTTTTCCTACCTCAATGTTATTTCTCATGCCCTAATGTTATATTTTTTGCCTCGATGTTATTTTTATTGCCTCGATATTATTTTACCAATCTTGATGTTATTTCTAATGCCTCGATGTTATTTTCTTGCCTCGATATTATTTTCCTGCCTAAATATTATTTTCCTATGTCGATGTTATTTTCTCGTCTCGATGTTATTTTTCTTGCCTCGATGTTATTTTTCTTGCCTCAATGTTATATTTCATGCCTCAAAGTTATTTTTCTGCCTCGATGATATTTTTCCTGCCTCGAAGTTTTTTTTCCTGCCTCAACGTTATTTTTCTCGACTTGACGTTATATTTCTTGCCTTGACGTTATATTTCTTGCCTCGACGTTATATTTCTTGTCTCGATGTTATTTTCATGCCTCGATAATATTTTTAAGATTCGATGTTATTTTTCCTGCCTCGATGTTATTTTCCCTCCGTCGATGTTTTTTCCTACCTCGATTTTATTTTTCCTGCCTCGATTTTATTTTTCCTGCCTCGATGTTATATTTTTCCTATCTCGATGTTATATTTCTTGCCTCGATTTTATATTTCCTGCCTCAATATTATTTTTCTTGCATCAATTTTATTTGTCTTGCCTCGATGTTATTTTTCAAGTCTCGAATCTCGATGTTATGTTCCTGCCTCGATATTATTTTTCTTATCTCAATGTTTTTTTCCTACCTCGATGTTATTTTTCATATCTCGATGTTATATTTCCTACCAAGATTTTATTTTCCTGTCTCGATGTTATTTCTCATGCCTCGAAGTTATATTTCTTGATTCGATGTTATTTTTCCTGCCTCGATGTTATTTCTCATGCCTCGATGTTATATTTCCTACCTCAATGTTTTTTTCCTGCCTCGATGTTATTTTTCTTGCCTCGATATTATTTTTCCTACATCAATATTATTTTTCCTGCCTCGGTGTTATATTTTTTACCTCAATATTATTTTTTATGTCTCGATGTTATTTTTCCTGTCACTATATTATATTTCTTGCCTCGATGTTATATTTCCAGTCCCAATGTTATTTTTCCTAACTCGAAGTTATTTTTCCTTCCTCGATGTTATTTGTCCTGCCTCGATGTTATTTTTCCTACCTTGAAACTATGTTTATGCATCGATATTATTTTTCTTGCATCAATATTATTTTCCCGTCTCGGTGTTATTATCCTGTCTCGATGTTATTTTTTCTACCTCGATGTTATATTTCATATCTCGATGTTATATTTCATATCTCGGAGTTAATTTTCTTTGTTAAGAGTCTTGCCTCGACGTTAAATTTAATGTCTCGCCTAAAATTTTTTCACACACACATCGCATGCATCAAGGTCCATCAAGGTCCAGTTTGAAAGGTCTGCTGACATAGAGTAAAATCTATTCTACATATTGAATGAAAAGTTTCTTGGTTATTGTTTGGTATGAGTAGCAAGCTTGTTTTGTCATAACCAGATCTAAAAGTGGATCAAGTATTTAAAAATGAATAAAATAGTAATTCTGGGACTAATAGAAAACTGGTTTAGAAACTGGTTCACCAACTTTGAATCAATTTTAAACTAGTTTTTCAACCAATTTGAACCAGTTCAGAACATATAAGCCGGTTCAAAGGCAATTCAAAACTTTTAGACAGTTCAAACAAAACCTGTAAACCTAGTTATGAACCAGTTGTAAACCAATTTGCAAAATCTTAAATTGGTTCGGTTCAATTACCTAACCCAAAAAACTGTTTCAAAGGGGTTTTGGTTTGATTCTCTCTGAAGACCAAACCTTGCCCAGCCTTAATTATCTGTTTGTCTTCTACGCATAAGCCACTGAAGAGCCTCGGCCGCAGCATCTTTTTCTGCACTCTTCTTATTCTTACAAGGTTGGCCCATTATCTGCATTCCATCGAACTCGACCGCAGCCTGAAACTGATTATTCTTCAATTGCACAGTCTTGTAAAGGGGTGCAGCATATCCAGCACGTGCCAGCAACATTTGGAGCTGACCTTTAGAGTTATCACCACCAGGTCCACTCTCATTCCTTGAAACCAATGGTGGTTGCAAGGTCATCAGAGATGGCTTTGGTGGTTTAAGGACATGGCAACCAAATACAAATCTGCCCTCACATTTTTCATCAGAAATCAGCAACCGTACAGCAGATAAGAGCTCATGAAACGAGGATACTCCCATCATTGGAAACAGTAGCTGCCATTTCAAAACAGTTCAAGTATAAATAGAACTTTTACAATTTCATCAATGCAATTTGGTCATTTGGTCTAGAATAAAGGCACCAAGACAAAATATAGGTGTCGATTGGTTTCCATTTTAATTTTCTGTTTTCATTTTCTATTTTTATATAGATATAGAGGTTGTTTACTTGTTCTAGTGGGTAATAGTCATGGTATTTTCATTCAATTCATTTTCATTGTAATTACAAAACATAAGTGAAAATGTTTGGTTTTACTTCATTGAATAGTGAAAATAGAAAATAAAAAACAGAAAATTAACCAATCAATTTGGAAATTAGAGATGGAAGACCGGATTGGCCGTCCCACTAAGTCCAACCTTGCCAAAAGCCCAACAAATATAGGGCAAAGAATGTATTCCAGCCTGCGAAAAAAGGTGAGTTCAGGCGGGCTAGCATGGCGAGCCTAGCCCATTTAATTTAAATTAGGTCGGCTAGTCAGCGCCTGCCAAAAAATCGGGTGCGGTGGGTGGGTTGACCAACTGAAGCAAAAATTGTAGCCAGACCGCCAGAAAATAAGGCTTGATGGGCCAGCTCGCCAAAAGAAGTGAGCTCGGCAAGTCAGCCTGACAGGCTTAGCTTATTTTGCCATCTCCATTGGTATGTTTAAGTTTTTGTTTGAAATCAAGGGAAAGCTGGAAGGAGCATGAAATAAATTCACCTACTTTGCACTGAATGATTTCGTCAAGTTGTCTCCTTATAATGTGAAACATGTTAGCAACAGCAGGTTTCATGAAAAAATCAAGATATCCTCCTAACATCGTTAAGTGACCATCCTGCAAGTAAAGGAATGAAAATGACGTAGGACACCACACAAACAATAAAATTGAAGGGTAACCTTAAAATACAATATTTTAGAGAAAATTTATAAGAATATATTATTAACCCAAGAAGAAATCGTGAGAAACTTACACCATCTTTTGAGATGCTTCCACCGAAAAGAAGAACCATTGAGTCAGACACAGCTGTTGAGTCACGGAGCAATACTGAGTTCACTTTTATCTTCTCATTAAAAACTAGCCACGGATATGGTATTTTACTTTCCCGAGCATTGACTGAATTCTAGTGATGAAATTAAAAAGCAATCAGAAAAAGTTAAAAGGGAAAAGTAAAAAGATAAAATAAAGGGATCAAATGATGGATTATAAAACATGAGTTAAAGAATTTATAGTTACACAACTCACAACAACATAATGATTTGAATGGACTAACCAAATGTAGATGCACTTGACCATCCTCCATTGTTTTAAGAGAAAATGACTTCTCATTATGCTGCAAATGAAATTACATCACTTATTTACCCACAACATAAGCATGCACAGAAAATACATTATTACTTTCTACAATAAAATATAATATCCATCCAATATTTTTTTTAAAAAATACCACAACTGAACAAATTCCAGGATATAAGCCACAGCAAATAATTGCCCGTATAAGATGCACATCATAGCTCCATGCACTGCAGTTGGTTGTGTTGCTATCCACTATCCCAATTTCCTTGAGCAGGGATAAGAATTCCATCCGAAGAGCATCAATAGCTTTCATGGTTTGCACAGAAAGGAAGTTTTTCCAGCAATATTCATGTCCAGCAAGGTCCATTTCTGCATCTTTCCAGCCATCATAAGCCCTCACAAGTGCAAGGTGGTCACTATGATCATGGGAGAATTGAGATTTTGCTGCCTCCGCAAGCTATAATAAGAAATTTGATAAACAAGAAAATCAGAAATCCCAACAATAAAGTCCTCAAGCAATAAGTGGCAAAAGATATGCCACAATGTATTTTGCTTTAAAAAAAATTAGTTTATAAAGGCATAAATAAAATGCAGTTAAAAGTATCTTCCAATTAAGCAGCAAAATGTAGTTTCTAAATTCAGTACTGGGTAGGAAAAAAAGAGAATGTGTATATAAGTCAATGTTAACAAAGAGAGGACACTAGATATCTTCTGAAAGAGAAGAGTGAAGGAAATGGGAGGAAAAGCATAAAGATGAAAGGACTTCAGGAACCCCATGGCAACAAATTGCAGTTAGTGTTACTAGGAATAAATTTTTGTGAAACAGCCTGGATGATGTTGGACTTAGTGGACACTGATACTTGAAAAGAAGGACTCACTATGTATTTTTTTAATATTCTTTGAGTAACATACAATATTTATATATATATTAATATTAGGTGAAATTAATTATCTACAACCTAACACCAACTAATATAAATCTATTAATTATTAAGACGAATATCTCCAACACTCCCCCTCAAACTGGTGCATATATAACATATAAACCAAGCTTGTTACCAATGTGCACAATAGAGGCAATGGGACTAGAGTTTTAACTTTGTTCAAACAATTTCAGAAAATCACCATTGTCAGTTGGAGAAGGCTGTGGTGGATCAAGAGTGTTTGATGTACCCAGAGCACTGGTCTGGGCGACATGAACAAGGCGGGGTGGGCTTCCAACCAATTGAAAACATTTGTAAATGGTGTGGCCGAACCGATGGCAGTGATCAAACTGTGGACGAGACTTCCAAGAACAACCACAGTTGGTATGCTGTAAAAAAAGAGAAGTCTCCAACGGGGCCGAAGGAAGGATGGACTCTGCCAACGGGTTTGAAGGAACCTGAAGTAAAGAGGCAGACAAGGTAGAGAGGGTAGGCACAGTCATTGATCCCAATAGCTATCACAAGTGGTAGAATAGCCCGAAGGTAAATCAAACAAAGTCATGAGCACAAAGAAAGTACTAAATTGCTCTAATCACAGTTATCAAGGTTAGTAGTGCAACCAATGGATCACTCGTTAAACTGGATTGAATTAAAATAATGTATTATATAAAAAATTAATTAAATCAAGATATTATATATATATATTACAAGGTAAAAGAACAGGATTGAATTAAAATACTGTATGTAAAAAATTAATTAACTCAAGATATAATATATATAACAAGGGAAAAGAACACAGCACCAAGCTTAGCCTAGTGGTTGGGAGGGCACTAATGTGATAGGATAAGGAGATATGGAAAGGTTTATGAGAGAAAGAAAGTAAATAATACAAGGACTAACTAGCAATTTCAGGCTGTAAGTTAGTTACTCTTCAGGTTAGTTAGTAGTAGTTTCTCATAAATAGGAGTTTTGGGGGTAAAAGTGGTTATTCATTGATTCATTTGTATCTTGTAATAGAATTCTTCAGAGGGAATTCCTCTATTCAGGGATTTAGAGACTTCTTCCCTTTTGTAATTCTAGGGTTTGAGGGTATTGATCCCACCCTATTCCAACTTCCAAGCAATAAGATCAGAGGTATTGTGCAGAAGGAGTTACCTGTGATCCTATCATTGGTATCAGTTGTCTTGGATCCGGTTGGGCAGTGGTGCATGGTAGTAACCCGCTCACGACAAATGGCGAATCTGGAAGTCACGATTCAGGAGCTAAAGAAACAATGGGATGAGGATCGGACCTCGTTTTCGGCATTGATCGCGTCGGTGCTTCAATCAGTGAGCGAATCGATTTCGCGGGTGGAGGAAAGTTCTGAGAAGTTGGAGGCGAAGATGAGGAGCCTGGAGATGGAACGTGGGAAACGACATGTGGATGGTGGGTTTGGCGATGGCCGCTCCTCGACGCGAATCGGAAACATATCGGAGACGTGGAGGCGTATCGACTTACCGCTGTTCAATGGAGAGGACGGTTTCGGTTGGATCGCTCGCATCGAGCATTTCTTCTTGGTACGCGGGGTACCAGAGTCGGAGAGGTTCAATGTGGCGCTGTGTGCTATGGAAGGTACAACCTTGGCTTGGTTTGATTGGTGGGTTGATTCGACAATTTACCAACAATGGGACACCTTCAAGTCTGATCTTTTGAAGCATTTTCACCCTGAAATCACAAAAGATCCCTTTGAGTTTTTGATGAATCTAAGGCAAGAAGGGACAGTGCGAGAATTTAGAGATGTTTGAGAACTACGCCAACCCCATTCGCAAGAGTGAAAGGAGGTTTCTGCCTAGTGCTTTCTTGACTGGTTTGAAGTCAAATATTAGGGCAGAACTGAAGATGGTGAAGTATGATACGCTGGAGGAATTGATGGACCTAGCGGCATCGGCAGAGGAAAAGATTGGGATGTTGAAGGACGATCAGCATCAGGTGCTTAGCAAACCTAAATGGATGTTTGAAGGGGGATCGTTTTCAAAGAATTCTGTTGTTTCTAGGATTGATACGCCTAGAGTAAAGTCACAGAAATTTGTTTCCAACATTGATTACAAGGAGGAAAGAGCTAAGGGGCTATGTTTCTTTTGCGATGAGAAATATTCGGCGGAGCATGTTTGTCCGAATAAGCAACTTAAGCTCATGCTGGTGGAGTGGGATGATGATGTTGAGAGCGCATCGACGACAGCAGGGAAGGATGATGAGGTATTGGATATGACTTGCAACTCTTTGCAAGTGTGCCTTCGTTCTATGTCGGGTCAGGGGTCTCATAGGTCCATGCGGCTGTGGGCGACGGTTGGAGATCAGAAAGTGAGGGTGTTGATTGATTGTGGGGCATCTCACAACTTTGTTTCACCGGAATTGGTGGACAAGGCAGGATTACATGTGGATGAAGGGTCATCGTTCGTAGTTAAAGTGGCAGATAGGAGTCGTATTCCGGGACGGGGCTGTTGCAAAGGGGTTTCTATTGCATTTCCCTCCTTGCTGGTGGTGCAGGATTGTTTTGTTTTTTCCGTGGAGGATGCGGAGGTGGTTCTTGGGTTGGACACTCTTGGGGAAGTGAGTGCCAATTTTAAGGAAAATACGTTATCCTTTGCCATGGGAAATGAGTTGGTGTTGCTGCAGGGCGCACCTGAGTTGTGTTTTGGGAGGACACGAGTTAGGTCTGCCTTACATTCAATTGTGGATAGCGATGGAGGATTCTTGATGCAATTATGGCCACTACAAGTGAAAGACCAGCAGCAGCAGAATCAAGTCTCTGATGCGATTCTGCAAGTAGTGACAACAAATACAACAGTTTTTTAGGCTCTACCGGCCTTACCTCCTAGGAGACATAAGGATCATGCCATTGTTCTTCATCAAGGAGCTAACCCGCCCAACATCAGGCCATATAGGTACCCCCATTCTCAGAAAATTGTCATTGAAAATATGGTTAAAGAAATGTTAGATGCTGGGATTATTAGGAATAGTAACAGTGCCTATGCTAGCCCGATTATACTTGTGAAGAAAAAGGATGGTAGTTGGAGATTTTGCGTGGACTATAGGGCTTTGAACAAGATTACTATTTCGGATAAGTTTCCGATACCGGTGATTGATGAGTTGCTAGATGAGTTAGCGGGGGCTCGCATTTTTTCTAAGCTCGATTTGAAATCCAGATATCATCAGATTAGGATGGTTGAGGAAGACATCCACAAAACCGCTTTTCGCACGCATGAGGGGCATTACGAGTTCCTTGTGATGCCGTTCGGGCTCACTAATGCTCCCTTTACGTTCCAAGCCTTGATGAATGAGGTCTTGAAACCTTTTTTGCGGAAATTTGTGTTAGTTTTTTTTTATGATATATTGATATACAACCCCTTAATCAATAGCCATACGGAACACCTTCAGGCGGTGTTTGATAAGCTGACTGAGCACAAGTTGGTGGTCAACAAGAAAAAGTGTTTTTTGGGGTGTCTCAGGTGGAGTACTTGGGTCACATTGTTTCAGCAGCAGGTGTTGTAGCCGACCCTTCGAAGACGGCAGCAATTATGCAGTGGCCAATACCAAAGGATGTTAAGGCATTGAGAGGTTTCTTGGGGCTGACAGGTTATCACCGGAGATTTGTTAAAGGGTATGAGATGATTGCCAAACCTTTAACGGAATTAACTAGAAAAGACAACTTTGTTTGGTTTCAGGCAGCACAGGAGGCTTTTGATGCGTTGACGAAAGCCATGTCTGGTCTACCTATTTTGGCAGTGCCAGATTTTTCTTTGGAATTTGTGGTGGAGACTGACACGTCCAGCCAAGGTTTAGGGGCAGTTTTGTCTCAAGAGGGCAGACCTATTGCGTTTCAGAGTCAGGTTTTATCCCCTTTGGCCCAGAAAAAATCCGCATAAGAAAGGGAATTGATGGCGATAGTGTTCACGGTTCAGAAATGGCGCCATTACTTGTTGGGGCACCATTTCATTGTTATGACAGATCAGAAAAGTCTTAAGTTTCTTACGGAGCAGAGGTTATTGGATGGGGATTTACTGAAGTGGACTTCCAAGCTGCTAGGTATGGACTTCGAAATTCAGTATAGATCAGGGTTGTCAAACAGAGCAGCTGATGCCCTTTCTCGGCAGATGATGTACCATGCAATTTCAATGGTTCAGTCGGATTTTTGGGGAACAGTTTCTGCAAAAATTGAAGCTGATGCAGATTTACAGCTCCTTATCAGGAAATTGCAGCAAGGGGTGGAGGCACCAGCAGGGTATTCCTGGCAGAAAGGGAGGTTGTTTTACCAGGGGAGGGCAGTTTTACCCAAGAATTCCAGTCAGATTCCGCTTCTTTTAGCTGAACATCATGACTCATTTAGGGGGTCATTCGGGATTCTTACGGACGTTTAAGAAACTGGCAGTTGTAGTTTTTTGGAAGGGTATGAGGAAAGACATCAAGGAGTATGTTGCATCGTGTCAAACCTGCCAGCAGAACAAGTATCAAGCGTTATCTCCGGCTGGGTTGTTGCAACCGCTAGGGGTTCCAGAGAGGGTTTGGACAAAAATTTCTATGGATTTTATTATCGGGCTGCCAAAGTTTAAAGGGAAAGACACCATTCTTGTGGTAGTGGACAGGTTATCTAAGTTCTGCCATTTTTTACCCTTGTCTCATCCGTATTCAGCAAACGATGTGGCCCAAACTTTTGTTAAGGAAATCATTCGGCTCCATGGATTTCCCAAAGTAATTGTTATGGATCGTGACAGCGTTTTTTTGAGCAAATTTTGGTCGGAAATGTATGCTTTAGCCCAAACAAAGCTCAGCTATAGTAGCTCTTACCATCCTCACACGGATGGTCAAACCGAGGTCATCAATAGGTGTTTGGAGACTTATCTTCGATGCTTCGTGGGACAACACCCGCATTCATGGGTGGAATATTGGTTCAATACGACCTTTAACGTTTTAAGCAAAATGACTCCATTTCAAGCGTTATATGGGACTCCTCCTCCGGTTCTATTTCGAGGAGAAACATATCCCTCGAAGGTCGAAGAAGTGGCAGCCATGGTCTCTGCACGAGATGCATTATTGGCAGAATTGAGGGAAAATTTGACGATGGCTCAGGTGCGGATGAAGCAATTTGCAGATCGGAACAGGAGGGAGCTAGAGTTTGCGGTTGGGGATTTGGTCTATCTTAAGCTGAAGCCTTATAGAATGAGATCATTGGCTAGGAGGCAGAATGAAAACTGGCACAACGATTTTATGGGTCGTTTAAGGTCTTGGAGAAAGTGGGTACGGTAGCTTACAGGCTGGAGCTACCGGTGGGGTGTAGTCTACACCTAGTTTTTCACATAACCAAGTTGAAGAAAGCCGCCCCGCCGCGACAGCAGGTTCAGGTCTTGCCTAGTGGGCTGATGGCTGATGGGGAATTGCAAGTTCAACCAGCAGCAATTTTGGGGGGCAGGATGGATGACAATGGCAGGAAGGAGTTGTTGATTCACTGGCAAGGATTACCTAGCTGTGATGATTCTTGGGAGACATTGGAGAAGTTGCAGACTGTTTTCCTCACTTTAACCTTGAGGACAAGGTGGTTTTTCAGGGGGGGGGGAGTAATGATAGGATAAGGAGATATGGAAAGGTTTATGAGAGAAAGAAAGTAAATAATACAAGGACTAACTAGCAATTTTAGGCTATTAGTTAGTTACTCTTCAGGTTAGTTAGTAGTAGTTTCTCATAAATAGGAGTTTTGGGGGGAAAAGTGGTTATTCATTGATTCATTTGTATCTTGTAATAGAATTCTTCGGAGGGAATTCCTCTATCCAAGGATTTAGAGACTTCTTCTTCCCTTTTGTAATTCTAGGGTTTGAGGATATTGATCCCACCCTATTCCAAGCAATAAGATCAAAGGTATTGTGCAGAAGGAGTTACCTGTGATCCTATCATGATGTCTCTTAGGTAGTGTTTGTTTTCATTGACTCTGAGGGCAAAATCAAGAAAGTCATGGAGTCAGTGTCACATGAATCAGAGACCCAATGACTCCAAAATTGATTGCGAACACACCTTCGCATATTAGTGTCTCCCTTCCAACATACAGTGACTCCAAAATTGAAGTGAATAAAAAAAATGACAATTTTGTTCGCTAAGTCATTGTGACTCTGTTCCACTCTCCATTGTGACCCCTGCATCAAACACTTAACAAAGTCATTTTTTAACTGACTCGTTGACTCTGCCACCAGAGTCAGTAGGGTAACAGGCCGATTCGAAGAGAGTTTGATTGGATCACTCCGTGTTTGACCAACTATGACCGGGTAAAATGCATATCCGATCCAATTGATGAACCGAACTGGAGCAATGTTCAGATCACTGTTTGCGGTTCGAGCTTACTGATGCAGTCCGAGTTTGGTTACTAAGGTTCTAATTCTTAGTCGTGGTATCAACAAGGGTTAAGAGTTAGTTAAATCAGGAAGAGCGCCAAGAATCTCACCGCAGTAGGAGGACATAGAGCCATCAAGCTACCATGGATAAATAACACTCATGAAACTTTGAAATACCTCATACAATCGTTGGGTGTCATTGGTGAAAACCACCTTAGCCTGTTGCCAAACTACTCACAAGTCACATGCGTCTTTGCTAATGAAAGCAAGGAGCTAGAGTTTTAGAACACCTTAGTGTTGAGAATTACACCATACAAATGCAGAGGAAAAAAATTTAACCCGTAATTTCCATTCATGTTTAGATCAAATTACCTCTTGAAGAGTTTCAGGGAACAAGTGGTGGTCACGACAAAACTTCTATCGCAAGGGCACCGATTGCTCTATGTAGTCGACACAGCGAGCTCCAATGTCTAACGTCGAAGGTGCTCCTGTCTCCTCATACTGCTAAGGACGATGAGGCAGCTGTGAGATCAGGGTTTGTGCTCTAATTCTACTCTAGTGAGCTGCGCATATAACCATGCTATTTATAACAATAAGAAGGTTAAACACATAAATGACCCCTTTGGGTCTTACCGGCCTATCTCACATGACCTTGGCCCAATTGGATATTTAGTTTGACTAATTATCTTTTATTTGCACAACTAAACACACTTCAATGTGCGACCCTATAGGCCCTTATAATGTTAGCAATAATATTAAAGCCGATTTAATATTATAAGTAATGAGCTATATCAAGCAAAACATCATTGTTAACCAAGTAATAAGAAAGTCAACGTTATGACATAATCTTTCCTTGATTAATGTTACCGTGTAGTTTAGTCACTTCATGCATATATCTATTTAATACAAGCATGGAATATGTCACCTTATATAGTTAAATCGTGGTTTGTCAATTACTGAGTAGACTGTCAGGAATAAATGAGTCCAATGTCCCACATTGACTCATTCGAGCACAACCATGCATTTTCTCAGTCTCACTCATCAAGGGACCCATAAATATAACTCCCAATAAATATAACTCTCGTATAGTGAGAGGGATAAATCTATCTATGTCACTCACATCCCTCTGCATGATTTGCAACATGCCCAATGACTGACTTTATTTAGGGAACCGTAGCAACTTCAAGTCAAAGAACTACATACACCATCATCACTATGAGAACAACCTACAACATTCACGTTACAATCCATGTGGTGTACTCTAAGCGGGTTTATCTAGTACACCATTGCTATAACGGACCCATGTGTAGAGTTGATATCACATATCCATAATTGTGAGAAAGGTTATAAGTCTATACATATTAGTCTCAACGTGTGCGGGTTTATCTAGTACACCATTGCTATAACGGACCCATGTGTACAGTTGATATAACATATCCATAATTGTGAGAAAGGTTATAAGTCTATACATATTAGTCTCAACGTGTTACTGAAGTCCCAATATTCAGCAATGGGACAGTGCCCTAAACTCAGCTTTAGCACTACTCCTACCAACCACATGTTGTTTTTTGCTTCTCTACGTGACAAGGTTTCCCCACACATACAAGCAATAACCATTGTGGATTTTCGGTCCTCTACTAGAGTTCTTTGTAAAGTGTAGACCTTTATCCGGGGTCCCCTTTAAGTATCCGATAATTCGGTTGAATGCCTTCATGTGGTTTTCAATGGGATTACTCATGAACTGACTTGCCATACTCACTGCAAATCCAATGTCATGCCTAGTGTGGGAAGAATAGATTAATTTTCCCACAAGCCTTTGATATTTGTCCTTATTTGTAGGAGGACTTCTCTCTTTTGTCCCATTATTTCTTGATTTATTGGGGTGCTAGTTGGCTTACTTCCCAGCATACTTGTTCCCTATAGGAGGTCAAGAGTATAATTTCTTTGGGATACAAAAATCCCACTTCGTGAGTGGGCTACTTCCATTCCTAGGAAATACTTGAGCTTTCCTAGGTCTTTAACTTCAATTTCATCAGACAGGCGCTCCTTAAGGCATTTAGTTTCTTCACAATCATCCCCTGTGATAAAAATATCATCAACATAGACTATAAATAGTGTTATATCCATTTCTTGACAACCATGGTATGATCAGTTTGACATTGTGTGTATTCGTCTCCTCTAACAACTTGTGTTAGTCTCTCAAACCATGCTCGAGGGGATTGTTTGAGACCATATAGGGACTTGCAGAGTCTACAAACTTTTTCAGAAGTCATTGGAGTTTCAAGTCCCGGAGGAATATTCATGTAGACTTATTCTTTGAGTTTTCCATTGAGGAAAGTATTCTTGATATCCAGCTAGTGCAAAGGCCAATCAAGGTTTGCAATAAGTGATCCGATAACACGAACAGAGTTCAACAAGGCTACTAGGGCAAAAGTCTCTTCATAGTTGATGTCATATGACTGTGTGAACCCCTTAGCTACAAGGCGTGCCTTGTATTTGTTAACACTTCCATCTGCATTGTGTTTATGGAAAAAAATCCACTTGCAGCCAATGATTTTCTTTCCTTAAGGAAGACCGAGAACTCCCATGTACCATTCTTTTACAAAGTTTGCGCATCTTCCCTTACTGCAGCAGCCCATTTGGGTTGTTGGAGAGCTTCCCATACGTCCCTAGGTTCTTGAATGCTGTGCAGCGCTATTACAAAGGCTTTGTGGTCTTGGGATAAATTATGGTAAGATACAAAATTTCCAATTGGGTGTTTAGTACAAGACCTCACACCTTTTCTAACAGCAATAGGAATATTAAGATCACTGAATTCTTGACTTGGAAGGACAGAATTTAAAGTAGTAGGAACAGATCATTGAATTCTTGACTTGGAAGGAAAGAATTTAAAGTAGTAGGAACTGTGTTACCATGGAAGTTTTCTGCAGCCTCTGGCATCAAGGCAGATTCTTGACTTTGCTTGAGTTATGGAGGACTCTTGTTGTTGTCTAGTCTTCTGTCTCCTTGAGTAGTAAGTACACCATGAGAGGGTTGACTGTTGATTGCTAGTTGAATTCTGCTGGATGTTGGCTTGATTCTCAACCAATTTCTGCAGTTTCAGGGATTGTTTCAGTGGTTATTTCAGGGACTGTTGTTCCTCCATATTTTCCAAAACTAATAGTATCTTTGAACCTCCAAAGCTGAAATTCATCATCCTTCGTTTTCTCCCCCTGAATTTCAATGTAAGGAAAAAAGGTTGAGTTTAAAAGAATGTGACATCCATGGAATGGTAGAATTTTTTGGTTGAGGGAGAGTAGCGTTTTGTATCCTTTTTGGTTTGGAGAGTATCTCAAGAAAATGCAAGGTATTAATGTAGGATCAAGCTTGTTGCGGTTGGGTTGGTGGTTGTGGACAAAGGTTGTGCATCAAAAGATTTTGATTGGAATTGATGTGAGGAGTCAAGTGGTAGGGTAAAAGGATTGTAGGGTTGTGTATGGGGTTCTATAGTGGATGACTCTGGATAGCATCCAGTTAATTAAGTAGGTAGCTGCAAGTACTGCTTCTCCCCAATACTGAGATGGGACATTTGTGGCCATCATAAGAGACCTTGTTACTTCCAAAAGGTGTCGGTTCTTGCGCTCAGCCACTCCATTTTGTTGTGTAGTGTTGACACAGGAACTTTGGTGTACAATGCCATGCCATTGGAGGCAGGAGTCAAGAGCCAAGTTGTAGTATTCACAACCATTGTCTGTTCTATGCACTTGGATACTTGTTTGAAACCGAGTTTGAATTAAGCTATGGAATTGTTCAAATATTCTTCCAACTTCTGATTTTTCCTTAAGAATATCCAAGTTATCCGCGTATGGTCATCAATGAATGTGACAAACCACCTAGATCTTGTGATATTGGCAACTCTAGAGGGTCCCTAGACATCACTATGGATTAAGGAAAACAGATGGGACGGTTTGTATGGTTGTAGTGGATAAGTGTTTCGAGTATGTTTAAACATTTGACACACTTCACAGTTAAATAACTTTGAACTTTTATTGAATAAAGATGGGAACAATTTCTCCAAATACATAAAGTTTGGGTGACCAAGACATAATGCCATAACATTACAGAGTCATGTGAAGGTGAGGTTGCTACTACAAAGGCAGATGTTGACTTCTCTGATGGTGTACTCTTGGAGTCATTGGCTGAAAGAAGATATAGTCCTCCAAACTCTTTACCATTGTCAATCCTCTTCCTCGAGTCCAGAGCCTGAAATTCATAAAAGTATGGGTATAATTTAGCAACACCATTTAGGTCTTTGGTTAATTTGTGTACCGACAGAAAGTTCAATCAAGTTTAGAGACGTATCCTTAAGGATAATATCCTTAGAGATATTCACTGAACCTTCACCACTAACTTCAGTGCGTGTTCCATCAGCTTCCGAATTGTGGAGTTGTCATGACAGGGGAAATATTTTCTGAATGCGGTTATATCCCTTGTCATGTGATCAGAAGACCCCGAGTCCACAATTCAACATGTGTCCTCCATTTTGTGAGTGGCCAAAGCAGTTAAACAATTACCTTTTTGTGTTTTGGATGCATTGCCAGTACTTGAGTCGTCATTTCTTAAGGTTTGTCGGAGCATTCTTTGCAAAGCCTCCATTTGCTCTTTGCCGAATGAGCCATCCTCAGGCACAACACTGATTATGGCTAATTCCTATGAGTTGAAGGTGGTTGTGTTGCCTCGGGCAGATTGACTTTTGAAAGTATTTGCACTTGCTGGTTTTCCAACTATGAACCAACATGCATTCTTCATGTGTACAGGCTTCTTGCAGTGTTCACAGTAAGGACGATTCTTCTTCTGTGGTGAGTTCTAGCGTGGTCCTTTTGCAGCTAATGTCAAGCATTCACCAGTTTGTGTTGTGGTTGGGCCTCCTAACATGATTCTCCTCCTTCTCTCCTCTCTTCTTACTTCAGAGAAAGCTTCCAATACCTGTGGAAGAGGTTTGGTACCAAGGATTCTTCCACGCTCCTCATCAAGGTCTGAATTAAGGCCAAGAAGGAACTTGTAGATTCGAACTTTATCTACAAGCGTCTTGTACCGCTTGCTGTTTGTTGTACATTGCCACTCAATTTCCTCAAGGGCATCTAGTTGCTGCAAATAGCAATTTAGGGTGCTGAAGTATTCAATGACAGTTGAGTTACCTTGTCTTAGGTCATATAGGAGGCTCTTAATCTCAAATATTGCAGAGGTATTGTCCACATTGGAATAGGTTGCTTTTGCCTTGTCCCAAATCTCTTTTTCTATGTTGTAATACTTAAAATTTTCAGCAATCTCATTTGTCATGGTGTTTAGCAGCCATGACATGACCATGCCATTTTCTGCTGTCCAATTTTTGAGTTCAGGCTTGCCCTTTTCTGGTTCTTTTGCATTACCAGTAATGTACTGCTCTTTTCCCTTGCATTGAAGGAATATCCCGACTGATCTAGCCCATAGGTTATAGTTTTGGCCATTGAGTTTGTGATCAGTTATTGGGAGTGGTGTTCCCTCAACCGTGTTGGATAAAGTTGTGCTTCCAGCCTCCAGTTGAGTGCTCCCTTCTGGTTTTTCTGTAGTAGTGGCCATGATGAATGGAGGTAAATAGAGATGGTTCAGATCACAACGCTGATACCATGCAGAAAAATGTTCTCTATATTGATTAAAGGTTTCTTATAAGGCTGATTTAAATAGGCTAGATACAATTAATTCTAATCCTAATAGATACAAGCATATTCCTTAATTTTAGGAAATTAATTCTAATAGATACAAACAGGTTCCCTATTCTTAGGAAACATTTTCCCTAATTTCAGGAATCAGTCCTTAGACACTGATTATCAACAATATATATGTTGTAATGTATCATGAAACAATATCCGATATATGCTTGGCCCTCTGGACCATACACTAACAGTGGTCACCAGTCAAAAATCCCTAACAATGGCGAATTGCGATAGAGAGGGATTTTGGGCTGCTAGGATGACAACACAACAGATGGAAAGCCGGAAAACCGGAAAGTAAACAAGGTTAGAGGGACCTCTTGGCGACACGGATTAAGTTTTTCTTACTTGTTAGGCTTTGGATACCATGTTGAGATGACATCAAAGGAACGATGAGAAAATTTGTGTGTCTATACTACACGACGGAGAGAAGTTTATATAGATTGAATGGAACAAGTACACATAAATACACAGATATACACAATTAATTATTGCATCCTAACTGATTTTAACACATCCTAATTATACTAACTACAAATTGTATCACATTTATTACACATTCTAACAATTGTTAAATGACTATACAATGTAAATTCCCAATATAGATTATTCATCAGGAAGAAATAATCAATTTATTTCATATTATCTTTCAAATTGAACAATAATAACATGAAAACAAGTTGCAAAATCATTATTTATGGCATAAATCAATGTAAAGAGTAGATAGCAAGGATGCAAACAAAGAACTGATGAACCAGGAACACAGGTAAATTTGAAGAGAGCTCTTCTAAAAGGGATTAATGTCCAGTCATTTAAAACAAGAATAACTTACATCTTTTTTATCCAGTGGTGTACGAAAAGGATCTCTCACACTAAGGCCAGCAGCAACTGTTAATATGGGATCCAGACAACTGAAAATAGCACCAAATATAACCATCTTGCCTAGTTTGGGTTCCATTGGAAGCATTGTTAGATAGTGCCCTATCAATTCACAGACCAAGTATCACCTTTTAAATTGAGGAAAACAATAAAAATTCCAGACTTCCGCGTACTAGTAACTGATCAACCTACCTAGAACAGTCAGATTCTCGTTGTCATCAAAAGCTCCAATTATTTTTAAATATTCAATTGCATTTTGCACCTAAGGATAAAATAAGTAAATAAAACAGATGCAAATAAAAATTATATACAACTAATCAACATAAAATAAACAAGAAAATATTTTAAAAAAATAGTTAAGAAAAAAATTCACAAGAACAGTTAAGAGATAAAATGATAGAACTGAAAGAGTATTGAATTTATCATTACAGCAAGTATCTCTGGAGACTGTAAAGCCTTAGACAAGAACTCAGATATACTTCCAAGTCTCAAACTTTTGATTTGCAGACAGAGAGATTGCAAGGGAGTCCTCAAAATTTCAGGCAATTGATACTCGGCAAAAGCATCATATACACATCTAGGATAGAGATGGTAACATTCTCCTGGTTGAACACGGCCAGCTCTTCCTCTTCGCTATAAAAAATTCAAGGGAAGGAGAAATCAACATTCAAGATATAAAGGCTTCATGCTTATATTCAGGATCATGGTTCACTGGTAATTACACTCCAGCACCAAGATCGTTGAGTACCATAGCAGTTATCCCCTCTGTAATTATACAATGGCAGATTGCAACATAATCAATTAAATGCTATAACATTCAACGATAATAACAACTAAGTCTTGTCCAATTAGATGGAATCAACTATATGGATCAATCAATGCCACAATGATCTATCTTAGATTCTCGGTCTCCCTTGCGCTATCAAGAATGCGTTGTTTTTCTCTTTTATTTTCTTTGTTCCTGTTCCTTTACTTTTTTTAATTTTTTCCCGTTTTTCCTTAATGAGGAGTGAGGACAGAGATGGAATGCTCAGAGAGACACGGAAATCAGTTTCGTGGCTGCGTTTGATCTTGTTGGAGAGCCCATTATAAGCCTCCAGTCCTTCTCACAAACGTCTCAACAAACTAAGATAAATACAATGATTAATGAATCCTAAAAAGAGTTTTGAAAAGTTAGGGTAATCAACAAAACCATCCACATCTTAAGGCACATACCCTCTACTCTATACATTTCCAAAAGAGTGAAAAAGATATTATCATCAACTTAATTCTCAAGAACTTGGGAATTGAAACATGCAAAGCTCTCAAATTCCATGAGGATAGTTTTTGCCTCAGATAATTATATCCATGCCCCTTCATCAATACTTACCAGTTACCACATATTCATTTGACATTACACTAGTTAGCAACTTTCAGTGGACTGACTGGAATTCGCTACAATTTATAGATTATGACCATTTTTAGTGCTACAAGTGAAGAAAGTGCTACAAATTACATAAATCAATTTCTAATTGAATGCTTGATGCACACAAAATATTACAACTGAAAAATAACATTGACAACAATGTCATGTTTTCCCTCCTCATGGTCACATAGTAGCCATTAGCAGATAGCGGCTCATGGCAGAGAGCCAAAAGTTCTCCATGCTAGATGGCACTGTGATTACGGTAGAACCCTTGTGGTGGAATCTGTGTGAGAGAGAGAAAAACATACAAAAAAAATCCTCTAAATATGAAATAAATTCATCCAATTCCTCACTACATCACAAAATGCGTAAATTAATCATGGCCAAATGCAAACAAAGCTTCAAAGGCATAGTGTCATGTCTCACAAGACATAATGATAAGTCATAAAAGTAGGGTGCTAAAATCGAGAAAATAGGGGGCTAATTATTGGGCAAACCACATTCACACGAAATTGTAGAAGCAAAAGAAAGGGGGCTGAATAACTGAAACAGTAAAAGAAAAGGATGAAAGTTTGAAATAGAGCAGAGAAAGAAGAAAAAGTTAAGATGAAACAGAAAAGAAATGGAATTGATGCTCAAAAACTAGAACAGCTAAAGAACAAAAAAGAATGGGCTGAGTGAGATCTAGAAGAGAAGACAGAAACAAAACTCAACTCAAGGAGTGAAGAAAAGAGAGAGAGAAAGAAAGAAAGAGAGAAGAAATGACTACCATAGACTGCTGGAATGTGTCGCCGGCTCGCTGCTAGCAGAGCAGGTGTTCAGACTAGAGAGAGAAAGAGAAGGGTGGCTGCTTCAGAAGTGTTATAAGGTTGAGAGAAGAGAGGGGCATAAGTGATGAGAATTCCCTTGTGGAACTCCTTGGAATTGTAGAATCGTCTCTTAGGAGATTATTTCTAGGCAACCAATTGGTAGCTTCTGAAGGTTGCAGCGGAATTGATGTTGATTTGTTGTTGAAGTAGCTTCTGAAGGAGTTTCAGACAACTGCTTCTGGAGATTTTGAAGGTATGAACTAGGGGATCTTGTAATTTAGAAGCAGAAATTGGATTAAGAATAGGGTTGGTTGATAGATAAGATTTAGAAATGGTTAAGTGATTAGACGCCACTCAAAAAGGGTTTTGAGATAAATCTGGGAAAGACGCCACAAAGGATGTTTGAGCAACCTTTGATAAGTCTAAGGATGTTCTTGACGAACAATGAGAATCTCTCTCAATAATTTGAAATCAAAATTAAACATATGATATTATTCCTCGGCTCAAAGCTGGTAATTTAAAGGAAAATTAAACGTGCAGAAAGTGTCTTAATTGACTCGCACTCACAAAATTAAGTGGACGTCATTTAAGAATCACTTTGTAAAGACTATAATTAACTCAGCCGTTACAATTATTCCTAAGGCTGAACCCACTATTTAACTTAATTCTGAAAAATAAACTCTAAGCTAGAATTATTAACTCTCAGAATAAAGAAAAGAAATTAAAGAAAGGAAATTGTAAAGTTTGTCACGTGCACATTACTGAGTCTTCCTTCCACCGTTCAAAGAGTGATAAATGCTTCATCCATTATTAGCCTCGTGCATAATTCATTAAACTCTTCTTTCACCGTCCATGATGCAATGAATATCTTTGCATTTAATTCCCTCTTCAAATATTCCAGAATTATTCCCTTCACAAATATTTCAATTAGAATTTCCTTAACCTTCCTTGTTCTGATTCGAGTCAATGACCCTTCCATTTCCTTGATAGCTTCTGTAGCCTCAGAACCAACTTTCCCTTCATCGCTCAGCTTCTGGAATTCTAGAATTAGGTTGCGAACTTCACTGTGTTGTGTTTCAAGTTTTTGAATAGGTTCTGAATTGCCCCAAGCTTCTGAACCTTATTACGCAGCTTCTGAATATTCATTTCAGCATTTCTTAGCCTTTGACTGCGTTCTGCATCCATTTCTAGTTTCTGAATCTCACTTCTAAGCTTCTAAACTTGTCCAGATTAGTTTCTAGCTTCTGAACTTGCTCCGCATCACCCTCCAGCTTCTGAACCTTAGTTTCCAGCTTCTTAGCTTGTGTTGCCTCAAGTTCCAGCTTCTGAACTTGTGTTGCTTCAAGTTCTAGCTTCTGAACTAATGATTCGGCATCTCCTAGCTTCTGGACCTTTGTTTGTGCTTCTCCCAGCTTCTGAACGTTCTTGTCTAGCTCCTGGAGTTTAGAGCTAACTTCGTTCAACTTCTGGACCTCAAATTCCAGTTTCTGGACAATTGAATTAGGTTTTCCTTGCTTCTTGACGTCTTTTCCAAGCCTCTGGACATCAAGGTCATCGACATTCAGATTCCTAAAATCCTTCGGGGCCAGATTCTTATCAAGAAGCCATAGCCTTAATCTGGCCAGGCAGTCATATATACATTCACTATATTGAGATATTACAGGCAAAGTAATAGGGATATGTCAGCTGAAAGAGAAAGATTAGGAAACAAATTAGTTGCTCGAATATCCTAATTAATTGCCTAGAATATCTTAATTTATTTCCATAAATACTGTCCTGAAACTTAGCCATTCTTAACACTCCCCCTCAAGATGGAGCATAAATGTCAGTCATGCCCATCTTGTTACAAATCTGAGTGACCCTTTTCCCAGGTAGAGCTTTAGTAAACACATCAGCTAGCTGGTCTCCAGTTCGAACATATCTTCGAGAGATTAACTTTTGCTGGAGTTTTTCCCGAACAAAGTGACAATCAACTTCTGTATGCTTGGTGTGCTCTTGAAAGACGGGTTTGTTAGCTATGTGTATTGCTGCTTGGTTATCACACCATAGCTGCATAGGACAGAAGTTTGTCACACCAATTTCTCCTAGGAGATGATAAACCCATACAAGTTCAGATGTAACTTGTGCCATAGCTCTGTACTCAGACTCAACACTAGATCGAGCCACCACTCCTTGTTTCTTTCTTTTCCATGAAACCAGGTTTCCCCCAACAAAAACACAGTACCCAGTAGTGGATTTTCTATCATCTGGAGAACCTGCCCAATCAGCATCTGAGAAAGCTTCCACCCTACAATGCCCATGACTTCGGTACTGAATCCCACGCCCAGGTGAACCATTGAGATACTTTAGAAGGTGAATGACAGCATCCCAATGGACATTCCTAGGTGAAGACATAAATTGGCTAACAATTCTAACTGAATATGCAATATCTGGCCTAGTCACTATTAGGTAGTTGAGCTTCCCAACAATTCTCCTATACCTCTCAGGATCTGTTAATAATTCTCCCTCATCAGCTGTTAATTTTATGTTTGGCATTAATGAAGTGTCAGATGGCTTTGCAACTAGCAACCCAGTTTCATCTAGCAAGCCAAGAACATATTTTCTCTGAGATAGAAAGATCCCCTTGTTACTCCTTAAGACTCCAATCCCAAGAAAGTACTTAAGAGTACCCAAGTCTTTTGTTTGGAACTGATTCTGTAGAGAGATTTTTAGTGCAGTAATTTCCTCAGCATCATTTCCAGTAATGGCAATATCGTCCACGTAGACTACTAGAAGAATGCAACCAGAATTAGCTTGTCTAAAGAATACAGAGTGATCATATGCACTCCGTTGTAACCCAAACTTGATGACAACTTCGCTGAATCTCCCAAAC
Organism: Aeschynomene evenia; assembly: GCA_013621005.1. Taxonomy (NCBI): domain Eukaryota; kingdom Viridiplantae; phylum Streptophyta; class Magnoliopsida; order Fabales; family Fabaceae; genus Aeschynomene; species Aeschynomene evenia. Next base: position 20,766,492 of record CM024267.1, read on the forward strand.
CAAGCTCTTGGAGATTGTTTCAATCCATAGAAGGATTTAAGAAATTTACATACCTTACCTAACTCCCCCTGAGCAACGAACCCAAGCAGTTGCTCCATATACACCTCCTCTTGAAGATCACCATGCAAAAATGCTTTCTTAACATCAAGTTGATGAAGATGCCAACCATTAGAAGCAGCCAAGGAAATAAATAACCATACTGAGGTAAGTTTTGCAACAGGGGAGAATGTTTCATAGTAATCCATACCATAGACTTGGGCATATCCCTTAGCAACCAACCGTGCTTTTAATCGAGCAATGGAACCATCTGGATTCATTTAGACAGCAAACACCCATTTACTGCCAATTGCTTTCTTTCCCGGAGGTAATGAAACCAAATCCCAAGTATGGTTATGATCAAGGGGACTCATCTCCTCTTCCATTGCAGCACACCAACCAGGATGAGAACACGCTTCAGCAACAGTTTTAGGTATAGCAACACTGTCTAAAGAGGCAACAAAGGAATCAGAAGAAGGGGACAAGGAATTATAATGGACAAAGGAGGAGATGGGGTAAGTGCAGGACCGTTTACCTTTCCTAAGGGCAATAGGAAGATCAAGATCTGATGGAGAAGGTGTTGGATCTGAGCTCGAAGAAGCCATAGGCAATGGCTGAGATTCAGCTTTAGTAGTAGCAACCAAGTCATGGTGGCGAGGTTTCCTAGTATATACTTGTGTGATTGGTGGACGTACTCGTGGAGTGTTAGGAGCAATATTGTAGATAAGAAAGTCCTCATCTAAAGATGGAGATCGAGAAACAACATTAGGAAAGAAGGGTGTAGACTCAAAAAAATTGACATCTGCAGATACCAAATACTGTCCGAGATCAGGAGAAAAGCAATGGTACCCCTTTTGGGAACGAGAGTAGCCAACAAATACACACTTCAGGGATTTAGGATCAAGTTTAGTAATATGTGGGCGAATATCCTGAACAAAACAAGTGCATCCAAATACTCGCAGGGGTAAAGGAAACAGGGGACAAGAGGGAAAAACAGTTGAGAAGGGAATCTTATCATTCAAAACCACGGAGGGCATACGATTAATCAAATGGCATGTTGTAGCAACAGCATCTGCCCAAAATACTTTTGGAACTTTCATCTGAAAAAGAAGTGCTCTTGCTATTTCTAAGAGGTGTCTATTTTTTCTTTTGGCAACCCCCCATTTTGTTGAGGAGTGGAAACACAAGAGGACTGGTGAATGGTGCCTTGTTGAGATAAAAAATTGGAGAACTGAGCAGAAAAATATTCTTTGGCATTGTCACTTCTCAAAACACGAATAACAATTTTAAATTGTGTGTTAATTTCAGCACAAAAGGCAGTGAAGATAGAAAATAACTCAGACCGTTGTTTCATGAAATATAACCAAGTAACACGAGAAAAGTCATCAACAAACGTCACAAAATAACGAAAACCAGATTTTGAAATGATTAGACAAGGACCCCAAATATCTGAGTGTACAATGTCAAATGTGGATATATCCCGCTTATTTTCTCTAGGTAAATAGGAAGCCCTACAATGTTTTTCCCCACAATGATGACAAGTGCGAGAACCATCTCTGCCTCCACTCTCCTGCCACCTCTGCTACTGCTACTTCCACTTCTCCCACCACGAGTGTTGTCAATCCGAGATGTGGAGCTCACTAAGGCAGTAAGTTCTCCAACAGAAGCATCCTTTCCAGCATCTTTGCAGACCCATTGGAGTCGAGAAAAAACTTCAGATAATTTTCCAGGAAGTTCTGAGCCCGTGAAAAGCTGGGTGCGGGCCACCTCATACTCATAATCTAATCCAGCCAAAAAACACTGTACAATTATTGTTTCGTGTTGTTCTTGATCTGTTTGACATCATTTGTTTGTGGATACAAGGCTTTCATTTCCTCAAACATGTAGTTGACATTAGAATAATAATGGAGTAATGGTTGTCCTTTCTGCTCTGCCTGATATAAGCTTGTTAACAGCTCATGAACATGGACCAAATTATGTTTACTAGCATATAAAGATTTGAGATATGTCCATAATTCTTTTACCATACTACAATTCCCAACCAAATCCTGGATATTGTATTCCATAGAGTTCGGAATTTGATTAAGAATTTTGTCATCCTCCATCAGCCACTTATCTTTAGTCTCCTTGGGCGGGTCACTACTGAGATGGTCGTCTAGGCCATTGCAAGAGAGATGTCTCTTAAAAAATCCCTTCCATAGAACATAATTAGTGTCGCTCAGTTTGTGATTCAGTAATTCTGGTATTGGAGGAGATAACTTCAATTTTCTTGTCATCCGTCATTGTCGTCGTAAACACATAAAACCAAATTGAGCTACACAACCGTCCAATCAGCAAGATCTGGTGTGTACTGTGGCTCAAACAACAGCAGAGTGTTGTGCAGCTTCTTACAAACGCGAGACACCCTTGGCTCGCCTTTCCAATAAGTGTGACCCCTTCTAGGTCACCTCAAGACATCAACCAGCAGCCAAGTGCAGGCTGCCAACCAGAGAGAGAAGAAAGGAGGAGGAGACAAGGTGATCACCGAATCAGCCCAGCACAGTCGGTGATTGATCAGAGAGAAAAACCAAAAAAAAAAAAAAAAAAAAAAAGAGGGGAGAGAAAGGAAGGGCGAGAACGGTTGTATGGGACCTTCAGGAATCAAAGGCTCTTGATACCATGTTATAAGGTTAAGAGAAGAGAGGAGACAGAAGCCATAGCCTTAATCTGGCCAGGCAGTCATATATATATTCACTATGTTGAGATATTACAGGCAAAGTAATAGGGATATGTCAGCTGAAAGAGAAAGATTAGGAAACAAATTAATTGCTCAGAACATCCTAATTAATTGCCTAGAATATCTTAATTTATTGCCATATATACTGCCCTGAAACTTGGCCATTCTTAACAAGAAGGGATTTAGATTTTTTTTTTAAAAAAAGAGCCTTAAAGTTCCTACATTTCCGTGAAACAAGAAGGACCCATGATGGCCACGACACCGTAGTTTCTAGAACATTTCCCATATAGTATTCTATTGAACACATTCAGATAAAAAGATCTTCTGCTCAAAGTTTCTCTTAGAAAAAAATTGCACAGAACATACCGTTTATAGATATATGTAAGCAAAAACGCTTTCTACTAATATCAAGCATATAATATAAAATGATTAATTACTGCAAAGACAATCAACTAGAAGATAACCTTACTTGTTGAGCAGAAACCTTAGAGATCCAAGTCGGAAACAAACATGGTGTGTTATTTAGTGCATCATATGATGATTCTTTTGCCTTTCCACAGTCAAGAACAAAGACAACATCATTTATTGTGATGCTTGTTTCAGCAATATTTGTGGCTAGCACTATTTTTCGCACTCCATCTTCAGGCTCTTCAAATATCAACCCCTGCATGTCCAATATATTTATAACCTTTATATAAGACATGTAAGCAGGACAGCAACGTACATTGTTAGACACCACAGAAGTAAATTGTTAGGAATAGATTCACTGACGGCATTAAGGTATATAGGAGGAAGAAATACAGGGATAAATTGGGATTTAATGCAGGAAGAAATATGGATAGTGGGCCCTCTTTGTGACTTATTTAGTTTGAGAGGAGTTACAGCTGAGCATTTAGGAAGTTGAGTAGAGATTTGTTCTATTATTTACGGTTTTTATATTTTAAAAATTCAGTTTAGGAGTTGGGGATTTTTAAATATTCAGTTTTAGGAGTATAAAAGAGAATAAGCTCAGCAGTAGTAGTTAGCCATATTTTTCAGATTGGCTTAGGAGAGTAGAGCTGCTACAGTACTCTAACTTTTTAATTTGTGTCTTCTTATTTTATACATATTCTTAGTTCATTCTATCCAATTGTAGCAGTGTTCTATCATAAACCAAGAAATAGAGGAAGTGTTTAGTATTATTCACATTCTTGGACTGATACAGGAGGTACCAACCAAGGAAAAGAGCAAGTATGGAAAGGATCTCACAGAAATAGAGAGAATTGCCTCTAAGTACTATAGTAGCTCAGTCACTCCTAAAAGCCTCTCCAAATAACTGTCTACCTCACTCTCCCTCACCCCCTCTACTTATAGTGCTCACTCCCAACCTCAAGGAATCCTCTCCCACTCATTTTTCATGCCAGCACAGTAAGTTGCATAAGTTGGTTACTATCAATTCCCTCTTTTGCCCCACTCTTATTTTCCTCCCTAAAGAATCACCTTCTCCTATTGCCTCAGCTTGTCCCAACCTCTCACGGTATGTAACAATACCCTCCCTTTGATCAAAATGCAAATTATATAGGCTCATACAATAAGTTTGGAGTTACTAGTATTTACTGACACAATTAACATTGTAATCGACCTAATAATTTATGTCTTTAATTGCTACTTACTCTACCAATTAAATGAAATAAAACTAACAAAGAAATACCAAAAGCCATTAGCCTATGATTGACTCTAGAAAATAAAGAAATTACAAGAATTAAAACTCAATTATTGTTTTATGCTATAAAAGCTTATTTTAACTAAAAATTAACCAAAATGAAACTTAAACTCATAAAATTCATCCTAGGATCGTGAGCTTCATATTTTTTAATTGGATTTTGATTCGGTACCCAGGAAAATATAGGGTACCGATACCCAATACATGTGTATATCATGGTTTATAGATAAAATTAATTTAATTTTTTTAAATTTAGATAACTTCTAACATGTTAGTTAAGTAATCTTCAAAAATTAATTTAATTTATATTGATATTCTATGACTTTATCAATTTATGAAAAAAACTCAATTCATAACCTATAGCTAGAGAGAGAGCGCATTATGCAAGAGATAGATGAAGAAGAGGTGTAATTTGGAATGAGACGCGTCTAGGAAGGTTGCGACCGCGACCACAGTGCTCCGTTGGTACCAAATTATATTTATTTTAACATAGGTTAATAGGTTAAACATACAATTGGGTACCGGTATCCAACAAAAATATTGGGTACCGAATCAATCCCCTTTTTAATTTTGTAAAATTATGCAAAAATTATTGACCCCTCACATTTATATCCATACATCATAACTGGGTATCTAACACACATGTTTCTTTCATTGTCACAAGATTGTGCATGCAAGAAATTTTCGAAGAGAAAATATGTCTCCAAGGACCCTATCTTTATGCTGATTTCCTTTACATTTATTACTTGAGTAGAGCACGTAGCATATTGGGAAATACAAGCAGATCACTACGTTTATTACCATATTAAACAAGAAACTACCTGCTCAGAAGTGGCCATTGAGCCATGGCATGTAAGCAACAAAACTCGGCTTGGATCTCCCAAAACATGATGTATCGAGAGCTTCTCTTTCAGAGCACTTATATCATCCCATCCAGTCATAAAAACCAACACAGCACCAGGCCTTTCATTGTCACATATATGGCATAAGATATATTCTATGAAGTTAAAACCAATACAGTCAGGATTCCAACATAACAGAGACTCCTGTGTTTGTAGACTGTAATCTTTGAAATCAGCTGCTCTTAAAGCATCCTGATCATATTTTTCCAAAATACAGTTAAGAAAAAAAATAATAAGAAATGGACCAATCATAGTTTGGACATTTTTAAATACCTCTACAACAGAAGAAATCTGGCTTTTCCTCTTTCTTGGGGTCTGTTTATTCATTTTCCAAATCCTTTCTTGACCATAATCATCAATTTGATTTTCAGGAGTCAATTTGTAGCCCGACATTTCGAGAATGTTCTCCAGAAAATGAGTTCTAACAGGGTAAGTGAAACCCTATATCATCAACAACATACACAATATCAATAAAGAACAGGAAAACTTGTTGGCACTGAAATAGTAATCCTCAGTAACATCTCAAAAATAAATAAGATCAAAATGATCTTTATAACTATAAATGAAGAATACAATCTAGAACCATGATCCTATTTTCATCCTTCCCCTTCACACGCAAAAAGAACGAGGAAAAAAAGAAAATTTTCTCTGAACCACAACACAATATAGTAGAAAGAGGGTGAGTTTTGAAACTACAGTATGGTTGTTGCGTTTTGATTTGGAGGCCACCAGTTGAAATCATGGAAACAACCTTGCCACTTATGGGTTAGTATGACTATATTAAGAACCTTGGGGCAACCACACCACAAAGGCTAGCCATTGGGATTGTAAAGCTCAAGGCTTTATAAACCCCACATCGGAATCCCATAGTTCCAATGTGTGACAAGTTCCATAACTTCTAATTGGAATCCAAACATCTGATCATGCTTGGCAACCCCAGCACTCATGTGGGCTGGTTGTTGACTAGTCCCATGCGAATAATGCAATACCATTGTCACCTCCCAAGCCACTCATCACAGCCAGGGGCTAAACTAGACTAGTTTCTAGGGGGGGGGGGGGGGGGGGTTAATATTAAACGAGTTTGTATGCACGAAAAATAACTATATATTTTCACTTTTACCTAACAAAAAAAAAATCTTAATATCAAGGAAAATACATAGTTCACAATAAAAAATAAAAACAAAACACATGCACAACACATTACATATCAGTATTTAAACAGCATTACGACATGCCCACAACCTTTTGAAGCGACAGACTAGCAGTCAACAAAGAGTAGAGGCTAGTGACTAGCGAGGGGTGGAGGGAGATGAAAGGTTAAGGTTGGCTCATTGGCTTGTCCTTAGAGTTGGACACTTGGTGAGTTGGTGTAGACAGATGTCCCTTATTCCTTATTTCCTTTCTTTTTTAGGTCATTTTTTTTATTGTTTAGGTTAGAAATGGAATTAGGTCGCTCAACATTGAGCTTTCTTTGTTTTCTTACATGTGTAGTATGTGAATTAATGGGTATACGATAGAGTAATATTTAGGCTAGAGAGTCTTGCACATTATACAAAAAATCATTTAAAATATGGGGAGGACTATGGTACAGTTGCAGCAATGTAACATAGTACTGTTGGTTAGTACCACTTTCCATCTCCACCACCACCATCAGCTCCAAATCCTACTGCACCACCTTTGACACTACCACCACCACCACTATCAAAAACACCTCCACCACCACAACCAAAGCATCCTCAACCACCACCAAAGTCATCGCCACCGCTACTACCACCAAAGCCACCACCACCTCTCACACTATCACCACCACCAAAGCTACCTCCTCCACCACCACCACCATCAAAAACCAGCGAAGCCGCCACCACCTCCCGCACTGTCACCACCACCAAAGCCACCACCATCTCCCACAATGTCATCACCACCAAAGCAGCCTCCTCCACCACCACCAAAGCCACCACCATCAAAAACCACCAAAGCCACCTCCACCACCACCATCTTAGCCACCGCCACACTACCAAAGCTTCCACCACCTTCGACACCGTCACCACCACCGTCGCGCGCCCACACGCGTCTTCCCCAAATTCATTTCAACACCAATTGTACTATGGTACATTGTTGCAACTGTACCATAGTCCTCCCCTTAAAATATTAGAGGGAGTCTTTTTCTTATAAAACATTTGGAAAATTCAAGGGGGGTGGGGAGCATTGCCCAGGGCAATGCGGTTCTGCCCCTAATAACAGCTGGCAGATACGAATGAAGGCTCTAATACGAATTGAAAAGAACCTTGGGAGAATGTTAGGATGAACCCTAGGTGAGTAAATCCCCAATATTATTGCTACCGAGAGGGGGAAATCCCTAACACTCGAGGAAGGGTTACATGGGAGAAACTATCTCCTTTGAGAGAATATCTCTCAGCTAAGAAACTGTAAGACTATACAAATGAATCAATCCCTGCTAACTAACTCTACTATCAGCTATTTATACTGCTCTAAAAGCCAGCACAGCACAACAAACACCCACTAACTACTTCACTCTTCTCTTGTAAACCTGCCCGAACCTGTTACCGCCTCCGCTCCTATCAATACTCCCCCCCTGGACAACCACCTTGTCCTCAAGGTGGAGGGCTGGAAACAGCTGCTGCAACCTAGCTTCGTCCTCCCAGCTGTCCTCGTAGTCGGGTAAGTTGTCCCAATGGACCAGCCACTCACGATTCCCCCCCGAAATAAGACGGGATCCCAAAACACTCGCTGGTTGCACCACGAGCTCACCTGCATCAGTCAACTCAGGTGGAATGGGCTGCACCGGATCTTGAGGCTTAACAGCTTTCTTGAGTTTGCTAACATGAAATACCGGATGGAGTTTGCAACCGGGCGGAAGTTCTAAACGGTACGCAACTGCTCCCACCCGTTCCAGCACCGCAAATGGTCCATAAAAACGAGGACTTAGCTTTTCATTGGCTCTTCTCGCCAACGAACGCATCCGGTACGGTTGAAACTTCAAGTAGGCCCACTCGCCTACCTCAAACACCACCTCCCTGCGTTTTTTATTCGCTGCCTGTTTCATGTGCTGCTGGGCCAGTAACAAGTTCTGTTTTAGTTCAGACAGGACAGCATCTCTTGCTGCTGTTAATGCCGCCACGTCCTCAACCTGGGAAGGAAAGGTTTCTCCCCGAAACAGCACGGGAGGGGGAATGCCATACAAAGCTTGGAAAGGGGTCATTTTTGTCGAAGCATTGAATGTTGTATTGAACCAATATTCAGCCCAAGAGAGCCACTCCATCCATCTCTTGGGATAACCCCCTGTGAAACAGCGAAAGTACGTTTCCAAGCACCGATTAACGACCTCCGTCTAGCCGTCCGTTTGCGGGTGGAAGGCGGTGCTATATCTCAGCTTGGTACCCGCAGCAGCAAACATTTCGGACCAGAATTTGCTCATGAAGATCTTGTCTCGATCGGAGACAATGGTTTTAGGGAAACCATGAAGTTTCACCACATCTTTGACAAATACTTGTGCCACATCCTTAGCCGAGTATGGGTGAGACAGGGGAATAAAATGAGCGTATTTGCTCAGCCGGTCCACCACCACAAAAATAGAGTCCATCCCCTTAGACTTAGGTAACCCCGAAATAAAATCCATAGAAACGTGCTCCCATACCTGATTGGGGATAGGTAACGGCTGTAGAAGACCCGCCGGTTTGAGAGCAGCATATTTGTTTTGTTGGCAGATATGGCATTGAGCGACATAATCACGCACCATTTGTCGCATGCCTCTCCAATAGACCGCCGCTGCTATTTTTTTGTATGTCCGAAAGAATCCTGAGTGCCCGCCCATGCCTGATTCATGAAATTCAGCAAGGAGTAGGGGAATTTGAGTTGAGGCTGCTGGAATCACCACCCTACCTTGGTAAAAAAGTCTGCCCTTAACCAGAGAAAATCCTGGAAAGGCAGTGGAACCTTGCTGCAATCCCAAAATAATTCCTTGCAAATGCTGGTCTTGTGAGATCTCTTCACTAATCGTCTCCCACAAGTTGGTTTGAACAACCGAGATGGCCTGTGACATCATTTGCCGAGATAAAGCATCGGCTGCTTTGTTTTCCAATCCCGGCCGGTATTGCACATCAAAATCTAGGCCCAATAGCTTTGAAGTCCAGCGGAACTGATCGTCACCCAATAATCTTTGATCAGTGAGGAATTTGAGACTCCTTTGATTCGTTAGGATCGTGAAATGGCTCCCAATGAGGTAATGGCGCCATTTTTGCACCGCAAAGACTATCGCCATCAATTCCCTCTCATAGGCCGACTTGAGTTGAGCTCTTGGTGACAGGGCTTGGCTGAGGAATGCAATTGGTCTGCCTTGTTGTGATAGGACAGCTCCAATTCCCTGGCTGGAGGCATCTGTTTCTACTACAAACTCCTGAGTGAAGTCGGGAACAGCCAAGACAGGAAGCTCGACCATGAGGGCCTTAAGTTTGTCGAATGCAGCCTGGGCTTCCGGATTCCAATGAAAGCCATTTTTCTTAGTGAGGTCAGTGAGAGGTCTAGCTATCATACCATACCCTTTAACAAAGCGTCGATAATATCCAGTCAACCCCAGAAAACCACGTAAAGCTCGCTGATCATGAGGAATCGGCCATTCCAACATTGCCGCGGTTTTGCTTGGGTCCGCAGCCACTCCATCCTTTGAGATGCCTAGATACTCCACTGTAGCAACAGCGAAGGAACACTTCTTCTTGTTGAGGACTAGCTGATTATCTAACAAAATGCGGAATACTTGCTGAAGGTGATTGGCGTGGCTCGTCACATCTTGGCTGTAGATGAGAATATCGTCAAAGAAAACAAGAACACACTTCCGCAGCAAAGGCTTCAAGATGTCATTCATAAGGGCTTGAAAAGAGCTAGGTGCGTTTGTTAGTCCGAACGGCATGACTAGGAACTCATAGTGTCCTTCATGCGTTCGAAACGCTGTCTTCGGCACATCCTCTGGTCGCATTCTAATCTGGTGATACCCAGATTTTAAGTCCAATTTCGAGAAGATGGTGGCACCAGAGAGCTCGTCTAACAATTCATCAATCACCGGAATGGGGAACTTGTCTGGTACTGTAATCTTGTTCAATGCGCGATAGTCAATGCAAAACTGCCAACTACCATCTTTCTTGCGAACTAGCAGAATTGGACTAGCATAGGGGCTGACGCTTGGTTGAATTATCCCCGAAGAGAGCATCTCAGTCACCATGCTCTCAATAGCAGTCTTCTGATGGTGTGGGAATCGATATGGTCTGATGTTGGGGATGACAGCTCCATCCTTAAGAGGAATGGCGTGATCATGTCGGCGATGAGGAGGGAGGCCAGGGAGGGATTGAAAAATTAATGAGTTATCATCAATCACCTTTTGGATTTCTGTCGGTACAGGGGAGGCAGACACTTGCAAGCAAGACATTGGCCAGAGTTGGACCACAAAAGTTTCGCCCCCTTCCCGCATGGACAGCACGGCGGACTTGAGACCCATGCCCCCATAGCAAAGTTCTGGATCGCCCCGCAAGGAAACCCACTCACCCCCAATCGGAATCCGCAGACATGATTCCCGGAAATTGGTGCGAATCTCACCTAATTTATCGAGCCAAGCTAAGCCCAGAACAAACTCAGCTTCATCTATCGGGAAGAGGAAGAAATCCTCCGTCACGGATAGCTCTGGGAAATCCAACCGCACGCCGACGCACCGACCTTGTCCCGCCACCTTTTTCCGATCTGCAACATTAACCAGAAATCGCGGTGACTCATCGACCAAGAGGCCCAACTCCTTCGCGATATCCGGGGTGACGAAGTTATGAGAGGCCCCGCAACCAATTAGCACACGAACCTTTTTGTTACCGAGCACCGCCCAAGCCTTGATAGAACGGTGGTGTCCCTGTGGTACCATGAATTTAAGTTCCAGCTGGCTGACATGCAAGGCTTGTTCTTCCACATTAACTTCAGGTTCTCTTGGATCGGGTTCTACTGTGGATGGGTCATCTTCTAAAAACATGACTTTGAGGTGTTTATTTTTGCAATGATGTTCAGGCCCAAACACTTCATCACAAAAAAAACACAACCCTTTGGCCCTTTTTTCCTGATATTCCTCGTGGGTTAAGTGACGAGGCCCACGACTTTTTTAAGTAGTTGGAGGCTTCCATTCTTCTTTGGGCCCAATTGTAGAACTTGGCCCAATAACAGCTGGTTTAATAACCCTGCGGCCCAATCCCCCAAACGGCCCACCTTTGCCCCCTGTTCTAGTGAGACTGCGACTCACTACACTGTTTTTCGTCTCCACCGCTTCTGCGAGGTCCATCAATTCATCAAGGGCCTTGAATGGAAAAAGCTGGCACTCCGCCGCGACCTCCGGCTTTAAGCCGGTGAGGAAAAGTCCGATCAGGACCTGCCGGTCGGCCACCCGTAGCGGACTCGCGAACGACTCGAAACTATCGCGATACTCTCTCACTGAGTTCTCCTGTTTGAGCGCCGAAAGGAGGTGGAACGGATTCTTCAGCATCTCTGGCTGAAACCGCCGGAGCACCGCCTCCTTGAACTGGTTCCACTCTGGAAATTGCGCTGTCCTCTCCCACCACCGGAACCATGTCAACGCGCGGCCGTCCACCGCGTAAGCCGCCACTGACAGCCATTCCGGTTCCGGAATCATCCGTAACTGGAAATACTGTTCCAACCGATCTAGCCACCGAAAAGCGTCATCTCCTCGAAAGATTGGAATCTCAATCTTCCGCCATTGTTCTTTCATCGGTTGCTTCCGCTGGTCCCCGTGGGAACCGCTACCTTCATTCGGACTGCCTTCGCGCTGTTGTTCCACTTTCTCCATGCGCGATTCCATCTTTCTCATCATCTCTGTCAAAATCGAGACCACATCTTCCATGCGCGAACGATCTTCGTTCGAGCATTTCTCCATCGACTCCGTACGGCTTTGCAACTGCGTGAGGATCGATTCAATTGACTCCATTCTTCGAGTACGTGATTGCACCATCCACCGGCTCAGGATCCAAGAGCAAATGATACCAATTGTTAGGATGAACCCTAGGTGAGTAAATCCCCAATATTATTGCTACCGAGAGGGGGAAATCCCTAACTCTCGAGGAAGGGTTACACGGGAGAAACTATCTCCTTTGAGAGAATATCTCTCAGCTAAGAAACTGTAAGACTATACAAATGAATCAATCCCTGCTAACTAACTCTACTATCAGCTATTTATACTGCTCTAAAAGCCAGCACAGCACAACAAACACCCACTAACTACTTCACTCTTCTCTTGTAAACCTGCCCGAACCTGTTACCACCTCCGCTCCTATCAGAGAATCATACACAAAAGCCAGCAGTGAGGTTGGACAGCTCAAGGCCTTAAAAACCACACCAGAATCCCATAATTCAAATGAGGGACTGAAGTCCCATACCTTGTTATTGGATCCTAATACAAACTTGAAGCAACATAAGAATAAACTTAACGTAAGAAGCAAATATCATCAAATGGGTTGTGCATTTCTTGTTGTTGTACATTGAATGCTTGCTTATTTATAGACTAAACTCATATGCTAGACATCAAGGTTGTGTTGTATCAAGGCTGTGTTGTGCAAGGATGTGTTCCATTGTGCAAGTGTTCCATTGTGCAAGACAGGCTGTATTCTATAACAACAACTAACATCCCTCCTCAAACTCAAGTTGAAGGTAGTGAAACCAACTTAAGTTTGGAAACTAGAGTGTAGAAACTAGGCTCCCAGATCATGGCAACATTGGACTTGGGAGAAACAAGGTAGCAACAACAGGTGAAATCAGGTAAGAAACATGGGACCTGAGCGGAACCAAGTAGCAACAACGGAGCCTGAGCGGACCCAGGTAGCAACAATATTAGGAATTGAGTGGGCTTTACTCAACCTTAAAGCTAGCTCAAGGGTTAAGGGTTGCCCAACATTTATAAGGATTGTGTAGGCTATATCTCTAGATCATGTGGGACTCTTATACACCCCCTCTTGCTCAAGACTGGACAAGGACAAGGAGCGCGAAATTGACTAGACATATGGTATTAAAGCATATCCTACTGTTGATATTGGCTCACCCCTAGACACGTCTAGTCAATTTCATGCTTTGTCCTTGTATAGTCCTGATCGTGAGAGGGTGTATAAGAGTCCCATATGGCCTAGAGATATAGTCTTCAATGCGACTAAAGTTCTGACGTTGTTCAAATCATTTCATGAAATCAGTTTAGTCAGCCTGAGAAGGCTGAGGTGGATCAGGCTTCAAAACACCCCCAGAATCAATAGACAAGGTGCTAGCAGCCCTAGACAATGAAGCAAGATTATGGAATAGTGCACGGATGTCAAAACTGAGGGCAGATCCAGAGAGATGATGGAAGGGAAAACACAATTGTGGAAGCAACATTTTAAAAGGCCTCCAGACACGCTGTCAAGCGAGGTGAAAAGTGGTGGCAAGGGAACCTACCTTGAATGGCAGGAGAGCGCATGGAGGCATGTCGTGGACCGATAAAACGTGCGGTTTGTGGGGTTCTGCCATGGAGGAGGAAACACGCCTGGTAATGGTGTCATCGGTCAGAAACGACACCAAAAAAAATAGCCTATGGCAGTGAACAATGACGAAGTTAGGGTTTTAAGGCTACTGGGATGTCGACAAAGAAGAGGGGAAGGCCAGCTAATTGGAAGGAACACACAGCTGGCCATAAAAAATTTCACCGGATATCAGTGGGACGTCCTCACGGCACATATTAGGGTTTTCTTTCTCTGTTAGGCCCTAGATACCATGTTGAGATAGAAATAGATAGGAGAAAACATGAGGAAGTCCATGTGTCTATACTACAAGACAGAGAGAAGACTATATAGACTGAATGGAAGAAGCACACAGAAATACAGGAAATACACAATTAATTATTGAATCCTAATTGATTCTATCTTATCCTAATTATACTAATTAATTGCAGATACTGACAAAAAAAATCAGTTTTTAGTTAAAAAACTAATAAACAAATGGATATAAAACTGATAGCAAACTAGTTTAATGGTTAGCATTCTATTACACTAGTTGCTGAGCTTTTCAGCTACCACACTACGTACTCTTAACAACTATATACTCTTAACACATCTAATCAAAACTACTGTTCTAGAGAGAAGGATCTCTTTTTAAGCCCACTATGTTCCCATTTTCCTGTATTCCAAGAATGCATTGTCTCAGTCCTCAGGTCAACAAATAACTTACACAATCTTTTAAGCTATTCACCTTCTAGTTGAAGTGAAACCAATATTTTCTTCCCTAAGATTTACAGTCCAACATCTTAGCAAAATCCCACCGATTATAATATCTTCCATCATAGCACAAACAAACAATATAGTTCAAACTATGTAACACACCGGAATCTTCATTATTGCAGCTCCATTAAAGTATGAGGAGAAGAGCTCTGCATCAAGGGTAGCACTCATCAAAATCAGTTTCAATTCTGGTCGACGTGGGAGGAGGTCTTTAAGGACAATAAGCAGAAAATCTGTCACAAAAGAAAAATGCAAGAACATGAAAATCAAAATTTTCCAGAAACCAAGGATTCAATCAAATTCAAATTTCTACCTTCGTTCATCCCACGTTCATGGATTTCATCCACAATAATATAAGTTATATCTTTTAATTTTCTATCAGCTAGTAATCTTCTTAATAAGATGCCTGTCGTACAAAATAGAAGACGGGTATCTCTCCCTTTGACACCCTCCAATCTAACTTTATATCCAACCTTTCATGAAGGAGAATAGAGAAATGAGAAAGAAATACTTTTAATCCTAGAAAAAACATGTGTTAATAACAGCAATTATATTTAAAAATAAAAAAATAAAACTTACAGATTCACCCAATTTTTCCCCTCTCTCAAAGGCAACCCTCTCAGAAATAGATATTGCCGAAATGCGTCTTGGTTGAGTGCATATAATATTACAAGCAGCACCTTGAACCAATTCTATTTCAGATTCTAAAATAAGCTGTGGGAGTTGTGTTGTCTTCCCACAACCTGTTTCACCTGAAATGATAACCACCTGTACAATATGTCACTTAGGCTGCGTTTGATTACTCATACAGGACAGAAATACGATACAGAAATTGGAATTAGAGTGTTTGATTAAAATACATGGACAAAAATACACATACAAATACACAAATTTTTGAAATGCTACAAACTTCTTTTACAACAGAGCAGCTAACACATGAATCAAAGATGCAAACTGACATGCACAAGAACTTAACTAGGGTGCATGGTAGGATTTGCAGAGATTGCTTGGAAAAGCATTTATTGTCACTTCAGAAGAATGCAACATCATGGGGCCACAAGCCAGCCCTAATTCCATAATTCTATTACCATAGATAGGGATTATTAAGGCAGCTCGTAATTATTAGCTTTAGTAGCTATTATATAAGGATTAGAAGTAGGCTCATTATGTACACATTAGGCAAGGAATTAAGTGGAAACCTTAGGAGAGTAGACAGCATCTCGAAGAGCTGCCAATTAGGAGAGTTTGTGGCCTATGAAAGTACTACTAACCTACCCTATGATGCACGGGTATGCTTTGGGTATGTACCAGATGGGTTTATTTTTTAGTTAAAAAAAAAGGGAACTTATGGGTACTTCCAAATTAAAAATTAATATTTTAATTATTTTTACTCAATCTTCTTCATATCATAACTCATCTCACAAACCCTACTTCCTCTTCCTCCAATATCCATATTGCAATACCTCAAAAACTAAAACCCTAAACCAATACTCACACCACCATCGGCCTCCACTAACCGCTGAGCTCGCCGTCGTCACGCTCTCTTCATCTCTGCTTTCGAAGCTTGCCTCTCTCAACCCCCGCGATGCCCGCCTCTCTTAGCCACTGTTGAAGCCCGCGACGCCTCTGCCTATCGCAGCTGTCGCGCCCTTGCCTCTGCTTCTCTCAGCCTGTCGCGCCCCGCCCACTACCACTCTCAACCCGTCGCGCCCTGCCCTCTGCCGCTCTCAGCCAGCCGCCGCACTCCTCCCTTGGCCTCTCTCCGCCAAGCCACCACTAGTCAACCATTTCACCCTCTGTCCCTCTCTTTCAAGGTCAGTCAGTGGCACTAACATAGTAGTTAGTGGCTTAGTGCTCTTACACTAATATTGTCCCTCTCTTTCAAAGTTTCTCTTCTGTGTTTGAAATTGTTGTTCTCTTCTCTTAATTTGTGAATTGTGATGCACTGAGTCAGATGACTAGCCAAGGGTCATCTGCAGCCTCAGCCAACGCCCGTTCCAGAAGTAGTTAGGTTTCCTCTACATCACTTACCATTAAATATGTCACTAGAAGAATTGACAGTCAAGCTCCACTCTAGGCTTATGTCACCCTACCGCAAGTTAAAAAATTTAGAGGAGGAAATTCAAGTTGGCACTGCAATTGTTGTGAGCAAACTTACAAGGGGTCGTATTCCCAAGTACGATGGATTTGTTAAGAGAACGAGGAAATGGGATTGCAACATGCCCGGGCTTGTTTCTTTCATTACATTCCTTCTCAATTTGTTTGATCTCTTCTAGATAATTGTTGTTCACCTTTGTACATGCTACAATCACATTTCCTCGTTCTCTCAACAAATGTCATCGTACTCGGGAATACGACCGCTTGTAAGTTTGCTCACAAAAATTGTAGCGCCAACTAGAATTTTCTCCTTCAAATTTATTATTTTGCAGCAGGGTGACATAAACCCAAAGTGCAGATTGATTATCAATTCTGCCAATGACATTTTTGCTGGTGAGTGATGCAGAGGAAGCCTGACTACTTCTGGAACTGGCGTTGGCTGAGGTTGCAGATGACCCTTGGCTAGTCATCTGACTCAATGCATCACAGTTCACAAATTAAGAGAAGAGAACTCAAACAATTTCAAACACAGAAGAGAAACGTTGAAATAGATGGACAATATTTGAGTATGAGCACTAACCGCTAAGTTAGTCCCACTAACTGACCTTGAAAGAGAGGGATAGAGAGTGAAATGGTGGAGTGGTGGTGGCTTGGCGGAGAAAGGCCGAGGGAGGGGCACGGTGACCGGCTGAGAGCGGCAGAGGGCGGGGTGCGGCGGGCTGAAAGTGGCAGAGGGCGAGGCGCGGTAGGCTAAGAGAGGCTGATGCAAGGGCATGGTGGCTGAGAGAGACAAAGGGCAGGGCGTGGCGACTGAGAGAGGCAGAGGCTTCGCGGGAGCTGAGAGAGGTAGAGGCTTCATGGTCACGGGCAGGGCACAACGCTACAATTGGTAGAGGCGTCGCGGGCTTGAACGACGGCTGAGAGAGGCAGGAGTTGCGGGCTTCGCGAGGGCTGAGAGAGGTAGTCTTCGCAGGTAGAGAGGAAGAGAGCGTGGCGGCGGAAGGCGCAACCGTGAGGGCGGTGGCAAGTGGAGGCCGGTGGTGGTGTGAGTGTTGGTTTAGGGTTTTGGTCTTTGAGATATTGCAATATGGAGATTGGAGGCAAAGGAAGTAGGGTTTGAGGGATGAGTTATGATTAAGATGGAGTAATAAAAATATTAAAATAATAGTTAAATAATTAATTTTTAATTTGGAAGTACTCAAAAAGTACGCATGGAGTACTCAGAAGTACCTTTTTTAAAAATTAAAAAAAAAAAAAATCTCATCTGGTACGTACCCACGCGTACCCAACGCGTATTCGCACCGGGCAAGTGCTCGTTACAGGTATTTGGCAAAAGTGGCTTATTCGTGCATCATAGCAAATACCCCTTTCTGATCTCTCTGTTCCCTTATATAATTCTCAACAGCCCCCAATAACAGAAGTAGCATTCTCTCTTTTCCTTTCCTTTCCGCTAACCTGCCAACTAGACAAAGTTAGTTACACAACCATTCACTTACCCATGCCTAGCATGCCTCACTCCCCACATAATCACTAGTTATAATTTAAACCCTGCTCTAATTAAATGAGTCTCTAATAGAGTGATCCCACTTGTCTTCCCTCTAACTTTTCATTCACTTAGTGCCCCTGCACAACCATTTACCTACCCATGCCTTGCATGACTCACTCCCCACACAATCATTAATTACAATTTAAACCCTGCTATAATTAAATGAGTTTCTAACAGAGTGATATCACTTGTCTTCCCTCTGTCCTTTTTCATTCGCTTAGTGCCCCTGCTTCCTTGCCTATTTCATCTTTGCGATTTAACAACAATTTTCATTTTTCAGGTGGCAAAAATTAGTTGTCAAACCAAGCAAATAAAGGCATTTTTGCCAAGTTGATTCATGGCCACAATTCCTTTGGTGTTGAAGTCTACCATTCATTGAAGCCCGATGATATTCCATACCCATTGACTATCCAGGGATATCAACACAAGCTTTGACAACTCAAATAATCAACAGGGAGAAGTTCTCACCGACACCAAATAATTGAGAGGTCCTAGAATAAGTTACTTGTGCAAAGAGCTAGGTGCATATGATCTATCATATATTTGTATGGGAAAAAATGAAGGGTAAATTACACTACCCTCCCCTGAGGTTTAGTAAAATTATACCCGACTCCCCTCTATTTTTAAAACTTGCAGTATAGACCCTTCAACTTATAAACTTTACATTGACCTCCCCCAAAAATGTTTGATTGTTAGTCAAACTAATGGTTCTTATGGTATGTGAGGGGAACATGAATTTAATGACATATTTGTAAATAATAGATATTGCCTTGAAGTTAAAATGACCAACTAATCATGTAGCAAGTGACGTGATAAAACTAAGTATGAGAAGAAATGAGACAAATAAGTTTTAGGATTTAATTTTCATCCACTAACAATGTACAACTTTTTTACACAGTCATCCAATTATGTGCTGGCACGTCAGTCATGATTGTGTTTTCTCTCTCCCACTACTTCAAAAGTCATACAAACGGAGTATTTTGATTGGATGACAGTGTAAAATACCTTTACACTGTTAGTGCATAAAAATTAAACTCTAAGTTTTAATATATATAATGGATCATTTGATCATTTTAACTTTAGGAGAGTGTTTATTATTTATCAATATGTCATTAAAAGTCATGTGCCCCTGATATCTCATGAGAGTCATTAGTTTGACTAATAATTAATCATTCTCAGAGGAGGTCAGTGTAATTTTTGTAAATTGAAGGATTTGTGCTGCAGGTTTTGAAAATAGAGGGGAGTTGGGTGTAATTTCACCAATCTTTAGGGAGGTGAATGTAATTTACCCAAAAAAGAATTAACCACCACAAAATTTTATGTGTTTTTTGCAAATATCCACCCTTAACTTTAACTTTGTCATATTTCTCCTTAAAGTTTATTATTGCTGCGATAAATCCTCTGTCAAGGATCTGTTAGTATTAACAGTAAACTAATCATAAGATCCTTCTATTAAATCAAATGTAGTGAATAATTTTCTATGACTCTGACCACCAAATGGAGCTGTACAAGAACATTTCTAGCTCTTTTTCATGATCCTGCCACTGTAGTTCTTGGCCTCCCTGCCACCCCACATTCAATGCCATGATTACCACCTTATCTTTGTATCAGATCTTGAGGTGCAACAATGGCTTGAAGTGCAGGAGATAGTGCCACAAGCTAACCCTTGGCTTGGCCACAAAAAAGCTCAGGGAAATGAATCTGATGCTGAGCAACATAGCACTAGTGGAGGCACATACTATGAAGGGTCATATGTTTGATGTTAGACGCATGATTGAATCATTTTTTAATTTATTTTTCAGTTTCATGTCCGATTTGGACCAAATTTGATACTAGTGTGTAGAGGGATGGTGGTGGATATGAAACATTAAGTCCTTTATCTTCAAAAGGGTCACTGTTTCCACTCTTTTCTTTCTTTATAATTTTTTTTAAAAAAATCATGAAATTTGATAAAATGACTTGACAAAAATAATCAACCATCATGATTTAATAAAAATGATGAATACAAGTATAATTACTTCAAATTAATTTTAGAAGATCTTAAACAAAGGGATCTATCTATTACAACAATAGTGAAATAAAGTTTGTGGATGAATTAGGATCAAGATAAAGGTTAGGGCACCTATTTGCAAAAGACATAAAGTATAAGGTTGTTTAGTATATTTTACCCTATTTATAAATATCCCTATATTACATAGTGTCTATATAATACATTGTCTGCTATGTAGTTTAAACACAAGGACTACCATATGCGGTCCTCTCCAATCTCCATCTCTCTAAATATATCAAGGCCCCCAATAAAAACAAGAAAATATGGTATATAACTTATAAGGTGTTATTAACCAGTGAGTAGTGGCTAAATAATAACAAAATGCATTTTGTTAAATGAAAGAATAAGAGAAAAGCTAGAGAAAGACATAGGTAATTTTCCTTATGTGTTCACCACATAGGATGTTGACACATATATATGCACTAATAGTCATTGTACATAATTATTAAGAAATTTATAATAATAATAACTACATATTCTAATACTCCCCCTCAAGCTTGAGCAAATAAGTCATAGGCTCCAAGCTTGTTACATAATTAACTTATTCTAGATCCCCTTGAGGCCTTAGTTAAGACATCTGACAACTGACCATTAGAATCTATAAAACTTGTAATATCTCTAGAAAGAACTTTTTGTCTTGTGAAATGACAGTCAATCTCTATGTGTTTGGTTCTCTCATGAAAAACTGGATTTGAAGTTGTAAATATATATATGATAATATAAATATTTGTATATGCATGTGTTATAAGTATTTCAGATTTTGAGTAATGACAAACGATATTGCTCGGAGTGGAGTACTTAACAACAATCAAGGATGTGCAAAAGATTCAAGTCCAAATAGCATAGGACTTAGAAATTAAATTGTCAAAGGGTAAAATTCATTTTTATCTCTCAATTATTTTGAAAATATATATTGACCAAAAATAAGTTGGAGATCTTTTTGAAAAATGTTTTGAAATGATTTAGAATGATAAATGATCTTTGGAAAATCATTTGATTGAAAACATATTGAGAAATGGCACTTGAAAATTACATTTTATTGAAATTCAGTGCAGGGGATCGATCCTCACTATGTAGGGATCGATCCCCATGAGAAAAATTCATTTTCTGCACAAATTAAGTGCAGGGATCGATCCTCAGTATGCAGGGATCGATCCCCAAGTGAAAAATTTGAATTCTGCACAAATTTAGTGCAGGGGATCGATCCCCAGGGTATGAGGATCGATCACCGGCCTTCAACGGTCAAAAATATAGCCGTTATTCTTGTTTTGTTAGGAGGATCAATCCCCCCACTATGAGGATCGATCCCCGTGTGCAGAAAAGTGCAGACAAGCTTCTTTTTGCTGTCTTTTAATATTATTTTCATATTAAATCATCTCCAACGGCTAATTGGTCAATTTTTCCTATAAATAGAGGCTCAAAACTCATAACTCAACACACCAAAGCATTGCAAATCATTCTTACATATAAGTTTCATCAATTTCATATTTTTGAGTTATTTTTGAGACTTTATGAGAAATTTTAGAGGTTTTACTCTATAAGTGCTTCATTTGTATCATTTACTCTTTGTGAGAGGCATAAACAACTTTCTATCATTATTGTATTTCTGTAATTGGGGGTGAGGTATCCTCCAAGAGAGAGTTTTGAGACTTTCACACCTAAGGTGAGGTATCCGGAAGTGTCGGAAGTGCTCGGAAGTTGTAACGGTTTGACAAGCACCCGGTTAAGCTTGTTAGATAGTGGATACGTCTTGAACGGGAGTTCAAGAAACTGGATGTAGGTGCACAAGAGTGGCCGAACCAGTATAAATTCAAGTTTGCAATCTCTCTACCCTTATCTCTTTAATTTACCTTTATTTGCTATTTGTGCAAAAGTAATTATTCTAGAGCATTGCTTAATTCAAACATAATCAAATCAAGGCTTTCAATTCCATTTCAACTAAGTTTGCGAAAAGTTTTTAATACTCAATTCACCCCCCCCCCCCCTAAGTATATTTGAGGCCATTTGTTCTACAGAAGTGATATGCAAGGCTGCCTGGTTATCACATATGAGAGCCATAGGTTTGATCTTCCCAAATTGGAGTTCCTCAAGAAGTTGCTTCAGCCACATAAGTTCACAGGATGTTAAGGCCATAGCACGATATTCTACTTCAGCACTAGACCTTGCAACCACGTCCTATTTCTTGCTTTTCCACGAAATGAAACACAATAACCTAAAGTAGAGCGTCTACCGATCAGACATCCAACCCAATCGGCATAACAATATCCGACTATTTCTGTATGACCCTTATCATCATAGAGAAGACCTTTGCCAGATGCTCCTTTGACATACTTCAGAATGCGAATAACAACATCCCAATGACTTTAACATGGTGAGTTCAGAAATTGACTAACCACACTCACTCCAGAGGAGTTATCTAGACGAGTAAGAGTGACATAATTTAGTTTTCCAACCAATCTTCTATATCTTCGTGGATCATGTATTGGTTTGTCTTGATTTGGCTTTAGCTTGACATTGGGATCCATAGGAGTATCAACAGACTTGGCTCCAAGTAATCCAGCTTCTTCTAGGATGTCCATAGCATATTTTCTCTGTGAAAGGACTATGCCATCTTTTGATTGTGCAACTTCAATACCTAGGAAATAGCGGAGTTTTCCAAGATCTTTAGTCTGGAAGTGTTGGAATAAATATTGTTTAAGATGAGCTATGTTGTCATTATCACTGCCAGTAATCACAATACCATCAACATATACAACCAGATATGTGCATCCTTGAAGACTTTGATGGTAAAAGATAGAATGGTCTTGTTCACTCTAAGTCATATCAAACTGTTGAACTACAGTCGAGAATCTACAAACAACGAGCAACACTGGAAAAAGAAGCACGTGTATGTTTCCCATGTTGACAAGACTCACAAAGCAAACTAAACAAGTTGGATAGACTCGAAACCATCTTCTTGAGAGTCGGAAGGATGGGATGTCCCAATTGGGCATGAATGGTGAGAGGGTTAGTGGAGAGAGTGCAAGCATGTGATGGAGATATGACGTAAAGACCACTGGACTCACATCTGACGCCAACCATCCGTCCCGAGCTCCGGTCCGGCAAAAACACAATATCTTCAGTGAAAGAAACAATACACTTAAGAGAACAAGTCAAACGTCGAACAGATAAAGGATTAAATGGTGAATTAGGGACATAAAGAACAAAGTCAATGGTGACTAAAGACAAGGGATGAGCAGTGCCGACCCGTTGAGACTTGGTATGAGACCCATTAGCCCAGGTAATAGTAGGCAAATAACCAGAGGTTGAGAGATTGGTTAAGAGAGACTTATTACAAGAGATGTGGTATGTGGCCACCGAATCAATGACCCAAGGACTTGAATTTGAGGCTTGAGAAACACAAGCAAGAGAATTACCAATGGTATGCACAACTGATGAGGAACCGAAGGATTTTCGAAGCTTACACCATTCTAGAAAATCAGCATACTCAATAAGACATGATATAGGTTGTGTAGTAGGAGGTAGAATAACCGAAGCAACCTCGGCCTGAGTAACACTAGCTGATTGTGGAGGACGACAATGTAAAGCATAGCACCTATCTATAGTATGAACCAAACAGTGACAGTGATCACACTTCGGACGAGAGCGATTACCGTTCCGGGGACGGCTCCGACTAACACTTTGTGAGAACATGGCAGACGTATCGAGGGCAGAGGAAACAGTGGCAGACTCAATGGAATGTCTGGCAGGGACCCGAAGCAGAGAAGACCAAATTGTAGACAATGTAGGGATACCCGGAGACCCCAAAATAAGATCACAGGTAGCTGAATACTTGGATGGTAAACCATACAAGGCCATAAGCATAAAGGATGTGCTTTGCTGCTCCAATTCTTTAGCGGGAGTAGTAGCAGGAGATAATATTCATTGAAATCATAAAGTGCAGCATGAATTTTTCCTAAGTAAGTCGACATAGGACCATCAAACTGACGAGGACTAACAACATTCATGAGGTTTGGCCAAACCCCGTAAAGCCGTCAAATGTCATCAGTGTAAAGAGATGTGGCTTGCGCCCATACAGCTTCACATGTGATATGTACACAAGAAATCGACTTAATGGAAGGATGGATGGTAGTCTAAATGATGCTTCAAATTTGGGCATCAACCTTCTTCCACTTGGGTTGTTCAGCCTTAGCAATGTTGTCGACCTTTTTGGTAAGATGTTCTTCATAGCCTTGCCTGGTAAGCCACACAACTTGATGTCGGATGACCAAGAATCATAGTAGCTTCCATCGAGTTTTTTAGTAGTAAAGGGTACACTGATATAACTTGAGAAAGTTGTCGTCTCAGGCTTGGGATTAGCAACACCACCACCAGTCATGGCAAACACAGAATGTGGGGCAGAATTGAAATTCCATAAAAGGCAGGCGATGAAAATTTGTCAAATTAACAAAACAAGACTAGATCCGGAAAGAGGACAGCGAGGCGAGCACAGCGGTGAAAAACTCGCCAAAAAAGGGCGTCGGACGCGTCGAAACAATGGCAATGCGTGAGAAGTCAGCAGAATAGAGGTGTGGCGGTTGCGGGCGTGTACGTTGGCAGCTGGATGTGCGGCTTCAAGGGTGGGTCGCGCACTCTAAGGCGAGGCCGATGGTGTGGTCGGTGGACGGAGATGGTGACCAGAGCGGCAGTTATCGGCGAAACAATGCTGAAACCACCAGAAAACACCAAAAATCGCTAGAAAAAGGAGGAAGATGGAGCTGCCGAAGCGGAGGAGCACGGCAGAGGAGTTCCAGCAACCAAAAAGAAACACGGTTGGCCGGAAAAATGTACAGAGGTTAACTTCTCTCTCTAGGCTCTAGATACCATGTTAAATGAGAGAGTAAGAGAAAAGTTAGAGAATGACATAGGTAATTTCCCTTATGTGTTCACCACATCCGTAATTTCCCTATGTGTTCACCACATAGGATGTTGACATATAAATACACTAATAGTCACTGTACATAATTATTAAGAAACTAATAATAATAACTATATATTCTAACACATTTATTAAACAAACCTGACTCCTTGATATTGTTGATAATATTGCTTCCTTCTCTTTATAAGCAGGGAGACTGCTGCGGAATTCTAGCATTCTTCTTCCTTCTGGAGACTCCTAAAATGAAAAGATAAGACATCAAGAACATTAAACCATTTTCTTTAATTTCAATGCCTCATAGAATATCTTTGCAAATTAACGTAAGAGTTTGTTTGCACCCATCTTTGTACCAAATAACTCGGCTAAAGCCCTTATTTGCAAGCAAATGAACATATAATGGATAAGAAAGTCCATTAAGACAAGTAGAAGGAAATCACATGGAAATTCGAGAAACAGATCCTCCATATCAAGGCAACAAACATTGAATGAGATGGTAAAGGATAGAGATATGGTTGCAAGAGACATATGCAGATGCATTTATGGAAATTCACTTCCATTCAACTTAGTGAAGAGTCCAATATTTTCACGTAGTAAGTCCATATCTGAATATGGAAGAGATTGATGATATTAACAGTAAATTGGACGTCTACAAGGCTGAATGGAGGAAGACTGGTTGTTCTTTAATGTTAGATGGGTGGAGTGATGGCAAAGGAAGAAGCTTGAATAATTTTTTAGTCAATAGACACTTGAAAAGAGATCAGAAGAGGGACAAATAGAATCAAAGAGAATATCTTTCTTTGTAATTGATGTATATTTCTGTACAAAGTAGCAGCTATAAATGGAAATTTTCTACAATTAGATTAATTAATACTTCAACACCCAACTACCTATCATTTAACATATCTTCCCATCTACCTATCATTTAACATTTTAACAATATCTTAACACTTCCCCTCAAGCTGGTGAATGGATATCAATCATTCCCATCTTGCATGGAAGTTCTTGAAACCTCTCTGTGGATAAACCTTTTGTTAACACATCTGCCCACTGTTGTCATGAAGGAATATGTGTTGTGGCTATCAATTTACTGTCTAGTTTCTCTTTGATAAAATGTCAATCAATTTCGATGTGCTTGGTTCTATCATGTTGGACGGGATAATGAGCAATTCTAATAGTTGATTTGTTGTCGCAAAAAGCACCATAGGAGTTTCACACTTTATCTTGAAATCATTAAGAATAACTTTCATCCATAAAAGTTCACACACCTTGTATCATAGCATGAAATTATGCCTGAGTACTTGATCTAGCAACCACATTTTGTTGCTTACTCCTCCAAGTGACCAAATTTCCCCCAAAAAACATGCAATATCCTGATGTTGATCTTTTATCACTAATGGAACCAACATAATCAGCATCAGTATAAATTTCCATGGACAACTTCTCTCCCTTCTTAAATAACAAACCTCTCCCAGGTGTGGCTTTTAAAATACTGTAGGATTCTATCCACTGCTTGCATGTGCCTCACCTTTGGATCATGCATGAATTGGCTAACTACAATAACTGCGTATGCCAAGTCTGGTCTAGTGTGAGCCAAGTATATCAATATCCCCACTAGTCTTTGATATTGAGCTTTATCAACCTTGGGACTCTTCTTCACAACCTATTCGATGATTTTGCTGAATGGGAACACCATCAGCATTGCACCCAAGTTTCCCTATTTCTTTGAGAAGATCTAAAAATTTGAAAAATAAAAATGTCCTTTTTAGAATAGGAAACTTCAATTCCAAGAAAGTACTTATGTTTTCCAAGATCTTTAATCTAAGTCCATTGCTAGCTTTTCTTTCAGGAGTTGTCTTTTTGATAAATCATCACGTGAAATAATGATGTCATCCACATACACAAGTAGAATAGTGAGTTCATCTGCAAGTTTATGTTTAAAAAATAATGTATGGTCTCCTTGGCTCTGTTTGTACCCTAGTGATATCATTGTTTTTGTGAATCTTCCAAACCATGCTCGTGGGGACTGTTTTAATCTATACAAGGCCTTTTTAAGCTTGCATACTTTGTTGCTTCCACTGGGGATAACATATCGGGGAGGAATCTCCATATAAACTTCATCTTCTAAGTCTCCATTTAAGAAAGCATTTTGCACATCAAAATGATGTAACTCCCAGCCAAGACTTGCAGCAAGGGAAAGCAAGATTCTGAAAGTGTTCATTTTCGCAACTGGGGCAAAAGTTTCCTCATAATCAATAATAAGTTTGGGAGTGCCCTTTTGCAACCAATCTTGCCTTATGGCAATCTAACATGCTATCTGATCGATATTTCACAGTGTATATCCATCTACATCCAATTAGCCTTTTATTTCCTGGTCTCTCAAGTATTATTTTTCCTTAATACACTCATTTCCTCATTCATAACTTGAACCCAATTCTTATCTTTTGATGCCTCGTGAATTGAAGTTGGGATTTGTATGGAGTCAATGGTGGCAACAAAGCTCTGGTGTTGCAGGGAAAGATGTTTAGTGGAGACAAATTGAGAGATAGGATACTTGATACAAATCCTTTTTTCTTTTCTCAATGCAATAGGCAAGTCATTTGGGTTAGGTTCAGAAATATCCAAAGAATCAGGGTCGAGAGCAATAACACTTTTTGTACTTATCACAGGATCATTGGAGAAGTGCCTATTGGTGTAGAACTACACCAAGGGTCATCTTTGAGTCCTTACCTTTTTACCCTAGTCTTGGAGGTGCTTAAGAACATATCCAAGAACCAGTGTTTAGTGGTGCATGCTTTTTGCTAAAGATATAGTCCTCATAGGTGAATCAAGGGAAGAAATTAACGGAAAATTGGAGAAGTGGAGACAAGCTTTGGAAGTACATGGAGCCTGAAATTCCTCATATCCAAGACCTTACTCAGTCAAATTCCTCCAATCCCCTTTCCAAACCATCAAATCGAGCCTCCATGGAGCAGTTGAAGCACAAGTGTTAAGCACCATCCATAAAGAAAGCCAAGATTGGAAATTTGATACCAGATGTAAGGTCTTGGTACCAAATGAGAGAAAGGTATAGCAGTAGAACAAAATATAGAGGTAGAACAGAAAGAGGAATAGAGATTTGTGTAAGATTAGAGAAGAAAGAGATGAGAAACAGAGGACGGAATGATAACAGTGTATTATCATTCACTTCTCTAGATAGCATTTGAGAGGCTCACTCTCTCCCAATTCTCAAGTGTCGACTCAATTTCCTGAATGAATTCCCATTAGGCTCACTTCCCTCATGTAATCAATTCGAGAGTTCTCTCTCCACTAACAGCATTTACTCACCCACTCAACCTTAACCTCACTCTTTGTCTTCCCTCTTCTACTATAAATGAAGGGAAATTTGATTATTTTCCATTTTTTGCCCACTCTCCTCTCTAACAAACTTACGTGTCTCCTTGCCAAGGGATATAACAACAACCCATATTACTCAATGTGGGACTTTGGGCATCCCATAATACCCAAGTCCCTAACAAAATCAAAACAGATTGCTATTCGAGACAGATTCTCCAAAAGACTAAAGAATCAAGAAAAATTGCGATCAAGCCAGATTTCTCAATAGATCAAGAATCGAGGTGGATTGTGCTCAAATCTGGCTCCTTTAAATGACTAAAAGTTGGAATGGGACAATGGGTACAATTGAAGTCGAATCATAGAGTGTCATCTTAATATAATTTAGAAACAACTCATAACTTTTGAGTTCGATTAACTAGCATTGGCAATCGTCGAATCAACAATATGCCATGACATAATATATTCAGAGAAGATAACCTGCCAAGCTCGTTGCTGATCACGCATTTCTAAGCTTCTCTGCCAAAGAATTTTCTCTGCAACAGCCTTATTGGTAGATGTTGGTGGCTTAAGTCGCTCAAACAACCCTTCCTCCGTACCAAAACAATTACTATTGCTTGATCTTGCAACTGACAAATCCGGAAAGCTTTCCTTCATCCTGGATTTTTGGGTTAGATATTCTTTAACATAAGCATCAAGTCGCCTTAATGTAGTTAAAGGCACATTCACCTGTTAATTCCAGAAAGCTTTACTTAAATGATCTTCAACAAAATAAAATTAGCATTTGGAAACAAGATCTAAATCTTTTTAAGACTGTGACATGATTGTGGCAATAGATGGAAGAAAAGAAAAAACACTTAAGTGACTTTAGACTTGTTTGATGTTTGCCCTTCTCAAAATGGTTCAGGAAATTAAGACTAAGAGCAGATAAAGGAACATGATCAATATACCTCCCTCAGCGGACGTCGATCATCCAAATCATGTCTGTAGTCGGGAAGTGGGACCTTACTGAAGACAACAACCTTTGCATACTTATGGCTGCCATAAGGAAATGTAATTGAGGTCCCCCAACAAAATACATCAAGAGTAGTGACTCAAGCATTAATACTCAGACCATGAGAAAACAAAAAAAGAAATACCTGTACAGCCCCATTTTGCTTGCCAAAGCTGCTATTTGTTCGAAATCACGCCGATCCTTTTTCTCTCTTGAGATCAACTCTTGGTTACTCTTATCATCTAAAAGCATGGTTAATTTCTGTTTCCACTCAGCAGCATCACCATTGGAGGAAGCACTCTGATAAGCAAGGTTTGAAGAAACACGAAATAAAAGCCTTCTTCAACATAAATTATTGTAATATGCATTAAACTCAAGTACTAGCTTAAATAAAATCTTTATTCAATAACAAACTAGCTTAAAAAAATCTATAGACTCAATAACAAGAAATCTTACACATCTTATCGAACAAGATACTCAACACAAAGCACATTGACATTTACGGTGGCAGTTCATTAGAATTTTAGAAAAGACTGACCAAGCTACTAGTAAGCAGAATCTTTTCACTCCAAACTGAACCGAGATATAAGAGAGGTTACTTAAAATCACTCAGCACAAAGGAAACTTACAAAATACAAATTTTAGAAAAACAATGACCGAAAAAACTAAGGCATACTTGGAGTAACTAAATCACAATTAACAAGCCAAATGCAGATAAACATTCAAGGAAGAAATATAGAAAGGCACCGATAAAATGCTAGAGCATAGAAACCAGTTTACATAATCAGAAACTGAAAGAAAATCAACCCAGCAACGAAAACAGGAATATGAAACAAAACCACCATTAACAACAACAACAAAGATAAAACGACCTAAGGAAACAAGCAGAACCTATATTAAAGGAAAAAGGAAAGAAGCGGAAACATTAAGGAGCATTATAAGTAATCTCACTGGTTGTGACGAATCCTGGAAATCACAATGCGACCCATCGTTGGAAAAGGCGGCGTATGAGGACGGTTGAGAAGGCCGTTCCTGCATGCCAAGAAAAGAGAGAAGGGCCCGACTGCGTCGTTTTGGAGGACAGACACCGAGACACGTCGCTGTAGAAGTTGCTATAGCTCTCTGTTATGTTGGTTATGCTTCGGTCCCTGTGAAAGTAGAAAGGTCAAAACAGTCTTATGAGAAGAACTGGAAATTGCCAAGCAGCAGGTAACAGGATAAAAAAAAAAAAAAAAAAAAAAAAAAAAAGCACATTGTACATCGAAATTACATACACCATGTGTACTTCGTATGCAGTAATTAAGTGCAAACAGTCATTTACAATGTAACAAACAACGTATAATACGGAAATTAGGTAACAGACTTAAAAAACGCGCATTTTGTATACCCACTCTCACGGACGCGCGCGTGTACAGTACGCGCGTAAACGAACACATTCTAACACATAAAACGAACACATATTTCAATAGCAAATGAACACATTTGATTATCAGAAATAAACATATTTATTAATTATAATGAACACATTTAAGTAGAAAAAAATGAACGTATTTACTTAAAAAAAAAACATCTGAAGCTCATTAATCTTATCTTTTTGCATTATATTATGTGTTTAATTAGTTAAGGTGTATGCATGTGTTCATTTTGCATTGTATTATGTGTTCAGTTATAATATAAATATGTGTTCCCTTAGCATTGTATTATGTGTTCAGTTGCGGTATAGTTATGTATGTGTTCACTTTGCGTTATATTATGTGTTCAGTTACAATATAAGTATGTGTTCACATTACATTGTATTATGTGTTCAATTGCAGTATATATGAATATGTGTGTGTTCATTGTTTCATATATTATGTGTTCATTGTGACTTAACTTTAATATATATGTATTTATTTGCTAATAAATAATTTTATAACCGAGCATTACCTGATGTGTTCATTTTAAGTTGTCATATGTGTTCATTTAATTTTATACAATGTGTTCGTTGCGCAGAATTAGTTTTAATCTGAAAAGAAAAATAATATTCTTGTTTGAAACTAAAACAACATGATATAAACAAAGATTGAGTTGTATGATGAAAAGAAATCAAGAATCTCATTAGATATCACAAGAATCATTGTTAAAAATAAATTTAGTTGATGAACATATGAAATCCACTTCTTCTTCATCATCACTTATGCCATTGTTATACAAACAAGTTGCAGAGAAGAGTTACCAAAAAAAAAATTCTATAAGTAAAATGAAAGAAAAACAAGAATCATACAAAAAAAGAGTGGGTATCTTGATTGAGTGAAGAATAAAGAATGGGTATCTTAATTAAGAGAAGAAGAAAAAGAAGAAGAAGAAGAAGAATGAAGAAGAAGAAGAAGAATGCATAAGCAAAAGAAGAATAAGAGGAAGAATGCAGAAGCAGAAGTAGAGAAACTTGAAGAAACACAAAGAGAAGAAAAGAACGAAAACGAGATGAGTGTGTGTGTGCTCTTTGCATTAATTTCATATATGTGTGTCAATTATACGTTGTTTGTACAATGTGTTGTACAAATAGAATTTCCGATATCACACTCGTTCGTTTTGTTTGCGCAAATTATTTTTGTATAATGTAAAATACTGACAACATATATACCGAAAATTATATTTGTACAATGCATTATACATCGGAAATTCTAGTTGTACAACGCATTATACATACAACATATTGTACAACGTATCTTCATGTCACTTACACGGAAGTAACGCTAACCCACCCACGCGGTGCTTTGTTTTCTTTCGTTTTCTCTCTTCTCTTCATCTTTCTCTTTGATTTTTGTTTCTGTTCTTCTCTTCCTTCTTTCTCAATATTATTTTTATTATTTTTCCACTTTCACTCAACATATTGTACTTTTTTTACATCAAACTCTATTTTTCTTGTTCATTATTACAAAATCAATAACATTCTCTCTTTTTAGCATCAATCCAATTTTTTTTAGTCTATAATGAAAGAAAATTCATATCTTGTTTTTTCTACAAATTCATTATATATGAGTATTTAAACAAACAGTAATATTCATACGTCAAAATAATTGTTTCTAAAATGAACACATATTTGTTGATCAAATGAACACATTGTATAATATTAAATGAACATATAAATACATAATTACAGAACAATTCCCTTACACAAATTTATTTGCTTTTATTTAGATTCACAATATGAAGTGAACACATACATACTCAGTATCGAACACATTCATAGAGTGAATCTGAACACATTCATAGACTATTATTGAACATATTTACATATATTAGTTCATTTATATTTTTTGCTTTGCATTTTATGCTTCAGTTACGTACAATATAATATGTGTGACATTAATGAAGATGAGATTCCTAAGTTTGGTATATAAAGTAAACACATATTTATACTGTAACTAAACACCTAATACAATGCAAAGTGAACACATACATATACATTGCACGCACAGGGCGCCTAGCGCGAGGCATGAATTCAGTGGACGCCTAGCGCTAGGCATGAATTCAGTGGGCGCCTGACTTTGGACATGTTTTTTAAATGTGTTCATTTGCTATTGAAATATGTGTTCATTTTATGTGTTGAAATGTGTTCGCTTACGCGCGTACTGTACACGCGCGCGTCCATGAGAGTGGGTATACGAAACGCGCGCTTTCCAATCTTGTTGCTTGATTTCCGCATTGTACATTGTTTATACGTTGTATGTATTTTGTGTTGTACACCTAGCAAGACTCATTATACATACAATGTATCTTACAATTTATATCATATTAACTTACACGATTTTTTAGTGATGCGCTTTGTCTCTCCCTTTTGTTCTTTTTCTTTCTCATTCTTCCACTTCTTCTTCTTCCTCATTCTTCATCTTTTCTTTTTCATTCTTCATTCTTTTTTTCTTCTTCTTCTTCTTTATTCTTTTTTCTTCTTCATCTTTTCTTTTTCATTTTTCATTCTTCATTCTTTTTTTCTTCTTCTTCTCAATTTTTTCACACATCCACTCATTCTCATCACTCTAATTTTTTTTAGTGGTGCTAAATGCACAATAAAAAATCAGTCAAACCAGCCAATAAATGAGATTTTGGGCCATAATTACTTAGCTCATTACAATCACAATGATTATTTGGGTCAAACTCAAAGCCAAAATAGGCTCATTGACTGTATTGACTGATTTTTCATTGTCCACTTAGCATTATTATTATTTTTTTTCATTTTTTATTTTTCATCACAATCACAATCAATATCATAATTTATTGTCCATTATCAAGTTTTTTTTTATTGTTGTCTATATTTATAATTTTTTCTGATTTTCTACGTTTTTCCATTTACTAGATTTATTATGTTCATCATTCTAATTTTTTATAACATAGTTACACTTGTAAACACTCTTCATCGTTGAACACATTTTTATTCATAAGTGAACATATTATTGTTCATCAGTGAACACATTATTTAGTTATTAGTGAAATGCAACTTATTTATCAATATTTCTTGTTATTTTCTATTTTTTTCATTCATAAATTCATTATATCTATGATTTATAAATAAATACGTGAAAATAACGTTATTTTCTAAAATGAACACATATTTTATTTGTTCATCAAACAAACAAATTGTATAATGTTAAATGAACACATATATAATTACAGAACACATTCCTTACACAAATTTGTTTGCTTTTGTCCAGATTCACAATGGGTGTGTTTAGATGTTCCAAAATAGGAAATGAAATGAAATGCATGGAAATGAAATGAATTGATTCTAAATCATTTCATTTCTCTACAAATCTTTTCCAAAACCACAACATTTTAAAATATGAAGGGAAAGAATTCTATGGAATTAAAAGTCATTTCATTTCTATTTTCTAATTGATTCAAACATAAGATTTCATTCTCAAATCATTTCATTTCTTATTTTTGTAACTTCCAAACACACTCAATATGAAGTGATCACATACATACTCCGTATCAAACTCATTCATACAATGAATCTGAATACATTCATAGACTACTATTGAACACATTCACATATATCTTGTGTTGTACACCTAACAAGACTCACATATATACATCGTATATTACGCATACATATTTTTCATGTAATTACGCGCTTCTATGTGGCTTCCTTCTTCCATCTGGGTTCTTCTCTTGACATTTCTTTTCATTCATTCATCTGGGTTCTTTCTTTTTGTTTTTTTTTTGTTCTTCTTTTCATTCATTCTCACTAGTTCTTCTCTTCATTTTTTTTTCACTTTCACTCAACATAATGCACTTTATTTACATCAAACTCTATTTCTTCTTCTTAATTATTAAAAAATCAATAACATTGTCTCTTTTTAGCATCAACCCAATCTTTTTTAATCTATAATGAAAGAAAATTTATATTTTCTGTACTTCTTATTGTTTTCTATTTTTTTTCACAAATTTATTATATTTATGAGTTTATAAACAAACAGTAATATTTATACGTGAAAATAATTGTTTCTAAAATGAACATATATTTGTTAATCAAATTAACACATTTTATAATGTTAAATGAATGCATACATACACAAGTTTGTTTACTTTTGGTCAAATTCAGAATATTAAGTGAACACATATTTATAATGTAACTAAACACATAATACAATGCAAAGTGAACACATACATATGCATTAACTGAATACATATCATACAAACTAAAATGAACACATGCTCATATTGTAACTGAACACATAATACAATATAAAATGAACACATGCATATACTCTAATTAAATACATAATACAATGCAAAATAATAAAATTAATGAGTTTGAGATATTTTAATAAATAAATGTATTCACTTTCCATACTTAGATGTGTTCATTATAATGAATAAATGTGTTCATATCTGATAATCAAATATGTTCATTTGCTATTGAAAATATGTGTTCATTTTATGTGTTAAAATGTGTTCGCTTACGCGCCTACTATACACGCACACGTCTGTGAGAGTGGGTAGACAAAACACGCGTTTTTCAATTTTGTTGCTTGATTTAAGCATTGTACGTTATTTTATACGTTGTAGGTATTTTGTGTTGTACACCTAGCAAGACTCTATGTAATATTAAAAGTTGAATTAATAGTTTTAAAAAGTTAAATTATTACGTATAATAACTATTTTATGAGATATAAAAAAACATTTCAATCAGATTATATAAATATATTCAAAGAAATTTTATCTTAGTCTATCAGTATATTACATTTAAACTCACTATTTGTTTTATCATTAATTTTTTATTTTAATCTATATTGTATTTAAAAAATTAAAATCATCAAAGAGAATAAACTCCAAACACATTCTTAGTAATGAAATTTTATTCCTATGATCAGAAATAAAATCCCTAAACCCTAACTGTCATGACAATAAGGCACATCATGTTTGAAAAAAGAAAAAATCCTATACACTTCTAGCATCGCATTTTCCACTTGTCAGAAGAAAAAAAGAAATAAAGTATCAAAAGTTACTGTCCAGTTGATTGAACAACATTTGAGAGTCATCATTCATGGTCTCACTATCATTGTCATCCTTAGTTCTATCTGCTTTATCGATCTTACTGGACAATTCACCTTCGCCAATGGTACCTTCAGATAAGCCGATGAGTGATGCATAAGCTTCATCTTTTAGAAATCCAGCCTCCCTCAACAATCCGATTAAAACCTCGGCGCTCGCCGTATCATCTTGGTCCCGACAAACTTTGAAGAATGCAGACAAGTTTGCTTTCTTTGGTCTCCAGCTTCCCGAAACGTCAGCTATGAAAGCTTCTTTCAAGAAGGATAGGGCCTCAGGAATCCTCTTATCTGCAATATGCCCAGAAGAAAGAACCTCCCATGTACTTGAATTCGGTATTCCACCACCTTCAGTCATCTGCTTAAAGAACTCTAGAGCTTTATCTGTATTGCCTTTCTTAATATACCAGCCCATGAGAAGGTTACCTATTCTAGGGTCGTAAGTCGACCTCGCCGAAAGCCATTCCTCATAAAGCTGTTCTGCACCCTCAATATCATCCATTCTAACCAGAGAAGAAATAATAGCATGGTATCCCAAGTTTGGTACAGTGGGAAAAATTGATTTATAAGTGTTCCACACACGATAAACATCGTCTTTCTTTCCAACACTTCCATATAAACTCAGGAGATAATGAAATGGTATTCTGTCCCGGCCTTTAATCCTACTCTCAACCTTACTTAAGCACTCTTCTACTTTTTCAAACATATTCATTTTTAAGTACATTGTGGCCATTGTGCTGAATGTAGTCCAGTTAGGGACAATGGTAGGGTCATTTGCCATCTGTTCAAACACTTGTTCCATCTTTTCTGCTGATCCTTGAGACCCACAAGAAGATAGCCAGATATTATATGAATAGATATCTAGCCGTATGTTCTTTTCTATCATTTCTGAAGCCAACATATCAACTTTATCATAATCCTTAAGGTTCATGTACAGAGTCATCATTACATTAAATGGTAGTGAATGTATTGCATACCCTTTACTCCTCATTTTGTCAAGTAAAGATTCTGCCTTTTCCTTCAATCTGGAACGCACGTATACATTCAAAGGGCTCCGTAGGCCCTCCTATCTTTAACTTAGCAGTCAGCCTCATGAAAAACTCTTCTGCGCTAGAAACTCCATGGACTTTGGAAATTAGATCTAACTGAATTGCTGCATCACTCGATGATATACTAAATCTCTCTGGTCTATTGTTCATCCAATCATATACCTGCAACATTTTACAATTTGAATCCGTAAAACTGTTCACTGTTGATGTTACAACATTATGAGGTAAAGAAACACAAGTAATTACAAACAGAAAGTGGTGCATACTTTCATACTGTTAGAATCTGTAAATATATGTAACAAGGTAAATCAGTTGTAATTACAAAAATCATAATTTTGAATTTGTTGCTGTATTTATTACGAAGATCATATTCTTCCTCTCTTTCTGCCTCCCATCCCATGTTCCAGCCATCTAGCAACAAATAGGCAAATGCAGAAACACTCTGTTACCAGTTCCTGCCTATGCAAGACTTACATACAACACAAAATGACATGGAAATCTGGGGCTTGCCAAATTATGAAAATTAGTACATGGCACATATCATAGTGGTCTCTATATGCTTTATAAGACGTTGCGAGTTGATTTCAGGGCCAGGAATCCAATGATCCTCCCCATGTTATGGAACATTGATTGTTCACCCATTTTTGGGTTGAAATGGCTTTAGTGAGTGATATGTTATAGGCATGTGGCCTAGTTTACCAAGTTTTAATGTTTTGCAAAGATACCCCTGCACTGTCCAATTTAAAAAACAGAGGCTTACTTCTAAAACTGTTGGTGACAAAGGGTTTAAAATATCGAGATGTGTGTCATTGGGGTTGCCTATTTCACCTGAGGCAATGCCCCCTCCTCGGCCACCGGCAACACAAAAATGGGTGAGCCATCAATAGTTGCTAACATAGGGTGGACAATTGGATCCACGCCCTTGATTTCACTAGTCCATAGATAGTGAAAAAGACCTTCCTTCTAAAATCCCAAAATCTAGTGCTAAAATTACACCAAGTATCTTCTCCAGTCAATTGAATGGTTGCAACTAAAATAAAATCAAATGGCAATGCTATATACTTAACTCCACTACCAAGAACATCTACAATATTTCTATTCAGAGGCTATTTGAGCTGGTATACACTACTACTAAAGGGCAGCCCAGTGCACGAGGCTCCCACCAGGTGGGGTCTGGGGAGGGTAGATTTACACAGCCTTACCCCCGCTTTGTGAAGAGGGTGTTACCAGGATTCGAACCCGTGACCTCCAGGTCAAAGGCAGCAGCCTTACTGTTACTAAACATGAAAAATGCTGTATGCCGTATGCCTGTACATAAATCTGCAGAATCATATTGTGCACAATGAATAAGTGCAAAAGGACGCAATTATGTGTGCGATTTGACCTCGTATGATTTAACCTCAACGATCACGATGTTGTTCATCAAAATACACCATCTAAATTAGCCTATTCCCAAGAAAGCAAGCTAAGCAACAAACAAAAACAAATAACAAAAACTTCCCGAATATCTACTTTGCACATAACAAATTAAACAAAACCAAATAGCTAACACCTAAAGGCAACCATTCAAGTTGATCAAAACACCTACATCATAATTCAATGATTAAACAGCAAACAAACACATACTTCAGGATACCAAAAACTTAAAAAAGCCAGAATGAAAAAGCATATCCATATCCATTCAGTGAAAGTAAAAAAAAAAGACAAAAACAAAAACAAAAACAAAAAAGCAATTTTTGAACATTGTTTTACCTCAAGGGCTCTTTGTGTCTTTTATACTTCTCAACTCTTTGATAACTCTACAAAGCTCCATTTTGTAAGGTTCTTCCTTCATCTCCCACTGATTTCAACACAGTGGCAGAACCAGTTCTGGTTCTGCATCAGCGATATTCTCCTGTATATATCGTTCCACCTGATAATGGGTCTGCGCTCGTAGTCCACGGTTCATAACTGTGGATCTTTTGAGATGGAGCCGTTACAAAGAGCCTCTGAAAGCGCGCGCGTGGAAGGGTGAGAGTGGGAAGTTTGAAGGGAAGTGACGCATAATAAGAGAAGGAAGATGAGAGAGAAAGGGAGAGATTTTGATTGTGCAAAAGGACTGAAGGAGCATTTTCAAGGCAGTGAATGTTGGAGTGCACCAACTGCTTCAGAAATAGGTTCAGACTTCGACAGGTTTCACGATGACGATACCGGAAAGCAGAAGCCGGCTATGAGCAGATGGTTTGTAGCAGAAGAAGCAGCCGCACACTTGGAGACGCAGCCACAGCTGATAGCAGCTGTGTGTCCGTGTGATTGGGGTTAGGTAGGTAGTTCTAAGTCGTGCTCGGAGTGTGATTGTGGTGACCTTAAGCCACACAAATCTTCAACAGTAAATATAGTCTTCAAGATTAATAGTTTAAAAGGCAAACTCCTTTGGTCCAAGTGACTAAGAGTTTTACTGGTCAAGGTGACTAAGAGTTTTGCTGGTCAAGAGTCACGGTTCTATCCCATGTGTATTTCTTTAATGGGCTGAGTGATTTAGGCTCAATTTCCTATTGTTAGTTGTTTTGGCTGGTTTTTTTTTGTTGCGTCTCTAGATGAAAAAAATATGTGTCCATAGACAGAAAAATACATAAAATTTGTGTTCACCCAAAAAGTGAAGGATTGAGATTTTATGACCTGTATACCTACATTACTTAACATATTTTCATTGAGTATATCCAAGGTAATTTCAACTTTTTTTCAATTTCATTTGATACTGAATATGAAATTGTGTTAACAAATGAATATGTTTGTCTTAGAAAATTAAAATTGTGTTAAGTATGTAAAATTCACAAATTTATATATATAATTGTATTAAATTTTAAATATTTAATGAATAAAAATAATTTTAAATATGTTCAAATTAAATTAGATTAAATGAAATAAATATAATTTAAATATTTAGTGAATATTCCCTCCGTCCATAAATAATTGTCTTTTTAGAAAATTTTCTTGTCCAGTATTATTTGTCATTTTAGAATTTTAAGAAAGTATTTATTATTCTTTTTCCAATTTTATCCTTACATGCATTCTCTCACATATCTCTTATAATAATTATTACACAAAAAACTAAAACGACAATTTAGTCATTATCTATCATTTTTACATATAAAGTTCTGTGCTTTAATTACATTCTTAATATCCATGTAAAGTCTAAAACGTCATTTATTGTTGGACGGAGGGAATATACTTAATTTTATGAATTATTAATAAAATGATTATTTTTTTAATATAAATGGGTAATTATGGTCATTTTTACATGTCTCTATATCTTGTATATTATTATCAAACACAATACAAAAATATTTTTTATATCTTCTCCACTGTTACCAAACACCATAGAGAGACACAGTCCCTTTGTGTCTCTGTCTATTTGTGTCTCTGTCTTCACTGTCTTAGGACAGCTACCAAACGCTACCTTAAGATTTAACATGATGGAGAAAATAGTCTCTAATTAAGATATGAAAGTAACAATATAATCATTCAAGATTGAAATTTTTGAATAATGTAGTTACTCAAAATTGAAAGTAAAGGATAAATTGAGGGATCATGTTGTCCTAATATTTCAATCTTGAACGATTATATTGTCACTTTCATATCTTAAGGGGCTCTTTTATCCACCATGTCAAATCTTGAGAGACTATATTGTCATTTTCATATCTTGAGGGACTATTTTAGTACTCATACAAAAGTCAATATTTGTCCGCCATAGTATGTCTTTAGAAACGCTCCATCCAACCCTATCAAAGGTCTACATCCAACCTTAAACCCTCTGTTGCACTAAACTCTTTGAGATACATGTAACTCAACAACTCTTGGTTTGTAATTGAAAATTGAGTCTGGAATTTGAATCTGGAAATTGTGCAATTGGAGCATGTCTTTATTATAAGCTCCAGAACCCTTAGAGAAATTACAATTTAAAAATTTCTCTTACAGAACCCAAATGTTTTAATGATAACAATCTAAAGTCAATAGTAAAGATTTTGGTTGATAAAAACTAATGTGTGTGCCAAGTGGTTCTCATAAAGCTTAAACAGTTTAGAAGAACAATCCAATCGGTTAAGCCTTATAACTTGCTAAGTAACCTCAAATCGGAAGATCAATCTGAAGCTTAGAAGAACCCAAAAAGGGTAACTCAGAAGCTACAAGGTGAAAATTGCATGCATGCATGAGTGAAGAACAAAATTCAGAATCCAAAAAGGCCTCTCAGAAGGCAATGATGAATTTTGGTCTCAGAAGGACTTCAACTCAGAAGGACCTCCACTCAGAAGGCTCGTCACTCAGAAGGTCGACCTCTCTCAGAAGGCACTATCTGGATGTGATCAAGACTCATCACTCAAACCGTAAGGAAAGTTCTCAACAAGCTCAGAACATTCTCAAGCAACCATTGGAAGTTGTGCACTGTGCAAACTCAGAAAAGTTTCAGGATTTGCGCTGACAGTGCAGGGAGCCGTTCTGAACCTAGGACTGAAGCCACTTCAGCACCAAAAACATTTTAAACATCAGCAGATTCATTCCCTATAAATACAAGACACATGCTCTAATCAACAAGAGAGAAGTTGATTGAATCAAAGTGCTGAAACACTGCCAATTTTCAAATTCGTTTGAAACTTAAGAAAAATTTCTCTCAAAAGTACTTAGTCTTCTGAAAAGAAAACTTTGTAAAAATCTTCTAGTTCTTAACTATTTCATTCTTACACTTGTGTAAGTTATATCTAGAAGTCTATCAAGAGTTTAACTTAGTTGCGTCTAAGTAACTTGATAGTGTTTTTAAATTAAAAACTCCATTTGTGAAAAACTCTAAGTCCTCGATTGTGAGGCATTCTAAGTCCTCGAGTGTTAGAGGCAATCTAAATCTCGGTTGTTTGAGGCAGTAAATGTCCTCTAGTGTGAGGCAAAGGAAGTCACACTACAAACTCTCGGATTATCGACGGATACCCTTAATATCCGTCGATGAATCACTGTATCGACGGATGTATCGACGGATAGTCCCCCACGATTACTTGCTAGTCGGAATTCAAGTATCGACGGATTTAACCAAAACATCTGTTGATATTTTATCGATGGATATCACTACTAGAAACTCTCGGATTATCGACCGACATTATCGACGGATTATCGACGGATGATTTTGTCAAGGTTATCGGCGGATTTATCGACGGATATAGCATTGGCGAGATTGTTTAATCAACGAATATAATTATCGAGGGATATTTTCTAAAATATCCCTCGATAATATGTTCCCGCGCAAAACAAAAAATTATTTTTGGGCATGTTGATGTTATCGACGGATGGAGATTAAAATATCCGCCGATAAAACCCTAAACCCTAAACCCTAACCCTAGAAGACAACTATTGACGGATAAGAATGGTTTCATCCCTCGATAACTCAAACGCACCGTTTCATTAAATCGGGTACCTTTTATCGAGGGATGATATCGACGGATGGTTTAAACCATCCGTCGATAATCCGCGAATATGAGGAGACAACGTCTCCTTCTTCCTCATTTCGCGACAGTTCCTCTCTCTCTCTCTCTCCGCCGCGAAAAATGGCCGTTTCCGCCACCGTCCGCCGCCCGTTCGCCCTCCGGGAAGTGCCAACAGGTTAGTCTCTCTGTCCTCTACATTTTAATCGGTTTAGATTTTTTGTTTGAGGTCTCTAATGAGAACTCATTGTAGCATCCTCCGTCTTCTCCGCTGCCACCGCCGTCGCCGCCGTCCGCCGCCACCGCCGCCAGGAAGCATCTCTTGCTCTTCCATTAGGTATTTTTGTTAAATTTTAATTTTTCATTGTTTTGGTATTTTTATATATTGTATTTATTAATTTTTTTTTATTTTTTCTATTTAAAAAAATTAATATGTTAAACTTTGTTTTTAAAAAAATAAATATGTTAATTTTTTTAAAAGGAAAACTGTTTTAAACAATAATAGAAAACGTTATTCCAAAAAAGATAGATTTAATAAACTTATATGTTATTTAAAGTAAGTAATTTTTCAATAACGTAACAAATATATATTTAAATGATATATATGAGAACAATTGTTGATATATTCTGGCGATTGGAGCTTACGTTTATATTAGGTATGTTATTTATTAATTTTAATTTAATAATATTGATATGTTGTTATTGTTGCAAAAACCTTAGGGTAGATGACTTAGTCTGAGACCGGTCCTTAAACTCCGGCAATACTGGTTGATTGATTTGTAAATTAAATGAGAAAGTTTGTTTAAAATTTAGGGGAGACTCTGTCAAAATTATGTGAAGTAAAAATTTGAGAAATTAAATAACTGTTGTTAAGTTATGTAAAACTAAGAGAAACTCTGTCGAAATTATGTTTGAGTAAAAATTTAACAAATTTGTAAAACTCATTAGTGTCGTATTAATGGTGAATTTAGATTAACTAAAAAACTGTTATTAATAAGCCTTAGTTAAACTTCACATTTTTTGTAAAATTAAATGAGAAAGTTTGTTTAAAATTTAGGGGAGACTCTGTCAAAATGTTGTGAAGTAAATTTTTGAGAATTAAATAACTGTTGTTAAGTTATCTAAAACTAAAGGAAACTCTGTCGAAATTATATTTGAGTAAAAATTTAACAAATTTGTAAAAATCAATTGTGTCGTATTAATGGTGAATTTAGTTTAACTAAAAAACTGTTATTAATAAGCCTTAGTTAAACTTCTCATTTTAGGATTCTCAAATATTCAAGGGCAATGTCATCAACAAATAGATCATGGATGTATGATAAGTTACACCCGAATAGGGGGGGAATTAAGCCAGAATTCTATGCTGGAGTTGAAGAGTTTGTGGGGTTTGCTTCTATGTCTGAACAATTTAGGATGGAGGGAAAAGTCAAGTGTCCATGTGCCAAGTGTGTTTGTAGG